>LPNX010966578.1:443118-491847 GCA_001517045.1 Pseudotsuga menziesii
CTTATCCACTAGTGGTGCTCATGATATCACATCACTGCTCAAGCCACCCTGTGTAGTAGCCTGCTGAATCTGCCTGGTACTCCCATCGTAGATCTCTAATATCTAGTCGAGAGATCATCTATGTCAACATCTAGGATGTCCAAAGTCAACCTCTCAAGGTTCTCCTCCAGCTCCCCGGTGATATCATCACCCTGTGGCACAAAGCGAGCTCCGACTTTCCTATTTAATGGAGATGCTCCTCCAGGCCTCGCTGCTCCAATGTTTGCATGCAGACAAATAGGTCTCGTCACTTATCATAAAAAATATAAAACATAAAAAACATAAAAACATTTTCCATCCTTATATTTTCTTGTTTCTTACCAATGTCTCCCCACTGCCCTCTAGGTGGGAGTGGTAGGTCAGGATCACCTGTAAAATCTGTGCCTGCATAGGAATAATCCTCAACCATGAGCATTTGATCCCGCAGCCATCTGAAGAACGTGTCACCGAAATTCACTCTGCCCCTACCTGCTCCTATACGAGCCATGATCTAGACCCACCTCAGCATGCGGGGGTCCCATGCTCTCAGACTCCAAAAAGTCTACTGGGGCCTCATCTGGGGGACCCGCTCAAAGAAGAAACAAGCTAAGATGGAACCAAAGCTGAACTACTTCAGCTCTCCCTACCGAAATTTAGTCAGCTGATCCTTGAAGATTAGAAGCAATGCTTCCACCCAGTTGAAAACTGTAGGAGCCATTTCCTTTAGGGCCTACATCATATGTGCCCTGGAATCCTAATGTACACCCTGGCTCCCTGCCACCCTCTGCATGGTGAACAGAACAATCCCTAAAGCCCTGTCTGTCACTGCCTTGATGGGGATTTTCTTCCCCGATGTACCTGTACCTGGTACATAGTGTCGATCTATGAGATCTCTGGTGGTAATGTCCCCACCACATGAACTTGTCAGTGAGATAGGGGCACCTTGTCTCGATAGGCTAGTCAAGAAGTAGATTTCCTCTACCTCCATTGTAAGTATATGTGCCCCTACCTCAAAATACTGCTATTTTGGATTCCACATTCTCAATATGTGCTCCAGTAGTCTCTCGTGGGACACCATGCTTGGTGCCCGGAAGAACTTTAAAAGCCCACAGTTTTGAAGTGCCGCGATACAAATTGGATCCCTTTCAACAGCGACATCATCATCATCATGTGTTCTTTCCTTCCATATCACCATATTTTGGAAGCCTAGACCTACCAAAAACAACAATGGTATACATCAATTTCATCCTTGAGTCACCATAAATCAAAGAATGGGTAAATTTTGTCCACGGCCGGCACCACCTGTGCCCCGTTGGAGACAGGCGGTGGCATTGCCTGTCCACCATATTATTGGCGCGGTTCTCAGGTGGTACCACCTATCCCGCAAGGGGTAGCCGCGGTGCCCACAAATAGGATTTTAGGGCTTGCAAAATAGGCTTAAAACCCCACCAAATATATGAAATGGAAGATGAAGGTCTTAGTTGTTACCTGCAACTGATGAGACTAAAAATGGATGGTGGAAACTCCTAGTATCAACTGTGGAAGATCTGGCTAAAAAATGCTCCAAGTGCTCTATGCTAGAGGTAAATAGTGAAATGTTTGATTTTTTACTATTTGCTTGCCTTATATAGACATTTTTGGGTCTGACTTAGTATAGTTTTGATATTACATCATGTTATGGTCAAAATCTATTTGTCATAATCCTGTAATGTTGATTTTGGATGCATTTAACACTTGTTTATGAGTCGTCTGTAGGTTGACTTTAGTGAAAGCTTTGGAAATTTTGTTTATGGATTTTTCATACTTTCACAAAATGAAAAAGGTCATTGAGCGTTTATTACGACACTTCTCACACTCGTTAAAATCTAGTATCAAAGTTTTGAGTCTAGTTCAAGTTTCTTTCCAGGCTTGTAAAATACAACGTTGTTTAAAGAAATGTCATGGAGTATTCTTTTCACATCTTCTTTCAGACTCCTTAAACATGAAAATATAGTCGAGTCCGTTTTCGAATCTTTCCAGGCTCGTAAAAAGTGACATTGTATAAAGAAAACTCATGGAGTTCTCTTTAAACCCTTTTCAAGCTCCCTAAATACGAAAATATTGTCGAGCAATCTTGTCTTCTTCACACTCGTTAAATTATTTAAAGAGTTGTCTATCTGACGGTAGGTTATCTCTTTCTTGGTTCGAACAGTACTATTTACGAGAAAGGAACGCTCTAGCTAATCATGACTGGAAGAGTTCTCTAAGGTTTGGATTTTATACTTTTTCGGGCCTTAGAGACTAAATCATACAAAAAAGGACCCCCATGGAGTTTTCTTTCGTATTCGTTCAGACTCTCTAAACATGAACAATACCAAGTTTTCTTTCAGTGGACTCGTTAAATTAAACATTGAGAGGCCTGTTTTTGGAACGAACCCATCCTCTCTCAGGTTCTTAAAACATATGGGACTGGACTTGTCTTCTAACAAGCTATATCGAGTGTTTGTTACCCTCTTTGAACTTGTAAAACTGAAAAGAGGCACTCATCAATCATGATGGGGGAAATCGGAAAGGGAATCATTTTGCAAATAATGGCAGTTGTTTGTCGTTACCTTTGAACATGGCTCTTGTTTGCACAATCATGTTAGTCAATTGGGTATTCAGCTAATCTCCATGATGATCCACTTTCATGAGTCATGCCAATCCTTTGATTCTTTCAAAAGAATGCATTGTCCACTGTCACATTGTGTATCTGTCCTGTCTAGTCATGCTGCCAAGTCATTTTGTCATGTCGCCCGATGTTCAAAAGGGATCTGAAGAAGTATTACCTCTACAGTATACACAGCCTTTGTGTCAGTATATTTGAGTCAATCATATGGTTACTATGTTGACATCATTCCAGAGATTTGTTTCAAGTTTCGTGTCATCAATGTGGGACTCATCATGGCCCTCCTTCAACAAGACTATTCCTGTCGACATCGGCTCATTATCCAGGAAATAGTCTTAGAAACAATATTTAGTACCTTGAGATCTGTATGCCTTAATGAAAAATTCTCTTGCTCTCGACATAAGTTCACATCATTGACCTTTGATCGATAGAATCGACTGGGTGTTCGACATCAGGACATCTATTCGCACTCAGTATATTGTACTAGAGTACCTTGGGAATCATTGACATTAATGGTGATCTCCCTTGCACTTTTTAACAGTTCACATCATTGGCCGGTAATCAAGTGGTTTCTACCATGTTCGACTTCATATCATTGTAATCACATGGATAGAATCGTGATTTGTGGAAGACGAGATGAAGACCCTGGGCATTTGTTTAAAAGTTCTCATTGCTTTTTCCCAAGGTTGCGAAGGAGTTTTGTATATCTAGCATGGATCCACATTTGTATGGTCGTGGCTATGCTCAAATTTGCGTCTGTATGACATAGATCTACATTGTATGTCTAGTATCTATGTCCAAGTTTGAGTCCTCTATCACATCGATCTATGTTGTATTCTAGTAGCCATGCTTGTTTATTCCACTCATGGATCTTCCTTGTATTGGTCTGCAGCTATGAGTTTGGTTACTTGCGTCTATGGGTCAACACACTGATGTACTACAGATGCCTACTTGACTAAATGCTCTGATCGAGCCAACATTTTCATCTCCTTTCAATGACTTGTTCTCAAAGCTCTTATTTATCATATCACTCTGACTCATGCTTTGGGGGGCATCCTGTTATACCAAAATCCTGTCACCATCATGTGATAAGACCTTTGACATACCTACTTGCCCTGATTCCTAGCTTCTAGAGTGAAGACTAAATGGTTTCTTATCATTTTGTCATACAAATTCCTAGCACCACTCATGCCCCTTTATCCAGGAGCGGTACCCCTATTCACACTGCTTTTCATCAGTTGTCTGCATGTAGTGCCACTGCCTGTCACCCTTGGTCCATAGGTGGTTATTACCATAACCGCTCTATCATAGAAGGAGAAGCGTGGTACCCTAGGTAGAAAGGGAAAAAGAGAAGCTTCTCGAGGCTTCTAGATGATAAGCCTCGAGATATCCCTTATCCCTACTATTGTGCGTTAGTTGAGCTCAAGATCCCTCATCTTAGGATCTTAGAGGCCACCTCACCCACTCATTTCTCAACCATCTCTATCCATCTAGCCCTATAAATATGAGCTCATAGCCATGGTTGAGGGGAGAAAATTGAAGGTATTGTTATGTTATTGGATTGATTCTTGGCCCAAGATCATTTGGAGAGAGCATAGAGAGCTAGAGTCGAAGCTTTTGGGGATGAAGAGCTGGTTTCATGGAGATGCATGTCAACACTAAGGCTTGGTTGTAAACTTCTTCATATTTTTAATGCAAGTTGATTTTCTATCCCATATATATTGTTGATGTTTGATTTCAGATATATATTGCTAGATTCCTTAGTCACTAGCATAGATTAGTAGATCATATTCTGGTTGCTTTGATCTGTTTCATGTTGAACTCTTTTGCAGGTACACAGGTGAACTATCAAATCCTTCTATTCCAAATATCTACAACGTCTAGGGAGAGTTATCAACCTCTGTGATCTATTTGTTCTGGATCTGAACCATTCAGACCAGCAGAACAACTTGCTGTCCGCAGGAGGTGAAATATTCCGAGAAACAAATCTCCCTTATCCCTACTGTTGTGGGTTAGTTGAGCTCGAGATCCCTCATCCTAGGATCTTAGAGGCCAACTCACCCACTCATTTCTCAACCATCTCTATCCATCTATCCCTATAAGTATGAGCTCATAGCCATGGTTGAGGGGAGAACATTGAAGGTATTGTTATGCTGTTGGACTGATTCTTGGCCCAAGATCATTTGGAGAGAGCATAGAGAGCTAAAGTTGGAGCTTTTGGGGATGAAGAGCTGGTTTCATGGAGATGAATGTCAACACTAAGGCTTGGTTGTAAACTTCTTCATATTTTTAATGCAAGTTGATTTTCTATCCCATATATATTGTTGATGTTTGATTTCAGATATATATTGCTAGATTCCTTAGTCACTAGCATAGATTAGTAGATCATATTCTAGTTGCTTTGATCTATTTCATGTTGAACTCTTTTGCAGGTACACAGGTGAACTATCAAAGCCTTGTATTCCAGATATCTATAGCGTCTAGGGAGAGTTATCAACCTCTGTGATCTATTTGTTCTGGATCTGAACCATTCATACCAGTGGAACACCTTGCTGTCCGCAGGAGGTGAAATATTCCGAGCAACAAATTTGGAAACTCTACTGGGGAGTAGTTATATTCAGTCGTTATGATCGTCCTCAGTCTGCAAGTCTTGTCCAAATCCAGGCTCTATTTTTGTCAACTCTTTACAGTCATATCTACTTTCTGATTTGTATTATTTGGGTTTGAAATTTCTAGATCTGTTCAGATCTGAATCATTTCGGTTTTTTATGCTTTGTTACCATACTCAATTCGATAGTATTCACCTCTGTGATCTTTTTGTTCTGGATCTGAACCATTCATACCAGCGCAACACCTTGTTGTCTGCAGGAGGTGAAATATTCCGAGCAACATGGTGATAAAGACAACAAAAGGAGCACCACATGGTATGTGTTTACTATGGGTGGAACAACAATAAGTTGGATTTCAAAACTGCAATAGGTTGTTGCACTTTCAACAACAGAAGCAGATTATGTTGCTTCTACAAAGGCTAGTAAGGAGATGATTTGGTTGCAGAGGTTCATGGAAGAATTGGGTAAGAAGCATGAGAATAGTAGGTTGTACAGTGACAAAAAGAGTGCCATTCATCTTGCAAAGATCTTAGCCTTTCATTTGAGGTCTAAACATATACAACTCAAGTAACACTTCATAAGATCTATTCTAGATGAAGAACTGCTAAAACTGGAAAAGATACATACTACCCATAATCCTGCAGACATGTTGAGAAAGGGAGTAACCAAAGAGAAACTGAGTTTCTGCTCAGTTTCTGTTGGCCTTCAAGCATGAAGGTGAAAATAAGAAATTTGCCAATTCCAAGGCCCAGAGCATAGTCTAGCAAGTGTAGTAGAGGTGGAGCTACTGTGATTAGTCTCCAAGTGGGAGATTGTTGGTTGTGGAGCCTAATATTATAGATCCAGAGATATTATTCAATTGTGATTGTAAACCAGAACTACTGTACACTCATTCCCCCTATCTTGGGGTTCGGGGCAGCACTCCGAAAAAGGGGGTTCAGGGGCAGTGCCCCTGAGATATGGGGGTTTAGGGGCAGTGCCCCCGAGAAAATGGGGGTTCGGGGGTGGAGCCCCCGAGAAGTTTTTTTGGGATGTGTGTTGGCCAACAGTATTGCAGATCCATGGTATTGGGTTAACCCTAAAATTTTCCCAGTGTATTCCCCTATAAAAGAAAGCATTGTAAAACGACTGAGTATGGTATTCTATTGTATTGGAAGAGAGACTATGAGAGCGTGAAGAGGAAGTGCAACCGTTTTTCTGCAGGGTGTATCCCTTCATCTTTTTGGACTGGAATAAAAGGACTAGCAATTTCTTTGTGGACGTAACCCATCATTTGGGTGAGCCACATTATATCTGTGTCTCTTTGTAATGTTTAAATGTGTTTTGCATCTTGTTTATTGATTTAACTATATATATGTTATTGCTCTGCGGTCTTGTTTTCTAACAGATCCATATTTCTCCTATATTCCTATGTTGAGCAACCATCATACTGATCCATTCTAACTCTTCCACAGGTTCGATGATGCCAGCATCTAGCATCCTGTCGAGTTGTGCCTTCACTCGCTCCTTGTATCACAGATTCAATTAATAAGGATGTTTCTTTATTAGTTTTGAATATGCGTTTCCCACCATCTTGCTGGAGTGGCATTCATTGCTTCCTCCAATTCCAACAACCACTGAGGTTCTGATATCTTGTCTTCAAAATCATTGATAAATTCAGTCATATTGGGTAGCCCTTCATATGTTGATAGCTTGATAACCTCTGTTACAACCTAGCATAGTGACTAAGTAACTTGTCCACACTTTCGGATCGATACCTCATGTAGCCAATTCTACCAATTATCTAGTGCATTGTCAGAATTCGATGATGCAGAGATAGTACTTCACCATCCCAGTTCCCCATCCATGGTGGGATGGATGTAATCCTCAGAGATATTATATTCATGATCCCATCCTCCCATGAATTCCTCTTTTACTAGTTCGACATATCTTCTTCCTTCACTCGGATCCAATGGGGAGATGATTCGTATGTCGTGATTTTCAAAACTCATCGCTCTCTTCTTGAAGTTGATCACCACTAGAGTGTCATTATCCCAGCCAATCCCTAGTAGCACGGGATAGGATCTACCTTCGATGAAATTTTTGATAACATCAAAACATGCATAAGTCTTCATTCCTTTTAATTCAACCAGCAAGTGCGGTACTCGTCTAATTGGGGACACTGTGGCTTGATTTTCCAGTAGCATTTGTACAGGGGACCAAACAACCTATGGGTTTCCCATCCTTTCCCATGTTTTCTTCATCAAGATGTTAACATCTGATCCTAGATCCAAAATGACTGAGTCCACATCGTAGTCACCGACCTGGAAATTCATTCTCATCTCTCTCCCAGTTTCCTTCTTATGTAACGAGTTCATGACGTAGTCCTGTCACCCCTTATCTTATTTGTATAGAAGACTTGTTATTTTGGCTAATGCATCAGGATATTTTTCTAATGAGAGATAACTTTCAAAGAAAACTTTCAACATTCCAACCTTCCGTGATGGTCCTGCTACAAGTGTCAAATCAAAAGTAGGTGGCATTTCATAGATATGCAACTTACCCGTATCCCTTTTTATGATGTTTCTTACATCAAAGAATGTGTCTTGATCAATGTCAACATCGAACTGCACCTTCTTTTGAGCCTCCAATCGAATCTGTCGGAGTGGACCATCATCTCCCATCGTCGAACCTCCTCGAGCAATGACTCCAACATCTGTAGGTTGAGTCCCAGGTTCTGCCAAAATTTTCCCTACCATTGGACCTTGATTCTAATTTTGATATTTGTTCACAGCCTAGTTTGCATTCTGGTTCAGTGGTGGTGGAGCATCCTTTCCTTGCCACTTCAAGATTAGTTGTCGACAATCTTCAACAGTATGATCTACGATGTTACAATAACTACATTGCGACTGAAGGTTTGGGAAATATCTCTGATAATGTACCAATAATCTAAAATTATAGCATTGCATAGGCCCATGACCTCGTCCCATACCTCCTCCTTGACCAAAGCCTTCATTCTAACCTCCTCAAAATCCTCTGCAGAATCATCCTTGTGGTCAGTACTGCGGTTGATTAAACTGCTATTGCTATTGATTCCGCTGCGATTGAATATATTGCGGTTGGATATATTGCGGTTGAATATACTACGGTTGAGTATACTACAACTGAGTATACTATGCTGCTGCTAACCGTACTCCATCTAATTGTACTGTTGCTATGATGGAGCAAACCGTAGTTGTTGTTGCATGAACTATGGTGTCTGTTGCGGTTGCGGCTTATTCGTTAGTCGTTTCTCTTATCCTTTAATAAAGTATGCATCCATGGTACTTTCTTGGAGAAAATCATATGCTCGGCAATCCTTCTCTTCATGATCAATAAAGTGACAAAAATTACAACACAAATTCGTAGGAATCAGTACTACCTTTTGGAGATATACGCATTCCTCATGTCAATGCCCTCTATTTTGATAGATTTGACACCATGGAAAGTCGCCTTAAATCAATGGATTAGGAGCACCAGCCTGAAAGTATTTGTGTAAGTCTGGACATTGATCCTTATGATGTCATTTCATGTGACATTGAGTACACCATACTTCTTCATTGATGTCCTTTCCCTTCTTGATATCTTGTAACTGAATTGTCAAATTCTCCAATTGCGATTGGATTTATCAAACAGTTAATGATGGCGTAGTTCTTTTAGGAGACAATCATTCATGTAAAAATGTTGGCGTTCGAAGTGTTAAAAGTAAGATGTTTGATGGAGTAATAAGAACAATTACAGATGTTAGACATGTACCTGAGTTAAATAAAACTTTAATTTCTTTGGGAGTATTGGATTATTGTGGTCATAAGTTTACTGGTTTTGAAGGAACTCTAAAAGTTTCCAAGGGAGCTTTAGTGGTCATGAAGGCACAAAGAACAAGAAGCCTTTACAAACTGGTTGGAAGAACGCAAAATGGTATTGCATCAGTATTTGAAGAAGAGTCAAGACCCACTCAGCTATGGCATAAGCATATTTGTCATATGAGTGAAAAAGGGCTTTAGGTATTAATGAATCATAAATTGCTTCCAAACTTGAAAACTATGAATTTTATGTTTTGTAAACATTGTAAATATGGAAAGCAGTGTAGACAAAAGTTTAAAGCAGGTAGTCATGTAAGTAAAGGTGTGCTTGACTATGTTCATTATGATTTGTGGAGTCCATTTCCTACCATTTCCTATGGGGGGGGGGGAATATTATGTATTATTTGTAGATTATTTTTCTAGAAAGGTTTGGGTCTATGTCCTAAAAAGAAAAGTTGATGTGTTTAATACATTTTAACAATTTAGAGTTATGGTTGAAAAAAGAACTGGTAGGAAAATAAAGTGTTTAAGGATAGATAATGGAGGTGAATTTACTTCTTTTGAGTTTGAAAAATATTGTAAAGATGAAGGGATTTCCAGACACAAAACAAATGTGTACACTCCTTAGAAAAATGGCATTGCATAATGTGTGAACATGACTCTTCTAGAAAGAGAAAGGAGCATGCTCAGTAATGCTAATTTGGGGCAAGAGTTGTGGGAAGAAGTAGTTTCTACTGCTTGTTATCTAATAAATCGATCACCTTCAATGGAAATAGATTGTAAAAATCTGGAAGAGGTATGGACTAGTCACTCCTGTGATTATTTGAATTTGAAAATCTTTGGTTGTGAAGCTTATGCACTTAATCCTAAAAATCAGAATTCTAAGTTAGACCCTAGATCAAAGAAGTGCATCTTTGTTGGTTGTGATGATGTAATGAAAGGATATAGATTGTGGGATCTAATTCCCACAAAATTTTCATTAACAAAGATGTAATTTTTTATAAATCTTCTCTGATTAAATACGAAAGTGTAAGAGTTGATGTGGAACAAGAACATGTAATATCAAAACAACCAATTCAGTTGGAGAATCAATTTTCTAATGACTCAAAGAAATAAGAAGAAGTTTGTAGTGAGAGAGAAGTCGTAGAAAATGAAGAAATTCAAGAAGTTGTGGAAATCCCACAACCTACATTAAGAAGATCATTAAGGGAGAGAAATCCTCCTAAGAGGTATAATGATTTTGTTTCATCTATTTTATTTACTAATGATGGAGAACCTTCTTGTTTTCAGGAAGCCATTGATTGTATTGACAATTCTAAGTGGAAAGTGGCAATGAAAGAAGAAATGGATTCTATGAAGAAAAACAAGACATGGGAATTGGTTAAAATCCCCAAAGATAGAAAAATGGTTGGGTGTAAATGGGTCTTCAAATTGAAGAAAGGAGTTGATGGTAAGTCTGAAAGATACAAAGACAAATTGGTCGCAAAAGGGTACTTTTAGATGGAAGGTATATACTGTCATGATATTTTTTCACCAGTTTTCAAGCTTGTATCTATTCATATTATGTTAGCATTAGTTGCATTGCTTGATTTGGAGCTAGAGAAACTAGATGTTAAAACAAATTTCTTACATGGAGATTTAGATGAGGAGATTTATATGGAACAACTAGAATGTTTTGTACAACATCAGAAAGGTAGATTAGTTTGCAAGCTCAAGAAATCATTGTATGGCCCGAAACAGTCGCCTAGGCAATGGTACAAGAAGTTTGATTCTTTCATGGTGATCCAAAGTTATACTAGAAGTGAGTATGATCATTGTTTATACTTCAAAAATTTGAATGATATATTAATTATATTAGTATTGTATTTTTATGATATGCTTATTGTGAGCAAAAGCATGGATGAGATTAACAGGTTGAAGGATTAGGTTGCTAGGACTTTTGATATGAAGGATCTTGGAGCTGTAAAACAAATCTTGGGCATTGAGATACACAGAGAAAAAAGAACGGTAAGCTCACAAGAGAAGTATGTTGAAAAAATACTTGAAAGACTCAAAATGAATAAGGAAAATCCTGTGAATCTTCCTTTGGATTCCAGTTTTAAAATTTCTTCAAGTTTATGTCCTAGTAGTGTTGAAGAAAAGGATTATATGTCTTGCATACCATATGCCAATTTAGTAGGATGTTTGATGTATGCAATGGTGTGTACTAGAACTTATATTTCACATATAGTAGGTGTTGTTAATAAGTACATGGAGAATACAAGAAAAGAACATTGGAATGCAGTGAAATGGGTTCTTTGGTAATTAAGAGGCACAAGTGACTATTATATCACCTTTAATAGTAACAATGATTTTGTGTGCAGTTTTGTTGATTCAGATTTTGTAGGTGATTTGGACAAGAGAATGTATGCTTCATGTTATGTCTTTAGTCTTGCAGGTGGAGCTATAAGTTGGATGTCAAAGCTTCAAGACACAAATTTTTTATCCACAACAGAGGCTAAATACATTGCTGCCTCACATGCTTGCAAAGAGGAAATTTGGCTGAGAGGTCTTCTTAGAGAAATTGGAAGGTTGCAAAACAGTGTGCCTATCTTCTGTGATAGTCAAAGTGCTATTCATTTGGTTACAAATCCTGTTTATCGTAGTAAGACTAAACATATTGATGTAAAACATCATTTTGTAAGACAATCCATTAGTGGAGGTGGAGTAGATCTGAAAAAGGTCCATACTAAAGAAAATCATTAGTGGAAATTTCAACTCAAAATGGGCCTTTCAACCCTAAATCAAATTCCATGTCATCATGTGTTAGCCAATGAAATTGCTTTAAATTTGAAATACTGTATAGGTATTAAAAAAAAATTAATATAAATTTGGAGATAGGTATCATAAAAAAACTACTTTTTTTTGTTCGTATTTTCGACATATATCCTTGTGTTTTAACTCAAATTTCGATCGAGAGAGCTCTTGTCATCATCATGTTTTTTCAGGTATTTCTTATTTTTGGGGTAGTGGGGTCTATCAAAATTATGTCGAGTGGGTACTCGTTTGATGTGGAATTTAATTCTGCATCCAACGAGCTCTCCCGGTCGAAATTTGAGTAAAAACATAGGCAGATATGTTGAAATACAAACAAAAAAGTATTTTTTTTCTTTTCTTCCTCCAAAATTAAAAAATATTATTTTATTAATTTTCCTTAGGATGCCCATTTTGAGTTGAAATTTCCTCTAATGAGAGCAGATATATTCACAAAACCTATATTGTTAGAGAAGTTACATTGGTGTGTAGCTTCTCTTGGTTTGAAGAAAAGGTGATAAATAGTCTTGGGCAAAGTATTTGTAAATTTTGTTGTCAAGGTGGAGATTGTTAAATGACAACTATCTAATGTGTTTATGGGACATTTTTTCATTACAGATGTTTATGGGAAGTTTCTCATAACGGGCATAACCGACAATAGTTTACTTGTGTAACTAAATTCATGAAGTATATAGTGCATGTTGGGATGTGCAATGTAGAGAGTTGTCTGTGAGGCTGAGACCCATCTTGTAATCTCTTCTTCTTCATTAATGAGATTCAATACTTTTCCTGTGGATGTTTCCCCTTTTGGATTTTTACCACATGAAATGCTTGTGTTATGAATGTTGTTATTAATTGTCTGGTTATCTAAATGCGTCTCCATAATTTAACAATAAAGTGGCCAAGCTTATCCAACATATACGTTCATACTGTATAAGCCACCTGGTGTGGGTCCCTACATCGTTTAGTGACAGAATTTTTCAAAACAATTCGGCTACCGACAGCCCTGTCCTCCATCCTACTGCCACCCCCGTCCGCCTTCCCACCACCCACGACCTCTAGAATTAATTTTCTACCAACCAATTCCTTTTTAAAATGTGGACGCTCCCGCTCGGCCCATTGATTTGATCCCCCTTGTTGGAGCAGGGTCCCGCAGCTACAGAAGAAGCTGCTAGTTTTGGCGGAAAGAGATAAGTTTTGGTAGAAAGAGATAAGTTTTGGTGGAAAGATAAAGCGTTGGAAGAAAGAAGACAAGGCAGAGCTACGACGTCGTAGCACGTTTCCAGCTGGAGAGCAGAGCCGAAAACCATGACTTTTGGGATAGAAAAGTCAAGAAGGCAACGGTACCCGAGCGACCGAGAGAAGAAAGCTCAACCACTGCATTGAAGGCAGCGGTGGAAGACAGGAGGGCTCAACGACCCTCATAAAGAAGAAGGAGCAACGAGGTTCAAGCATTGAAGGTGAAGGACAGAAAGAGAAGCGGTGCATAGTACCCATGGTCAGTGCCGGGAAGCATGGAAGACTGCAGAGAGCTGTGGTGTGACGGGAAGCGGCTACCTCAAGGACAGAGAGGACCGACTGTCACTATTTAGGGTTTGGGTTTACTGTTGGGACAGGCCCACAGTGTTGTAATGGCGAGACCTTCGGGCCGCCTATAAAAGCTTGCATTTTGTATTGTAAAGGGTTAGCTAATCAGTCAGTTAGCCAGTTGGTTGGCTCATAGGATTGAGTCGTTAGTTGGTCAGTTGATAATTTTGTAGACTCAAGAGTCATTCAGACAGACTGTGCTGTAACGATCCAGACACTTATCTTGTCTGTGAGTCATTTGAGTCTGTATGTAACCATCCACAGAGAGGAAGAGAGGGAAGGATATATTGAAAGAAGGGAAGTATAGAGATAGAGATAGACCAGAGATCTAGAAGAGATCTCGCACTGCGCATGTGGTGAAACAGACTGTGCTAACTTCCCTCAAGATATATAATAGAAGCATAGTTTGGTGGACGTAGCTCCCAGCCTGGGGGTGAACCACGTTAAATCTGCGTGTTATGTGTTGCATGAATGTGTTTGTACTTGCTTATCTTTACTGGTTATTATGCATGTAATGTTAGTTGCAGTAAGTGAATATATGTATTGTTCAGTTCACGGTAATGCAGGAAGATAGAGATAAGTTGAAGTATTTTAGTAAGCTGCTTAAAAGACTCCTTTACGTCTGTTTCTAATGACCATTTAATCACAATATAACTTCTGGGAAGTAGAGTTTCGCACATCGGCACAGTCAACGCTAAGAGCGCAAAGTCGTAGTGGTAAGATATCGCAGAGAGGCGATATCGCACCGGCAGAGGAGTTGCGGTGCGCGGTACTGCGAGCTGAGGGCTTAGCGTTGAAGAGAGGTTGGGTGTTCCGCGGTGCGCAGAGATGCGATAAGGTATGGAATATTGTGAATAAGTGGAAGTGGTGCGACGCGGGAAGAAACCGTGCGACTTGCGCGTGGGTAAGAATCACACGGGTAAGAGTGCTGCGAGTAGAAGGGGATGTGCGATGCGCAGGGCTAGTTGATCTAATGGCGCACAGGAGTAAGAAAGAAGAAGTAGGATGCGCAGAACCTGGTCCAAGACACTTGAGTCTTGGCCAACCCATTAGATTCACTTTGGGTGAGACTTCAGATCGCTTCGCGGTCTGTCGCTGAAAGGGCCAGTGAGTTTGGGGTGTTGTTGATTAATTATAGTAAACCCGGGTCTGCCCATGCAATCAACAAATGGTCAAATGGTTCCGTTGATCAGCTAAGAAAAGCACGAAACATGGTGAAGGTACTGAAGCAGAAACCTGAGGGTCAGCGGCCACATGTGGACCCGGACCACTTCAAAGAAAAGAGAAGTGGAAGAAGACTGCAAACCCAGCGGAGGGGAGACTTCCAGAACGAGGACAAAGGCTTGTTCTTGGAGCGGAGTTCATGGGTTGCTTCTTCTCCATCCGCGAGGCTCTAGATGGAAGAAAAGGTTTGAGGAGGATGGAAGATACAGATTTTCCTTGTGATAAAAGTTCTAACCCAGATAAAAAGGCAAGGATATCTGTGGAACACTTCTCAAACACTAGAGCACTCATAAAGAAGAAAGAGCGAAGAGAGCGACACCGTGACTATGCGCAGAAAGGATAAGAGAGCCCAGTGGGCTAAGTTACCGAAACTCCAGAAAGAACCTGCTGAGGAGATGAATAATGAAGTCATAGGACTTCAAGGCAGGTTACAGCGTACTTCGCAGGAGGCGAAGGATAAGTTGCAATAGGAGAAGCCTGTTGCAGGTGGCTCGAGGATGAGCCACAAGTAAGTGTTAGGGGACTGTTGGAGCAGGGTCCTGCAGCTACAGAAGAAGCTGCTAGTTTTGGCGGAAAGAGATAAGTTTTGGTGGAAAGAGATAAGTTTTGGCGGAAAGATAAAGTGTTGGCGGAAAGAAGACAGGGCAGAGATACGACGCCGTAGCACGTTTCCAGCTGGAGAGCAGAGCCAGAAACCATGACTTTTGGGATAGAAAATTCAAGAAGGCCACGGTACCCGAGCGGCCGAGAGAAGAAAGCTCAACCACTGCATTGAAGGCAGCGGCAGAAGATAGGAGGGCTCAGCGACCCTCATAAAGAAGAAGGAGCAACGAGGCTCAAGAATTGAAGGCGAAGGACAGAAAGAGAAGCGGTGCATAGTACCCATGGTCAGTGCCGGGAAGCATGGAAGACTGCAGAGAGCTGTGGTGTGACGGGAAGCGGCTACCTCAAGGACAGAGAGGATCGACTGTCACTATTTAGGGTTTGGGTTTACTGTTGGGACAGGCCCACAGTGTTGTAATGGCGAGACCTTCGGGCCGCCTATAAAAGCTTGCATTTTGTATTGTAAAGGGTTAGCTACTCAGTCAGTTAGCCAGTTGGTTGGCTCATAGGATTGAGTCGTTAGTTGGTCAGTTGATAATTTTGTAGACTCAGGAGTCAGTCAGACAGACTGTGCTGTAACGATCCAGACACTTAGCTTGTCTGTGAGTCATTTGAGTCTGTATGTAACCATCCACAGAGAGGAAGAGAGGGAAGGATATATTGAAAGAAGGGCAGTATAGAGATAGAGATAGACCAGAGATCTAGAAGAGATCTCGCGCTGCGCATGCGGTGAAATAGACTGTGCTAACTTCCCTCAAGATATATAATAGAAGCACAGTTTGGTGGACGTAGCTCCCAGCCTGGGGGTGAACCACGTTAAATCTGCATGTTATGTGTTGCATGAATGTGTTTGTACTTGCTTATCTTTACTGGTTATTATGCATGTAATGTTAGTTGCAGTAAGTGAATATATGTATTGTTCAGTTCACGGTAATGCAGGAAGATAGAGATAAGTTGAAGTATTTTAGTAAGCTGCTTAAAAGACTCCTTTACGTCTGTTTCTAATGACCATTTAATCACAATATAACTTTTGGGAAGTAGAGTTTCGCACATCGGCACAGTCAACGCTAAGAGCGCAAAGTCGTAGTGGTAATATATCGCAGAGAGGCAATATCGCACCGGCAGAGGAGCTGCGGTGTGCGGTACTGCGAGCTGAGGGCTTAGCGTTGAAGAGAGGTTGGGTGTTCCGCAGTGCATAGAGATGCGATAAGGTAGGGAATATTGTGAATAAGTGGAAGTGGTGTGACGTGGGAAGAAACCGTGCGACTTGTGCGTGGGTAAGAATAACACGGGTAAGAGTGCTGTGAGTAGAAGGGGATGTGTGATGCGCAGGGCTAGTTGATCTAGTGGCGCGCAGGAGTAAGAAAGAAGAAGTAGGATGCGCAGAACCTGGTCCAAGACACTTGAGTCTTGGCCAACCCATTAGATTCACTTCGGGTGAGACTTCAGATCGCTTCGCGGTCTGTCGCCGAAAGGGCCAGTGAGTTTGGGGTGTTGTTGATTAATTATAGTAAACCCGGGTCTGCCCATGCAATCAACACCCCTCCCCTATTCCAATCCCCCGATCCCTGGTGTGGAAGGCTGAGCTTCAATCAACTCCATTTCTGAGTATTGTTGAAGAGTTGCACTGATGAAGATCGTTGATGGATGCTGGAAGGTAGAGCTTGCGGCTGGCAAGGACTATGTCTGTGTAGGTGGCATATTTGAACTCACCACCTATTGGGGGGCGTCCCTTGCAGAATTCAGTCACTAGAACGGCTTTGAACTCCCACCAGGTGGGACCTGAGCCCCCTTTTTCATAGCAAGTAAAATACTTGAACGTTGGTCAGTCAGGAACTCTTGCTGGAGTGCTGCATTGTTAATATGGTTACTTTCAGAACCCTCTAGCAAACTCTTCGTTTCAATTAGAAGGGCTTTGACATGTTGTAGTCGATTATCATTTACGACCAATTCCTAATGAGGCAAGAATTATGGGTGTCATGATGAAGAGGTCGATCACCATCAAGGTGAAGACGTAGCGGTGGATCACCATATGTGCCTGGTGAAGTCGCTAAAGACTTGTGTGCCATCGTGAAGTTTGAGTAAGGAATAAAGAACCTTTTGTAGTGCTCAGGGTTCATTGTCTTTCAAATTTTGATGCTTGAATAAGTAAATGAAGAAATCTATAACCGTTGAAATGGGTGAAATTCGAATTTAAAGGAGCATCGCAATGGGCCTTCCCAGTTGAATAAAAGAGGATCACTTCATATCAAGCGAGTCTCATTACCATTATGAAATAGAGATTCTTTATTTCCTTTTTATATATTTTATAGCATCCTTCATGACTCCAGAATCCATTTTGATACTCTAGATTCCACTTTGATAGGTGATGTAAGATTTCTCTGGCAAAGAAAAACAAAAGCTTAAAGGGTATCTTGGGATATAAAAAAAAGATTTGTTTTTTGGCATATGAGACAAAGGTAAAGATCACTTCTTCATTTTTGCCTAAAATTTTGAATTGACATCATTTTTGTTCAATTATGTACAACCATAATCAAATTCACTAAGGACCTTCAGCTACAATGAATCCATTTGTCCAGAAAAGATCTAGTAGTATACAACTCAAAAGTTGAGCTAAGGCCAAGGACGATATTGGAGATACATTAGTAGAGATCAAACTGAAAATGAATGGTTGTGACCTCACTGGTATCCTTTTCACTTCTCCAAGAAAGGCTCCTGTACCAAGCAAATAACAGTTTGTCTATCACATGGTTCAGATAAGGAACAGATATGAAGCAAGTCAAATGGGGTCAGTCCAAATAGAGGATACAAAGAAGGGAAGATACCACTGGAGTATGACATAGTTTACTTGAAATTTTTGCTCATATTCACAATTAAATAGGGAACATAATATATCTTCTTTTGGCACAATGCAAATGTGTGAGGGTCTTAAATCCTTCGAATGGGGTTTAAGAAGGCCAAAGTGACTTGTCTGAAAAAATATATCATAGCCCAGGACTAGACATTATGTTTTAGGAGTGTTTGATAATGGAATATGAATTTGTAAGTTTGCTTGTGACTTGATCTAAGTTCATCCATTATAAATTAACCCAAAGCTATGAGACTCAACTCAGAGAGTGACTAGGCCAAAGAGATAGGGTTGACTTGGTCTAGTGAAAACTCAGGAGTTGGCTCATGAAAATTAAAAATAAAACTAATTTTTAGTAATATAAAAGTTTACAATCTCCATATAATTTAAATTCTCAATAATAACTCGTTTGAAATTATACATATGATAGTTCACACCGAAAAACACCATGGAATGCTCATTTTCAGCTATGAAATCTGATGAGAAAAACAAGCAAAATAACTGTTTAGTTTTTCCTTCATCTTTTACAGAGAGACCACCAAACCTGACAACAAGGATTTTCATATCAATTTTATTTTTTAAATTGTGCTTTTTTACTATCAAAGTAGAGGTAACATTATAGAATTTTGATTAAGAATTCCAAGATGTTCCCTTCATTTAATTACTATTATTTTTGGGTTTGTACGGATTTCATTTATCTCGGAATTGATTTTAATTTCTGGTTATTGCTAAAATCTATGTATCCAGCTTCGGATACATGAGACAGATGATGTCCAAATACCAGTTCTGCTTGTGGCTCATCATATACAGTGGTGCTTAACCATTCTATTAATAACACTACACTGATAGGGGAGGGGTTTTATGTCTATATCCTTGAATATAGTTGATGTAGATTGGTAGTCGATGTAGATGTATTCTATTTAAATTTGAAATAAGTAATTATATATAAACAATTTTTTATTTATTTATAATTTTTTATATTTTGCAACATGCATGATTTAGAATTCCATCATTATGCAAATACTTTAATGCTTTTATGGTTTGTAATTCTAGATAAAATGAATAAAAATTATGCTCATTTCCATATTTCCTTGCATATTTTTCAGGTGGCTTTGAAGCTTGGATATCATAGCATGAAGAGAATTGGCATGACTAAAGGAATAATTTGTAGCATTGAAAATGAGTTGTAGTTTGTCAAAGATAAGAGAACGCCACTTCTTACAAAAGTTGTTTTGGACAAGACAATTTTAGAAAATGTGTATAAATTGATAACATTGTCAAGAGAACCCATAAAATATTTGATATTTTTTCATATTGTTAGCATTTTAGATATGAAAGGCTTGCCAATGCATATATTATAGGGTGATTTTCTCATTATAAGTTTTGAATCTGATCTAGGTTTGGTTTTATTTATCTAATTTATTTCTAGATATAAAAGGATGTCAATTCATTCAATCCTATTATATTTCAACACTTTTCTGATTATTTTAGCTTAATTCAACCGTTTTTCAAAAATTTAATGTCTTCTATGTTTGTAATTCAATAAGGAAGGACTACCTAGATGATGCCCGACAAGTTTTAAATAGAAGAGGTCATTATGTTCTTACTAGCCAAAAACAATGCTTCAGGTCATGGGAAACTCGCGAAAGCTTGGAAATTCATTGGAAACATTTTGGAAACCCCTAAGTTCCCATGCGGGGCGTGGGATCCATAGGAACTCCTGAAAAACCCCCATCTCTGGAAAACGAAGACAATTTTACCTCTAGTTCATTTCTAAACATACGTACATATCCATTACACTCTAAGTTGCATGAAATGTAAAAACATATACTACTTATAGAAAATGGCAATGCTTAGAAACATTACCTCTATATTTTCATGTTGAAGGCATTTCAAAAGGGTGATACATGAACTTGCAAGTTTTGCATTTCCTACATTGTGAATTCTAAGGGGTGTTGTCTTGAACATTCTTTTTGAATATTTCCTTATGTGTTTGTCTATGCATTTGAATACTTCACTTATGGTATAAGTATTATCTCTTTGTGCTGCCAATGCTTTATGCATAGGAAATATTTTGATATGCCTAATCAGTTATGTCAAAATCTTTGCAAACATTTTTTATTTGAGTCTTCAATAAAACTAGTACCATTAATTGTGATTCTTAAATCATAATCGTAAACCACCATAATAACATTGTCATGTTCTTTATCTTTAATATAAAGATTGGATTTGATTTATTTATTTTAAAAGAACTAGATCTGAGGTTTTGATCAATCTTTTGTACCAGGCTCAGGGGATTTTCTTCAAATTGTAAAATGGTTTCCCCAACCTACAAACCAACTTTTGTTAACTTTGATACCAAAATCCTTGTTGTTTCCCAATATAAATTTCCACCTCTATATATTTGTTCAAAAATGCATTTTTGACATCCATTTTGTAATTTTACCCAAACTATATGGTGATCAATTTAGTGTTGGGAAAAAAAGTGTATCCATAGTTTATACTTTCTTTCTATGCATGTCCCTTTGCAAGAAGTCTCATTTTGTAATTTTCAACTTAGTCATATGCTTTGAACTTTGTTTGATACACCTAGTGGTCACCTATTGGATTTTTGTAATATCATAGTTCAATGAATTCTCAAATCTCATTTTTAATTGAAGCATCATACTCCACCCTCATTGTATCTATCCAAATTTGCTTCTGGCTAGATTTTTCAAAAGTAACAAGATCGTCTTTGGCATTATGGAGTGACTTTTTTTTTCTTTCTTCTTTTTAAACTCCAACTCAAACTCAAACTTGTTAATACTTGTATCCAAATTATCCACCCAAAATTTGTCAATACTTGTATCCAAGTTATCTACTCATTTATCGATTTACCATTCCTTGAACTATAAATGATATAAATATAGTATTTTAATATAATTTAATCCAATTTATCAACCCAAAATTTGTCAATACTTGTATCTAATTTCCAATTATATATATATATATATATATTTTAATATAATTTTATAAGAATTAAATAATTCAATTTATATAGACATTGAATATAAACGACTTCTTACAATGATGCACATAAACAAAACAGCTTATGCAAAGCAACAACAAAAGGGAGCGAGTGTGAGAGACACTTACTCTTACACGGTTACGCCTCAAAGACAATACAAGCATAGAAATTTCGATACTTCATGTAAATTTGGTAGCCTTTTTCTTTGTTGAGTAAATTGTTCTTCCATAATATTAAAAGTGACCTTGACCTAAATTAACAGTCATCAGTTGAGTCATAAGAAGAATTCTTCAAATTTAAAAAACACATAAATAAATTTGGCAAAAACATTAGATTTTTTTTTTTACTTTGATGAATTAATTGGCTAACCTAAGGTTATAAGATAAGTATCATCAACTCGTATTGATCCATACATAAAATTAAAAATAAAAAATTGTTATATATATAATTACTTATTTCAAATTTAAATAAAATGCATCTACATCAACTACCAATCTATATCAAAACTATATTCAAAGATATAGACATAAAACCCCTCCCCTATCAGTGTAGTGTAATTAATAGAATTGTTAAGCACCGCCATATATGATGAGCCACAAGCAGAACTGGTATTTGGGCATCATCCGTCCCATGTATACGAAGTTGCATACATATATTTTTAGCAATAACCAGAAATTAAAATCAATTCAGAGATAAATGAAATCCCTACAGACCTAAAAATAATAGCAATTGAATGAAGGGAACATCTTGGAATTCTTAATCAAAATTCTATAAGGTTACCTGTGCTTTGATAGTATAAAAGCACAATTTAAAAAATAAAATTGATACCAAAATACTTATTGTTAGGTTTGGTGGTCTCTCTGTAAAAGATGCAGGAAAAACTAAACAGTCATTTTGCTTGTTTTTCTCATCAGATTTCACAGCTGACAATGAGCATTCCATTGTTTTTCTGTGTGAACTATCATATGTATAATTTCAAACGAGTTATTATTGAGAATCTAAATTATATGGACATTGCAAACTTTTATATTACTGAAAATTAGTTTTATTTTTAATTTTCATGAGCCAACTCCTGAGTTTTCACTAGACCAAGTCAACCCTATCTCTCTGGCCTAGTCACTCTCCCAGTTGAGTCTCATAGCTTTGGGTTAATTTATAGTGGATGAACTTAGATCAAGTCACAAGCAAACTTGCAAATTCATAATCCATTATCAAACATTCCTAAGATAGAATGTCTACTCCTGGGCTATGATAGATTTTTTCAGACAAATCACTTTGGCCTTCTTAAACCCCATACGAAGGATTTAAGAACCTCACACATTTGCATGGTGCCACAAGCAGATATATTATGTTCCCTGTTTAATTGTGAATATGAGCACAAATTTCAAGTAAACTATGTCATACTCCAGTGGTATCTTCCCTTCTTTGTATCCTCTATTTGGACTAACCCCATTTGACATGTTTCATATCTGTTCCTTATCTGAACCCAACGACAGACAAACTATTATTTGCTTGGTACAGGAGCCTTTCTTGGAGAAGTGAAAAGGATACCAGTGAGGTCACAACCATTCATTTGCAGTTTGATCTCTCCTAATGTACCTCCAATATCTTCCTTGACCTTACCTCAACTTTTGAGTTGTATACTACTAGTATTTTCTGGAAAAATGGATTCACTATAGCTGAAGGTCCTTAGTGAATTTGATTATGGTTGTACATAATTGAACAAAAATGCTGCCAATTCAAAATTTTAGGCAAAAATGAAGAAGTGATCTTTACCTTTGTCTCATATGCCAAAAAACAAAACAAAAAATTTATATCCCAAGATACCCTTTAAGCTTTTGTTTTTCTTTGCCAGAGCACTCTTACATCCCCTATCAAAGTGGAATCTAGAGTATCAAAATGGATTCTGGAGTCATGAAGGATGCTATAAAATACAAAAAAAGGAAATAAAGAATCTCTATTTCACAATGGTGATGAGACTTGCTTGATATGAAGTGATCCTCTTTTATTCAACTGGGCAGGCCCATTGTGATCCTCCTTTAAATTCCACTTTCACCCATTTCAACGGTTACAGATTTCTTCATTTACTTATTCAAGCATCAAGAGTTGAAAGACAATGAACCCTAAGCAATACAAAAGGTTCTTTATTCCTTACTCAAACTTCACGATGACACACAGGTCTTTAACGACTTCACCGGGCACATATGGTGATCCACCACTACGTCTTCGCCTTGATGGTGATCCACCTCTTCATCATGATGGCCATAATTCTTGCCTTGTTAAGAATTGGCCGTAAAGGAGACTCAACTACAGCATGTCGTAGCCCTCTGATAATTGAAATGAAGAGTTTGCTGGAGGGTTCTGAAAGTAACCAAACTAATAATGCAGCGCTCCAGCTAGAGTTCCTGACTGACCAGGGTTCGAGTCTTTTACTTGTTGTGACGAAAGAGGCTCAGGTCCCGCCTGGTGGGAGTTCAAATCCGTTCTAGTGATGGAATTCTGCAAGGGACGCTGCCTAGCAGGTGGTGAGTTCAAAGATGTCTCCTACACAGACATAATCCTCGTCAGCCGCAAGCTCTACCTTCCAGCATTCGTCAGAATACAGCTAAGCTTATCTCGATTATTGATTCCTCATATAGGCACTTCACCAATTGCTGATTCCTTGCATCCAACGGGCAAGGAGCAGAGTCAACTGATGACTTTTCTCCTTTCCCATTGGATGCAGGGAATCTGCAATCGGGATAAGGATGGGCATTGTGCAAAGAAAGGTGAGCTCCAGCTTAGAGGGAGAATGTTGCCCAATTTGATGAAGGTCGCATGGTGCATGGCGAATAGGGAAAAATTGAATATAAGTTGTAGATGTACACATCAAAAAATGTTGAATCCAACACGAAGGATAGAGCCATTATTTTTTATGGCTTAAATAGTGGATCACATAAGTTGAGGATGAAGTCTCGTAGCTGTCAAAGAATTACCAAGAGTAGAACTGATATATTACAGACTCCATTTCTGAAAAGTGATTCACATCGTTTGTTATGTGCACGTATTTGAGAAGTAACATGTTTACATGAGATAAAGTAGGGTAGTGCCTATTTATGAGTCCCTACAACATTGGAGAAAGTAATGAATATGTAGGAATTAGATCAATTGAAATGTGTATGGATAAGTAATGGCAAAGTATAATATAAGGCATGGAAGGATGAGCAAGAAAAGGAGAATGGAAAAGCGAGATGATGTAGCAACAAATGGTGATGGTGTAGTCGCTATGAAGACATATGAAAATAAAGGTTAATGGAGTAGTTTGCATGTAAATGGGAATATGGTTGTAAGACCTGGTAAGTCATGCATACCCTTGGTAAATCACTGGTAAATTCGAGAGATAGACTTAGGTGATAGGGGGGTGTATGTGATATTCCTCAGTAAAAAAAAAAATTTTGGGAGGGTTGACCTTGAGTCAGGAATGAGAGTCAGAGGTAGTATAGGTATAGCACATGGTTTCGGAACATGGTCTGTTGTAGCTCATGGTATTGTCCCATGGTATTGCATGTGATGAAGCCTTTATAAGGCTTGACGAGGCTCCATTGTAAAGTGCCATGGAGGTTAGTGGTGTAGAGAGATTGGCCCGGTTGGTCGATTTTGTCCAGGGTAATGAAGATCTTCATTGGTGTTGGTTTTTTCTTGCATGGGGATTTCTAGGGTAAATACATGTGTCTATGTTATTGCTTGTTGTGTAATTTTTTTCTCTGGCAATATAGTTTAATATGTTGGCTAAATCCTAACACTTGCATGGAAATCCCAATTTGTGCATAGATCAAATTTATTATTTAAATAAATCACTTAATAGGAAGAAATTCCAATAATAGTCCACACGATTTTCATGTGTGATAAAAAGATTAAAATATAGCCACATTCTATTATTATAGATAAATATACCTTATAAAAAAATTAACCACTCTATATGTCCTATTCACTATATATTAAAAGAGAGTGCTTAATATAAACAAACTTCAAAACACTCCACACAATCTCATGTGAATTGGTAAAGAATGCCCAAAATATATAAATACATTCTACTATTTAAGATAAACACACATCTAAAACACTTACCACTTACATTTGAAACCTTCTCTCTATATATCCCATTCTCTATTAAAAACAAATACATCTCTATAACGGTTGGCACTAAAATTTCACAACCTTCTATAGGCCATACGTCTTAAAGATAAAAAGTTATCTCAATAGACGTTAGCACTTAAGTTTGCAAACCTCTATATGCCAAAATCACTAGTTAAATCCAACTAAACTTCTATATTAGTTAGCATTGAGCTTAGTTTTGTGACCCTCTATATCTTGAAAACCATCATATATTTTGTGAAAAAATTTCTGACCCTCTACTTTTAGCCATGAAAGCTCAATCGGGTCGTGAAAAAGGAGTGATGTTATTTCCAACACCAAGGAATGATTCCTCAACAATATTGTTGGCACACTTCCACAAAGGGGTGTCTATTGGTTGTTGAGCCATCGTGGTTGTTTTCTTAGGATGGGTGTATCATATGCCTCATAATTGAAGAACAATGTCCCGGTAGATACTTAGCACTTCAATGTAATAAAAAAGATTTTCAAGTTTTCCTAATCTTTCCATTGACATATATAAATCTCAAAATACAAAATTTAGAATGGCACTAACCTTGTCTCATAATTATCTCTCAGAACTATAAACAAGGTTAAGACAAATATATAACATAGCATGTTTCCAATTAGTTGATGTGGTGAAAGCTATTGGCCAAACATAATAACACTAGAAAAAAAAATTCCTCGCCAAATTATTGAATAAGTCTTGAAAGTTTGTAGCATATAATCAAATTATCAAGAGATTTGTAGGATTCAAATGGTTACACAAACAATTTCTAGTATCAGTGGGTAATATAAAGACAATAAATAAATTTCCAAGCATGGTACTTCCAAGCATGGTACAACAACTATTAAAAATAAGTCTACTCTAATGAAACAAATCAGTTGGTCACAGACTTGCAAAAACATCAGATCTCAACACAAAAACGTGTTTTGAGAAACTGTTTTATATGTCTGGTCATGTTGGCCGGATTCTCTGACTAGGCCAACTTAAGGAGATTAAGCCCACACAAGTCACTTAGAGCAGCTCTTGGTGTGTTTAAAATGGAAAAATCTAGCAGGTTATGGTCCTACTACCAACTGAATTTATCCTCTTAAGGAGAACTTAAAAAATCAGTAAAAAATTATCCTAAATTTTATTATTGCTTAAAATAAACCCTAGAGTTAGTTTTCTAAGTCTAAGTTATCCTAAAATGCTTTCTTAAAGAAAGTCTCCAGTTTTAGGGTTTTGTTTTAAATATTTTAACTAAAAGACTATTTTAAATTTTATCAAACTAATCTAATTCTATTTAACAACTGTTAAGATAAACTAAAATATTAAAATAAAATAAGCTAAGACTTAAAATTAACTAGCTATCTTATCTCAGCTGAGAGCAACTTGGAAAACTAAATTAATTATCAATTAATGATTTAAATAAACAAAGAGATAGGCAATAACAATTCAAATGAAAATATTTAAATTATTATCCTAAAATCACTTTGTTGAATATGCACAACAATAGAAAATTAAAATAGGTAACTACTTTTAATTTATTGTGTGATGCCCTATTAATTAATAACTAATGTTCAATACTGAATATTTGAATAACAGGATAATATTTATTCATGAAAACATTGTAGAAAATACAAATGAAATAAAAAATAAATATGAAATGTATTTATTACCAAATTTCAATTATCAATACAAATATCAATTAACAAAACTCAGTAATATTCTCAATCAAACATCAATATTGTGCAAACAAAGTATAATTTCAGATAATAAATACAATTATATCACAGCACAATTGCATAAAATGTATGGTGAGAAAACAATATATCAAAATATATATATATTAACTTTTCAAAATTGTAACAAGCAGTGATACCAGTTTGAGAACTCTAGTCACAATCCTCCACGAAGGTAAAACTCCAGTAAAGAAAAAAAAAATAGAAACTGTAATTATATTTCAAATAAGTCTTTTCCTTCAATACTCCATCCACCCTCACTACAATGAGCTTCCTAGCTTATATAATAAGACTAGTAACTCCTTCCAGTTTTTTTGTAACAACTATTATAAAAATATCCCTTCAGTTTCTAACAACCACTACATAATAAAGGAAAAAATTCTATCCTTATTATGTTACATCGGATTTCTTCAAAGAAGGCACCTGGCAGACATGCTTATCCTATGAAACGATAATGTCAATTAAATGACTGGCCTGTATTAACTTCTGTCCAGATGAATCGACCTATGATGTGGCTATCATTAGTATCCAATTCTTCCAGAAGCACCAGCAAATGCCAACAACAAGCAAAAAGAGTCTTCATTCATTTCAGCACATCAACAATATGTACACTTGTAACAATTAATATTAATTTCTCATTAAAATCACGATAACAGGAAATAAAATAAAATAATACAAATTATAAGCATACTTGCAAAATCTACGATTTTGCAGGTGTGCTAATTAAAACATTTTATTACCTATCAAAATTGAAATCACAATAACTAAAAATAGACTAAGTTGTTGCGATCTGTAACTTGATTTATTTCCTGGCTTCTGAAAGCTTGGCCCTGAGTTTCAAGATTTTTTCTTCAAGGATTTTTTCATCTTTCAGCAATTTCTCATTAGTTGCAGCTAACGATTTCTTTTCTGCTTTGTATCTGTCCTTCTTGGCTTTCATTTGTTACCATCGGTCTACCCACATAAGTAATTCATTTTTTTCGTTGTTGTAACTCTGTTTTCAACATATCACGAGATTCTTCAATGTATTTTAATCGATCAACCTTATGTTGTTTAGAAAGCTTGATTGACTGCTTCGCTGCTTTTAAAGTTTCTGCTAGAGAATCCTCATCATTCAATGGTGGCTTAAGTCGAGCTTCATGTTCAAACTGTGCTGGAAATGGTGAATCATCTTTCACAACTCTCTTAGGAGATATCACTAAAATATTAGAATTTTTTACTCTGTTCTTGTTCAAAGTCATTGATTGGGGTTTCATGAGGAGGAGATTCATCCTCGTTATCACTGTTATCTTCAACAACAATGGGTTCACTACTCTGTTCCATGGTTCTTGGGGCCAAAAGACTAATCATACTCCTAGTAAACCTTTGATTTATCGTTTCAGATTTTCTTATGCTTGGTTCAAGAGGTCGATTGTCCCCTTCCAGATTTTTTCCTTTTAACTCATGTTTCTCTCTCTCTCTCTTCCATTATCTTAGGATGCAAAACACACGTTGATTTAGCAGAGCACGTCTAGAAAACCATTTTACTTCCCTCTCCCACTTCGGTTTCCCTCTTGGGTTGTTCAGGAAGGTTTGAAGTATAAAATTTCACATTTTCCACTATCATACAAAGCTTATCCAGCCCCTCATGATCAGCTATATGATCAGTTTCCTCTTTTATTTCTCCTTCACAAGGTATTCCTCATTTTGGACGAGTCTTAGGTAAGCAGGTAGGCCAAAATTGGGTTAACCCGAACTCATTTTCTTTTAAGAATTCATCCCAGGTTTTTCCTATTGTAACTCATTGATACTGAACTAAAATTTTGATCAGGCCGTGATGAAAAAGACTACGGTCTTGATTACCAATAGTACGTTGAACCATAACATCCATTTTATGCAAACTATGAAGTAGAAAGTAGGGCAAATTTAATTTCATACCCTTAAGAGCCATTAAAATTCTCAGATGATATAATTGGACATTTGAATACCGACCATCACAAGAAATATACGTGGAAATGACTTCAAAAGGAGCACGCCATTGATTCTTGAAATATTTTATAGGAAAGATGAATTTAAGGTGTGCATCTTCCTTTGACAATGGAAGAAGGAACTGCTAAAACTTTTTCTTTTCTACTCGTGACCCTTTGAACCAGCGTTCACCAGTTCGAGGTAGATTTTTGGATTTCGAAATAAATTCTTCATCAATGACTAGCTGTAAGTCACCTATCTGAGTACCGTTTCCATCAAAAGAAAACGCAAATCCTCTGGTAACTTCCTCATTGTTTCCACTGAAACCCCGAAAGAAGATTTTCCAATCAATTTTCTCAAACAAGGAAAGAACTTCAGGGTCGACTTCTAACATTTCAGGACCAGAAATCTCAAAATGACTTAAGGGAGCCATTTGTTCAACTATCAGTTCTTTCTTTGACAGAGGATTGAAAGGCGTTGTAAAAACTGAAGGAATAGGGATACATTAATACATAGACATGATATGAACCCTTACGCGATTCCGGAAGAGCTAAAGAGTAACCCTAGACAGGTTTTTTACGCGTGAGAACTTCACCATCACACCACTGCAGGTATTTATTAAACAAGTTGATGTGATCTGAAATCATTATGAAATATTCGAAATCAAATATTTTCATGAATGTAATACGACTGTCAGATAGGATGATGTTAATATGAACACTTCTGACTAAGGTAATTATTACATATTAAAATCCCTTTGAATGGGTGATATCAAACCAACAATTTGTATCTTGTACCAAACACATGACTGCCAAATGTTAACAGGCAAGGATCATACGTGGAAGTCAATCGTGCTGTTAAAAACAGATAATGTGAAGTTTTCATTTCAAACAATGATGTCTCCTAGGGTTTCGTAAATCCAACCAAGCACCAAGATCAACTTTGGATAATAATTTAAATGTTTCAAAACCATATTTTATGCATGTAATAGATTCGAAGAGTAAATTATATGGTTTCAAATTACACGATGAACTTATTGAATCCAAATCATCATATGACCTATTGCAAAGAATGATCTGATGGAAAATTTTATCACAAACTAAACACTAGATCAAAAAATCAATTACTATGAATATAACACAAAGATCTTTATAGATATTTGAAATGATATATAAAGGTAAACTTTGGTTATTTGAGAAACATATATACAACTTTCCACAATTTATAAAATGTCATAGTATTAAAAGATAAAGTTTTTATTTAAAAATATATCATTAGGGTTAAAATAGGATATTTCAATTAATTCATCAACCCTAGTCATATAAATTACAAAAAACTAATGATGAATACTGCACCAAAAGGTCTAGAAGAAATTAATAAAACCTAACTGCAACAAGTTCAAAATGCATTTCTAGTTATCTTTAATTTAATCCAAAAAGAAACTATTTAGCAAGCTATAACTTAAATATCTCAAATCAATATATAATCAAATATTAAATGATAATGAAAATTGATTATATATAAAATTAAAAAATTAACAGTTGCTAAAATATTAAACTTATGAAAATGCTTCCTAAATTTCCAGTATGATCATTAATTCTTATTTTAATTGAGAGTACCTTTAGAATCAAATATTCTGAAGGCACTCTTATATCATTTTTGTGATAAATCATAAGAGAGAATTGATCATTTTTTTAGCAAAGCAGAAAAATTGAGAGGGTTTTTGCCTTCCAACAAATGGCGATGACCTGGGCGAACCAGTTATCTCTGCTGATACAATTTTTAAACAATAGTATAAAAAAAATCTTAAAATCTATTCAAAACAATAGAAAATTCACAGTCTAATAAAAACCATTATCTGATTTATATTCGCAAGTAAAATTCAGAATTACCCCATCTCTGCAAATAAGGATTTTGTTTGAGGATAAGATTAAGAATATCCTAGTCAAAACAAAGTACTTATAGTAATATTAATCTGAACCATCAGTATAAGATATAGGAATCTACTTCACTAATAAATTTCTAGAATCTGTTGCATGAATATAATGAGTTTCCTTTTTTTCGGTTTAAATATAAACTAAAAATCAGAAACAATTACTTTGACCGAAGACTACTATCTAGGCATGATAACCTAATGTGATAGTATCATTCACGAGAACTGCCTAGAATAAGCAAGTCGGCTCATGATGAGATATCTTGTCTCTTGATATTTTAACCAAGAACCATCACCCTGATGATAAAAAATGAAGTTATACTAGACATCACTGATGATCATGATTAGGCCAGCTCGTGATGAGACCTCCTATCCTTCAATCAAAGTTATGTTTCAATTTATTGAGTTTGAAAGTTTATATTTTATAAAATAAGAGACCATTACCTAGCATGGTAACCAAATGGTAATTTCAGTCACTAATATCACTAGAAAATGAATCAGTTGGCTCGTGATGAGACCCCCTATTTCTTGACCTTACGACCAAGAGCCATTATCAGTTTCCTAATAATGTCATGCCGATGATATTTATGATCCTGATCGGATCGGCTTATTACTAAGACCTTTTGTCTCTTATTTTAAACTTTAGAATTTTATTGAATGGAACAGATCTAAAATTTTTCCAGATTGTAAATAACTTTAAAAGAAATTACTGATGATAGAGATCCATAAATATTTTTCAAAGTACAAGTTTTGAAAAAGACATTAATCAGCCATCCTAAATATCTAAAGAAAATAGGGGAATGAGGGATAATATGAACAATATTTACAAATAATGATAAGTTCTTAATAGACTTAAGAAACTCTAATCATTCTAAACCAATTTTTCAATGACTTAGTCTAATACCATAATTTTAAACTAATGAACAAACTGGGTTTAAACCACATGACTTATTTATTTACAAATGTCCTCTCAATAACATATGTACATTAGTGACTGATTATCTTGAAACATATATAGAGAGATTCGACAATCCTAGATACAAATGATTGACATATTAATACTTGGCTAGAAGAATCTTATTTTAAGAAAATCGAAAATAAGTTTCAAGAGAATTTTTTACATGGATCAAATTATATTTGAATGTACATAAGAATCATGAATTTATCATAATTCTGTTTGATAAAAGATTGTATAGAATATCAACAATTTTATAAAATTTTATGATAATAATATATATAGGAAGTTCTTAAAATTTAAATAAAATTATTTACAGACATAAACTGATTTAAAAAAGAATAAAAACTGTATAATAAACAAACTCATATACAAAATTATATACAAATTTAGGGTCTGAAAAAGTTAGCAAAAATATTTTTTTAAGATCAGTCCATTTACTGGAAATGTTTCGAATTGACCTTCTAGGGTTTGCAAACAAAAAGTGCTTGGACCTATCTTTTCAACAATGACAAATGGGCCTAGCCAAAGTTTTTGAAACTTGGTATGATCTCCTTTCTCCTCATGGACTTTGTCCCATTTTAACACCAAGTCCCCCACCTGGAATTCTCGGTTAGAACTTGAGGATTGATCAAACTAGGAATTAACAATTTGTTGATGTTTTTTAAAATGTTTTTTTGACTTGTCTCTTTCTTCCTCAAGTTTTAATAAAGTGTTAATCCTTTTCGCCATTGCTGGACAATCTTCATCCTGAACAGACTAGGCTAACTATAATGAAGGTAAAAATAAATTTGGTGGTAAAATGGCCTCAGTTCCATAAACCAGGAAGAAAGGTGAGTTACCTATTGTAGCCTTAGGAATTACTTTGTCTACCCAATTAAACAGCTCGGTATGCCAATCAAGATGGTAAGCTGAAATAGTTCTTTTAAGAATTTTCACCAAATTTTTATTTGTTGATTCAGCTAAACCATTTCTGTGAAGATGATAGTTAGCTAAATATCTAACCCTTATACCTTTCTCTAAAGCAAATTGATTTAACTCAACTGATGAAAAATATGAGGCATTATCAAAAACAAGAGAATCTGGAACACCAAATCTCGTTATGATAAAAGATTCTAAAAATAAGATAACTTGATTGGTGTTTACAACCCTTAAAGGTGCAGCCTCTGCCCAACGAGTAAAATAATCAATTGCAGTTATAATGTATTTGTGTTGCATAGAATAGGGAGGGTTTATTGGTCCCACTTTATCAATACCCCATTACTGAAAAGGCCTTTCTACTGAAACAGGTTGTAAAGGAAAAGCAGACTTCTTAACTCTACCTGCAACAAGTTGGCATTCTTGACATTTCCTAACAAAAGCATAAGAATCTCGAAATAAAGTAGGCCAATAATAGCCAGCCCTAAGAATATTATGTGCCGTAGTTTCTCCACCAAAATGACCACCTGCTGGTCCAAAATGTAATTCTTTCAAAATCACTTATGTTTCATCTTTGTCTAGGCATTGAAGCAAAACACCATCTGAATTTCTCCTAAAAAGAATATTATCAATTAGTAAATAAGGAGCAGATTTCAGTCTAAGTGCTCTCCTGTTCCTTGGTTCAAGGTAATCAGGAGTGGTTCTTGTTTCTAGAAGTGTCCTTAAATCTGTGTACCGAGAATCTTGTGGTGGAGGATAAAAGTAAATTTCCCAAGTTAGTAAAACTTCATCAATGACAGCTTCGGAACTGCTATTAGGCAAATGAGTTGTTTCAGTAGCAAGTTTACATAATCCTTGACCCTTGACTACCGTTCAAGGTTTAATTTTCAAGTCATACTCTTGAAGAGATGTCATCCATGGTGCTCTTTTTTCACCCAAATATTTCTATACTAACAAATTTATCACTGAAGGGTAAGGAACTATCACTTTCGTTCTAGATTTCAATAAATATGGACGAAAGTGTTTGACAGCTTTGAAAATAGCAAAAGCTTGCTTATCAACCTCGTGGTAATTAAGTTCAACACCTTTAAAATTTGAGCTCATAAAATATATTGGTACTTCACTATTTTGCTGATTTAGCTGAGTTAAAACTGTTGCATATGATATGTCAGAAGCGAAAGTATACAATATGAAATATATGTTAAAATATGGGCTCAAAAGACTAGGAGATTCTGAAATGGCTTCTAAAATTCTCTGAAAAGATTCTTTTTTAGTTTGTCCCCAATTAAAAATAGCATCCTTCTTAATCATTTTTTGTAAAGGACGGATGATTTTAGAAAAACTGGGAATAAATCTCCTAACAAAGTTTATTTTACCAAGAAACGATTGCATTTATTTTTTGCTAGAAGGGTAAGTTATTTTTGAGATAGCTTGGGTTCGTTTAGGATCAATCATGATCCTGTGTTTTGAAACCACATAGCCTAATAAAATACCTTATGAAACAACAAATATTGTTTTCTTTGGATTTAAAGAAATTCCAAATTTCTTACAACGTTCAAATACTTTTCCAAGATGATTAATGTGATCATGTTGACATTTATAAAATACAGTAACATCATCTAAATAGACAACTACTGAATGATTAATTAACCCTCTAAAAGCAATATCCATTGCCATTTGAAAAGTTTCCCCAGCATTGATTAACCCAAAGGGAATGTTTCTGTAAGCATATGTACCTCATGGATTTCTAAAAGTTGTTTTCAGTTGATCATTTGGGGAAACCAATATTTGGTTATATCCCGAGAAACCATCAAGAAATGATAGTATATCAGACCTAGAAACTTTCTGAAGGATTTGTTCCTTGGGAGGATTTGGGTAATTATCTTTTTCAGAGGACTTATTAAGATTTCTAAAATCAACACATAGTCAAATATCACCGTTTTTCTTCCTAACTGGAACCAAGTTATCTACCCACTGAGTATGTCAAATAGGAAAAATAATCCTGGCAGCTAACAACTTATTTAATTCCTTCTTAATTGTTGGTTCTAGTGATGGATGATACTTTCTAAGTTTCTTTTGGAAAGGTTTTGATTCTTGTTTTATTGGAATAATGTGTTGCATGACTTGTGGATTGAAATTTTTCAAATCGTCATATGTCCATGCAAAGACATCCTTAAATTCTTTGAATAATTTTATGAATGCTAATTTTTCTGTAGGAGTGCAATCTATTCCTAAATTCACAATTTGAGGATTAAGTTCTGTTCCTAAATTTATAGTTTCATATTTCATTTGTGAACTATTGGTTTTACAATTAGGAACAGACTTAAATTTATCTTGAAGATTAGAAAACGTTTCTAATCTCAAAACTAAGTTATGAATCGGTTTTACCTTCACAAAATCTTTTTCAATTGAACAAAAATCATTTATTACCAAAAAATCCCACAAATTTTCGTCATGTGTAACTTTATCAATGGCTGAATATTTGAATGTATCGTCATTTATTAAGAAATTTAGCACCTGCACATCATTATCAAAAACATGTCAGTTAAAGATATTATCTGGTATAGAAGATATAAAAATCAATTCAACTGAAAAGAAATCAGGTGTGAAATTCTCAGATGGGATCAATTTTGATGCTACATTTGGTAATAAATCTGCCTCTTGATTCTGAAATCTTGGAACTGAAATTATATTAAATGCATCAAAATGTGAAATGAGATTCCATACCTCTGGTTGATAATTTTGCAAATTTTCATAACTGCAATGAATAGAATTATGGACCTGCTTGACGATGATTTCAGAATCACCATATGCAACTAGCACTTTAATATCCAAATCAATCGCTTTCTTCAGACCCTGAATTAGAGCTTCATATTCCACAATATTGTTTGTACAATTAAATTGTTGGAGCAGAGTCCCGCAACTACAGGAAAAGCTGCCATTTTGGCGGATAGACAGTTTGGTGAAGACGAAGAGATAAGGTGAAGCTACAACGTCGTAGCATGTTTCTAGCTGCAGAGCAAAGCCGGAAACCATGATTGTTGGAACAGAGAAGTCAAGGAAGATAACAGTACCTGAGCAGCTGAGAAGAGAGAGCTCAACCACTACATTGAAGGCATCGGTGAAGACAGGAGGGCTCGGCTACCCTCATAAAGGAAAAGGATAAATGAGGCTGAGGTATTGAAGACGAAGGACAGAAGAAGGGAAGCGGTGCATAGTACCCATGGTCAGCGCTGGGAAGCATGGAAGACTGCAGAGAGCAGTGGTGTGATGGAAAGTGGCTACCCCAAGTACAGATATGCCGACTATCACTAGTCAGGGTTTGGGTTACTGTTGGGAAAGGCCCATAGTGTTCTAATGGCGAGACCTTCGGGCCGCCTATAAAGGGATGTATTTTGTATTGTAAAAGGTTGGAATTTTGGGCATTTTAGGCCATCCAGCTAGTCAGATTATCAGTAGTCTGTTAGCTTACTATTATTTTGTATTGTAACAATCCCTAGAGATTGATAGACAGAGAGAGAGAGAGAGAGAGAGAGAGAGATAATGTATTGTAAGAAGGAAATATAGAGAAGAGATCTAGGAGAGAAGGGCTCTAGGATGAGTGCGGAGTTACCCAGAAGATCTCTAGCTGCATATGTGGTGCAGCAGAACTGTGTACCTCTCTCAAGTTATAATATAGAAACACAGTTCTGTGGACGTAACTTCCACCCTGGAAGTGAACCACATAAAATCAGAGTGTTATGTGTTTGATTCATGTGATTGTATTTACTTGTTATATCTGTCATTCATTACATGAACTTTGCTTATAGTAAATGTATGTGTATGTTATTCAGTTCATAGCATATTACAAGGATAAATGCAAGTTGAAGTCTTTAAGTATCCTGTATAAGAGTATGTCTAAGTTTCACTTGAGACAGTTAAGAGTCGCAGTATAAACAGCCTTGTGTATTGTGTCCCGTAAGTTAAGCTCCAGTAAGATAAGTACGCTGAGTCGCGGCAGTAGGATATCGCAGGGGGCGATATCGCACCAGCAGAGGAGCTGCGGTGCGCGATACCGCGGGTTGAGGATTGAGCGTAGGAGAGAGTTAGGTATTGCCCAGGATGCGGCGATGCGATAAGGATTAGAGTCATCATGAGTAAGAGGAAACTGAGCATCACAGAGAGGAAAGAGCGATCTCGCGAGCTAAGAACAATTGCGAGACGCACACAGGACTCCATACAGAACCTGGTCGAGACACTTGAGTCTTTGGCCAACCCATTAGGATCACTTCGGATGAGACTTCAGGCCGCTCCGCGGTCTATCCCCAAAAGGGCCAGTGAGCTAGGGGTGTTGTTGGTTCATTATAGTAAACCCGGGTCTACCCAGACGACCAACAAATGGTTCCGTTGCCGGTTTTGAACAAACTGAGCACTGATGTTCTGTTGGCATCCTACTAGAGACGAACTCAACAAGTGGGTTGTGTCTAATGAGAAATATTTTTCCAAACAAGAAAACAAGAGTCCTAGACTGAGTACAGAGGGCTACTTACAAAAACATATCGTTACAGACCTGCATGCGATATTTTTTGCAACCTTTGGAAACGAGCTCTACGACCTGTTATCAAAGTTGACTGACAAGAACATATTCAAGAAGAAAAGAAACATTGTCTAGACACCGGAGCTGATTCAGACCGTGAAGAACCTTGATAATCCCATTACGAGGACATTAGACTTCTGGCTTGTGAGTGTGCTAGAAGGCTTCGTCACAGAGTTTGCAGTTGACCAGAGAAAAAGCTTCAGCGAGGCTGAGCGGTACTTCTTCAAAGGATATCGCGGTAAGTACCTAAAATCTCTAAACTTGTCCATTAAGATGTTATTACATGAAAAAGGAACAATGGATCTAGTTTCAGATGAATAAGTAAATATAGTAATATCACAAGAGTTTGAAAGTGATTTTGATGACATTGGATGTACACGTAGTGGAAAGAAATACAAAGTAGATTTCAGCTCTCCCATCTTTGAAGACAGTTCAGATAATACTAGACAACAGAGTCACAGTACCACAGAAAGAACAGAAGGGGGTATCCCTTACCACCCTTATACCCCACAGAAACAGATCGGGACTTAGAACAATCCCGTAGGAACTCCATCTAGTAGCTTGTAGATAGTACATACTACCGCTACATCACCTCCACCTACACCACCGAGTGGTAGTAACACAGCAAATCAACATCCACCACGTAGAAATAGAATGGGGGATGATATGAAGCTACCTATATTTAAGGGTACAGGGGCAGAGGAACCAGAGCAGCATTGGTTTCTATGTGAAGCCGCGTGGACCATTAAAGCAATCAATGATGATAATAGTAAACTTGTATAGTTGGTCACCACACTGAGAGAACGAGCCTTAACATGGTATATGAAGTATACCTCAGCGGTACCCAGAACACTTGTCCAGGTCAGGACCGCCATGATTAAAGAGTTTAAGAAATCTAAGTCTGATTTGCAGTGCATTACAGAGCTCAAAGACATCAAACAGTTACCTACAAAGTCAGTGTGGGACTTTGATCAGAAATTTAAAGCCCTGATAGACCAAGTCAGCTTTGAGTTTGCGCCGGAGTAGCATAAGGAATGGTTTATTGCAGCGCTGCTCCCTCACATCAAACTACCATTAATGCAGCAGAAACTCTAGACGTAGGACGACGCATTGGAGATGGCGATGAAACTAGAGGCTTCACCTCTAGCTGAAACTAGCACAGGTATGACAAACCTACAAAACCAGTTGGCTAATATCACGATACAGATGCATGAACTTAAGAAAGGGAAATAGGTTGCGCAAGACATATGGTGCGTAAAGTGTAAAGCACAAGGCCATACTAAAGATAATTGTCCAGTCTTTGTAGAATATCTAGCAACCAGGGCTCCTAACCCCTTACGATAGACCCATGGGCCGTGGTGTGAAATATGCAAAACAAGAGGACATCTACCTCACCAATGCCCTCTACTTCAGAAGTACGTGCAGACACCTAAGAACTTATACTGCGCCTTCTGTAAGTCCGTAGGCCATGATGAAAACGATTGTCGAGCCCATGATCTCATGGTCAGGAGCAAGCAAGACCTATACAGAGTCCAATCAGAAACATAGGGTCAAGCAGCAGGACCACATCATGATTCGGCTTATGTTGGCCGTGGAAGAGGATTCAGAGGACGAGGAGGATTCAGAGGCTTTGGTCGTGGTCGTGGGCCAGTCACTTGTTACAACTGTGGAGTTGTAGGACATTATGCTAGGGACTTTCAGAGCCCTACCACCACATGTAACTATTGCAAATATTACGATCACGCTATAGAAGACTGTCCTACCTTGATAGCTAAGATCAAAGAACCTAAGCCAACGGTACACCAAAACATCCAGTTTATTGCTGCTAAGCAGGAAGAACCAGAACTAAGAGTCAACATTGTGACTCACAACGGTGCTTCCACCAATGGGACATCGCAGGTTACTGAAAAGACCACAGATCAGGAGTGGGTGGGTAAAGCTCCTAACAAAGCAACACCACTTGACCTACAGAAGAATAGACAGACATTTCAGGAAGCTAAGACTTTCTTTGATGACTCTATGCAATCAGGATTGCAGGTACCGCCATATAGGGGCGTACCGTAGTAAGCACCTTGTGGCATTAGCCCTGACCAGACATCGCAGGCTACCACATTAGGCGCTTGCAATGAAGATGAGTTGGCAGGAAGTGTACAATCCTTCCTGCGGATTTGTTTAAAACTCGTAAGAAATGAGCAAGCTATTGGAGAAATTCAGCACATCATAGATCAGTGTCAGCCATCTTCTCCCATGAGCAGTGCACAGCACGCTATTCATAGTATTAGGGGACATACAAGAACAGGAAGAGAGATGCGACTCACAGCACAGGTTGGAGAATTTGAGATGGACGAGGTAATCCTAGATCTAGGATCAGAGGTAAATGTTCTGACTAAGCAGACATGGGAATAGATGGGTAGCCCTAAGTTAGTCAGATCTCCTATCCACCTCAGATTAGCTAATCAACAGCGGGTATCACCCCTGGGTCGATTATCGCAGGTGCCAGTTGACATTGACGGAGTTCGCAGCTCTGCGGAATTTGAAGTTATAGAAATTATTGGCAATAGTAGACCATATCTAGCACTACTGGGCATTTATTGGGTGATTGGTAACATGGCCGTTATCAACTTAAAGAGAAGACAAATGACCTTTGAGGACGCGCAGATCTGGGTCATCGCACCGTTAGATCCTCTTCAGGGTCCTAGATACATTGAACCTATCCGAGCAGAGGAAGAGGCATGTAACATGGACAGTCTCTATCAGATGACTGTGAACCAGAGTGACTACATCAATCCAACTGTAGAAGGGAACATTAGTTGGTGATACGACAGCTCATGCGAATCGGATTCGGATGTTGGTCTATAGAACTGGCAGAACAGACTTTACGAAGTATCAGCGCGCAGATATGCGTACATGACTAAGTCACTGCGATGGATTGGTGTAGAGATCAATGAGATTCCATCATTTCATGATCTAACAGATATCCAGGACTTTTCCATGCAGTTTGAACAACAAATCCCTCACGAGCAGAGGATCGCAACTATGGACCTTGCAGTACGAGCCACACCTGCAAGATGGTGGTATGCACATAAAGAGAATATCGCATCATGGGATGATCTTAAGAGATTGATGGTGATCAGATTCTCTACCGACAGAGAATATACCTAGTAGAGATACACAGGAGAAAGTGACCCCAGGTCACATATTCAGACATGTGAACAGAATTGGTCGGACATTCCCGAGGATGAATGGGTTCACCAATTCATTCACACTTTGGACACAGTTCCACGGAACTGGTACACAAAGACTGAATTGCGCAAGGGAACGACTACATGGCCACTTCTAATAGACAGCTTTCTACTCACCTTCGCTTTTGAATCTGAGTATCCAAATGTTGATCAGGCCCTAGATGTAATAAAGGTTAAGATATTTAAGGATTGTACCCTATCAGTACAGACTCAACCTGAGTGGGCCATCCAGTTAGAAGATGCGCTTGAGTGCTATAATTTTGCATCAGAACCAGAGGAGGAGGATGAGGATCCTCGCAACATCAACATTCTGGAGTCAGAAGGGACTCGCGATGTTGATGGACCGAAGCTACAAATTCCAACAATCACAGAGCCGATCAAGATTAAAAAGATAAATATTGGCACAGACACAGAACCAAAGTTTGCCTCTATTGGAGACTATTGGACCGATGAAACAGTTGGACAGATTTCAAACTTGTTACATGACTATCAGGACCTATTTCCCGCCAAGTTCATAGAGATGAAGGGAATAGTCGGAGACCTAGGAGTAATGAGGATACCATTGAAAGAGGATGCTAGACCAGTCAAGCAGCGTCCATATAGATTAAATCCACGCTACAAAGAAAAAGTTAAGGATGAGATCGATAAGATGCTAGCAGCAGGAATCATTGAGCCCGTAGAAGAGAGCGAATGGGTTATTCCCATGGTTGTGCAAGAGAAGAAAACCAAAGGAGACATCAGAATCTATGTCGAATTACGTAAACTCAATGACGCATCGCTTCATGATCCATTCCCAGCACCTTTCACGGATGAAGTACTAGACAATGTGGGAGGACAGGAGGTCTACTCCTTCACTGATGGCTTTTCAGGCTATCACCAGATCAGAATCCACTCAGAATATCACCATAAGACCACGTTTGCAATAGAATGGGGCTCATTCTAGTATATGGTAATGCCCTTTGGTCTTAAGAATGCACCAGCTATCTTTTCTAGAGTAGTAGTTGATGTATTTAAAGAATACATCCATAAATTCCTAGAAGTTTATTTTGATGATTGGACTGTATTTGGATTAATTGACAAGCACATAGGAGATTTAAGACTGATGTTAGAGAAATGTAGGTAGTACCATATTTCTCTGAACTTGAAAAAATGTATATTCTGTGTGCCATTTGGTATTTTGTTGGGTCACATTGTTTGTAGGCAAGGCTTGATGGTAGATCCTGCAAATATTTCCATCATTGTAAATATTCCAGCACCCAACTCAGTCAAACAATTGAGAACAGTACTTGTTCATACCGGGTACTACAGAAAATTCATCAAGGGATACACAAAGATTATAGCACCGATGGAAAAACTGTTAAAGAAAGACGTAAAATTCCTATGGAACGAGGAATGCGAGCAGAGTCTAAACACACTTAAAGAGAAAATGGTTACAGCACCCATCTTAGTATTCCCAGACTGGACTAAGCCGTTTCATGTACATGTGGATGCATCTGGCATCGCACTAGGGGTTGTTTTAACGCAACCAGGAGAAGGAGGTATCGATCATCCTATCGCATACTCCAGCAGAAAGCTATCGACAGCAGAAAATAACTACACCATGACAGAAAGAGAAGGCTTAGCTATGGTGTACGCGCTACAGACGTTCAGGCACTACTTGTTGGGTGCCTTGTTCAAGATGTTTACTGACCATTTCTGGATTGAAGTATCTGGTCAATAAGCCAGTGTTAGGGGGAAGAATCTGCCGATGGTTACTCCTCTTTCAGGAGTATGATTATGAAATCATTGTCAAACCAGGAAGATTGAATGCTGGACCTAATAATCTGTCACGAATAGACTCAGGAGAAGAGCCAAGTAATCTAGAGGACAATTTTCCAGATGCGCAATTGTTTTCTATCTAGATCGCAGATGAGTACTATGCTGATATCATTCACTTTCTCACTACAGGAAGGGCACCTGAGGAGTTTACCAAGCATCAAAAGAGGCAGTTGGTTGTTAAAGTAGCAGACTTCACCCTGATCGCAGGACAGTTATATAAGTTAGGTCCAGATGAAGTCCTGCGCAGATGTGTGATGCCGCATGAAAAAGAGGCTATTATCAGAGAAGCACATTCAGGTACCGCAGGAGGTCATTTCACAGGAAAGCCGACTGCGCAGAAAATTCTGACCGCAGGATTATGGTGGCCCACGTTACACAAAGACACTAAGGACTTTTGTAGATGCTGTGATATCTGCCAGAGGGTAGGAAAATCTTCACGACGAGATGAAATGCTGATGTGACCATAGGTTACGTTGCGCGCATTTGACAAGTGGGCTATAGACTTTGTGGGTCCTATCAACCCACCGGGAAAACGAACTGGTGCGAGATATATCATCACAAGAACAGAGTACCTCACCAGGTGGGCAGAGGCCAAAGCAGTAAGAAATTGTGATGCTGCTACAGCCGCACAGTTCATTTTTGAAAACATCATCACTAGATTTGGATGTCCAGTAATTTTGATGAGCGATCAAGGCACACACTTCTTGAATCGCACCATTGAGGCCTTGACGGAAGAATTCCAGAAACAACACCATAAGAGCACTCCCTACCACCCACAAGCTAATGGTACGGTGGAGGCCTTTAACAAGATTTTAGAAAATGCTCTTACTAAGATATGCAACAGCCAAAGGAATGATTGGGACCTCAGAGTTAACGCTGTATTATGGGCATATAGGACCACATGCAAGAAACGTACAAGACACACACCTCTCAGCTTGGTGTATGGACAGGAGGCTGTTATGCCTATGGAGTATATTCTTCCCAGTTTAAGAATTGCTCAGCTCACTGGAATGGTTGATACAGACACGGTGCACGAGAGGCTAGCACAGCTGCTTGCCTTAGAGGAAGACAGATTCATCGTCGGATTCCATCAGAAAGTGCAGAAGGCATGAGAAAAATCTTGGCATGACAGGCACATTAAGAGTAAGACTCTTCAAATTGGAGACGTAGTACTCCTCTATGACAGTAAATTTCTTAAGTTTCCAGGAAAGTTCAAGATGCATTGGTTGGGGCCATATCAGATATAGAAAGTCACAGAGGGAGGAGTCGTTCAGCTCAACAAACTGAATGGGGATCTTCTTCCCACGATGATCAATGGCAGTAGGCTTAAGCTTTATAGTGACAGCCACTCCACCTATCAGCCGTAACTCAGAATTGAGACGGTGCAGATGTCCAGTGTAGTTGAAAGGAGGCATCGCACCGGGAATTAGTCTACACCGATAGGTATTCTAAGTATAAGGAATCGCATAAGGACGGTTCATTTTGAAAAAACAAAAACAAAAAAAAATGCCTAAGTTTGTGTTGAGCAAGTGATGCGGTGTGGCATCGCAGCAGCGTGATGTTTCTTCGTGCCACATACCCAGTTTTTGTAACGAGCTATAGGGCTAGTCAAGTCGCCGTCTGACAGGAAGTTAATGAGGAAATGACCAGTATACCTTACCGTAGATTTGGGCAGCAGCATAATCAATTATCCAAATTTAGCAAATCTTCGACGAGACCGGTGCCTGCATACACATGCTTCAAGGGAAATTGATCGGATTTCAGCATTTATTGAGGATCGAGATGATGGGTGTGGTCTTGTCCAAGCAATTAATACGACCGACGAGTTCAGTCTAGATGACAGTTGCGTCCAGGATTATCACCTTTGGTACAAAAGCATAAATTATTCATTCGGGAGGGTTACTTTTGCAAAGAGCCGAGAGCTATAGAGTGCAGTGTTAAGTTTCCCCTATCCAGAGCTAATTTCATTACAGAGTGCTGTGATTTCTAGAGTTTGCAGCCATTTCCAATCCAAAGTATAACACCGAGTGGGTTCTGTCAGAGGACGAACCTATAGAAGCGATTTTGGAAAGATTCGAGCGTGGAGGCCTTACAGCTGCTATGACCACGCCAAGTTCATCACAGACTGGACAGATGCCAAGGATGAGGAGCCAAACTCACATAAGAGAAGAATCCAGTTCGGAGCTAGAGGAAGAAGTTCATAATGCAACAGACTACATCATACCACGAGTTGACGGTGCACCAGAGGTAAAAATTCCCAAAAGTGGTAAGTTTCCTGTTCCTATACCACAGATTGATTCTCGAGTCAAGGAAGATGGAGATCTGTTAGGATATGCCGCAGTTGTTAAATTTGTAGATTATAACCTGGGAAATAGTAAGACATACCCTCAGTTCAGGCCAGATCAGTACCTTACAATTCAGAAGAACCCAAGGACAGGTGCAGATGAATATGTTCCCATGGCACATGTCCAGATTCTTGAGCGCTCAGGCCTGCTCATTCTGTTAAGAATACCACATTTTGGACGTGGCGCAGAGGTTAATGCCGTGGTGTGCATATTACTTTCATGCATACATGGGGGTTACCTCTGGCTTGGCAGCAAGGTCAACCTGAAAATCGACCTGATACACTGCATCATCGGGCTGTCCAAGACCGTTCAAGACCCGAAGACAAATATAACAGGAAAGACTAAGGATTCCAAGCTATCACCAACCCTAGTCGCCAAGTATAAACTGCAGAGAGGAGGTCGGGCTTACGACATTGCAAGCTTAATAGAAAATACACTTAGATTTACAGCTAGTCTGCTTGCAGGTAGACTGTTAACCAAGGTTCTCCCAAAGGAAGTCACAGGATTAGTAATTAACCTGGCCATACAAGTTGCAGAAGGGGAACAGTTCAATTGGTCTTTATTTTTGTTAAATATGTTTCAACAAGATTGTTTGCAAGCTCATGATGAGGCAACCCACCCATTCCATTTTTCGTGGTTGCCGATACTCTGTGCATTCATCGGATGGAAGGAGCCACCCCATACACAATTTCAACAGCTAGCGAGTGGCGAGCCCAGAGGTACGCGCTACACAAACTTATGGGAGACTAGCAGCCCTGCCAAGAAAAAGGTCAATGCAATATTATTCTATGAGTACTATAGGCTGCTGAGGAACGTCATCGAAGAAACACCACAGATCAACAAGGAGATCGTGGACATATATGATGATCGACTTGATTTTATGGTGGACCACCATAGAATTTACCTGAGGCCAAAAAGGACTCAAAGGGATGATTGAGCTAATGGTTGGTTTAGGATGATAGAGAAGGATATCGAAGGCATCATCAAGGACTTTAATGACGACTGGAAGCAAGCATTAGAAGATACCACACCCCTACCATCAGGTACCGCACAGAAAGACCCATCGGACAAAGGCAAAGACAAAGTGGAGACCCAGACGCAAGATGCAGTACAAGTGCCACTACCAGGACAAAAGAGGAAAGATCCACCGCAAATGCCACCAGAGGAATAGACTATCAAGGATGGAGAACAAGGGACACCAGAGTCACAGACGACAAAATATTTAGAAGAAGAGATAACAGAGGCACAGAAGAAGAAAAAGCACAAAGCCACAAAACCACCTTCGAGGACTGCACTGAGAGAGGATGATTATGAACTCATTGCAACAAGAATGCATGACTTGTTGAAGGACTCATTTGAGGTGATGCAGAAATCGCAGGAAAAGATACAGAGTGCAGTAGAAAAGTAGCTTCTGGACTTAAAAGCAATTACTGAGAAGACTGCCATGATACAGGTTCCGCCAGTAAAGGTGACCGCAGGAGAAAGTTCAAAATAGTCGATTTCCCACGAGGAAATCTTCGCAACAGATCGCATCAATACAGTTTTGATACCATCAGGGAGCATCCGATTCCCTGCATCAATGAAGGATGTACCAATGCAGATTAGGAAACCTGTCGAGGTTAACCTTGCAGAGTTCCACATTGATCAGTTACAGATGATCCAGCAGTAGCTAAGCGCAGATCTTAGAGGTAGAGAGCTCACGACTTATAAACAGAACACATAGCTGAAACAATAGAATGCAGCACTCACTACCAGCTATCAGAAAAAGGCAGACGAGTTAAAAACATATGAAGCAAGAGAACAGGATCTCTCTCAAGTCTTACAGAGCATCAAATTGGAGTTACCCCAATGTAATATCGAGTTCGCCTTGCCTATCCCACAGAAGGTAAGACAAGTTGCAGACAGAGAAAAGGCTCTGGAGGAAAAACTAACCAGCATGGAAGAAATAATGGCCAAGATGGTGGAAGACCACAAAGCGTAGATTGCTGAGCATGAGGCTAGACCACCGGGCACCCCCCAGGTAGACAAGGAAGCCAGGGTAGAGGCCTTTCAACTCACCTCCGCGCAGATGCAATCTCGCATAGACGACGCACTGTCGGTGCTAGCTGATGCGACAAACACATGGTCGGAGTTAGATGAGCCTCTCGAGAAAGTAGAAATCCAGCAAAGTATTAAGCAGATAGAGAATACCACAGCAGTAATGAAGGAAGAAATCAAGAGCTTAGCAGCTCTTCAGAAGATGAGAAAGACGACGAAGATGAACCTCTTGCAGCAGGAAGTGTAGTGGTTGAGAGCAAAGGAGATACACATCAATGACCTGCTTCAACCATATCAGGAACAAATCACCGAGCTAGTCGATGCAGTTGAGCAGAAAGTTGGGGAGTTCACTTCCACCAAAAATGAAATTGATGCAGTAGAAGACTCAGGTAATAGTCAAGCTATTCTTGACTCGGCACAAGAGCGTGTCACAGCTATGGAGAACGAAGTCGCAGGACTTTGGGACAATCTTTAGTGCACTTCACAAGAAGCCAAGGAGAAGCTACAGCAGGAGAAGCCTGTTGGTAGTGGCTCGGGGGCAAGCCACAAGTAAGGGTTAGGGGACTGTTGGAGCAGAGTCCTGCAGCTACAGGAAACGCTGCCATTTTTGCGGATAGACAGTTTGGTGAAGACGAAGAGATAAGGTGAAGCTACGACGCTGTAGCTTGTTTCTAGCTACAGAGTAGAGCCAGAAACCACGACTGTTGGAACAGAGAAGTCAAGGAAGATAACAGTACCTGAGTGGCTGAGAAGAGAGAGCTCAACCACTGCATTGAAGGCAGCGGCGAAGATAGGAGGGCTCAGCTACCCTCATAAAGGAAAAGGAGCAACGAGGCCGAGGTATTGAAGACGAAGGACAGAATAAGGGAAGCGGTGCATAGTACCCATTGTCAGCGCCGGGAAGCATGGAAGACTACAGAGAGTAGTGGTGTGACAGAAAGTGGCTACCCTAAGTACAGATATGCCAACTGTCACTAGTTAGGGTTTGGGTTACTGTTGGGACATGCCCACAGTGTTGTAATGGTGAGACCTTCGGGCCGCCTATAAAGGGATGTATTTTGTATTGTAAAAGGTTGGCATTTTGGGCATTTTAGGCCATCCAGCTAGTCATATTATCAGTAGTCTGTTAGCTTACTGTTATTTTGTATTGTAAAAGGTTGGCATTTTGGGCATTTTAGGCCATCCAGCTAGTCATATTATCAGTAGTCTGTTAGCTTACTGTTATTTTGTATTGTAACAATCCGCAGGGATTGACATAGAGAGAGAGAGAGAGAGAGAGAGTGATAATGTATTGTAAGAAGGCAATATAGAGAAGAGATCTAGGAGAGAAGGGCTCCAGGCTGAGTGCGGAGTTACCCAGAAGATCTCTAGCTGCATATGCGGTGCAGCAGAACTGTGTACCTCTCTCAAGTTATAATATAGAAACACAGTTCTTTGGACGTAAGTTCCACCCTGGAAGTGAACCACGTAAAATCAGAGTGTTATGTGTTTGATTCATGTGATTGTATTTACTTGTTATATCTGTCATTCATTACATGAACTTTGCTTACAGTAAATGTATGTGTATGTTATTCAGTTCATGACATATTACAAGGATAAATGCAAGTTGAATTCTTTAAGTATCCTGTATAAGAGTCTGTCTAAGTTTCACTTGAGACAGTTAAGAGTTGCAGTATAAACATCCTTGTGTATTGTGTCCTGTAAGTTAAACTCCAGTAAGATAAGTACGCCGAGTCGCAGTGGTAGGATATCGCAAGGGGGAGATATCACACCAGTAGAGGAGTTGCGGTGCACGATACCGTGGGTTGAGGATTGAGCGTAGGAGAGAGTTAGGTGTTGCCTATGTTGATGTATATGTAACTTCAGAATGTATTCTTCTATGTATCTTCTATGTATTGTAACCCGATGTTTATTCCGGGATGTTTCTATTATGTATTTGAGT
>LPNX010966578.1:494599-522939 GCA_001517045.1 Pseudotsuga menziesii
TTACAAGAAAAGAAGAATCAAGACTTGTTCCGAAGAACAAGTGACGACAGTTTCAAGACAAAGAATAATATGATGAATGCAGTGACATCATTGATGCAGAACCTTCTAGTTCAAGAAGAATGATGTCAGGGCGTATTATCGAGACCTGAAGAGAAGTTCATAGTTCCATCATGCAGTAGATGGAAACATGGTGGGACACAAAGCAAGATTCGTAGCATGAGGCTTCTCATGAAGAGAAGGCATAGTCTACAAAGAAACATTTACAGCTAATAGAAGTGAAGTCACATGACATGCATAATCATGTGTGCAAATGAAAGAAGGCCTTGTACAGAAGACACCCATGGGATATCACATACATGATGAGCTTGATGAATATCTTAACCTTTGATACAAGGTTGATAGAGAATGACAAGCTCACAGATGGGTGAAAGATGAACTTTTGAAGAAGTTTAAGATAGAGGATCTTAGTATCCAGTGATCCTAGATGGATACTACTTGTCACTCCAGTACAGAATGTTTCAGTGCATAGAGTACAAAAGACAGAGGGAGTATGATGCTCCACTTAAGAGGGAGTGATTGCAGAAGATCCTGAGGTTCAACATGGTACGACAGGATGGGCAGATTACTGATGATTCTAGGCTTTACTGAGAGTAAAGTGAATTCCAACCTTTGATCCAAGGTTGAAGGTGGAAGACTAGTGATGCTCCTGTTATGTGTCGATGCACTATTGTTCTAGGTGTGGCAGAGTACAGATGGGATCTCCCTTGGACAAGGGAAGTATGCAGTAGAGATCCTGAAGAGGTTCAGGATTATGGACTGCAAAGCTATGGCTACACCCATGGCATCAAACCTGAAGTTATTGAGTGATGCTTCATCAAAGATGGTTGATGCCACGATGTATCGTCAGATGATTGGGTCATTGATGTACCTGACGAACATGAGACCAGATATTTGCTTTGCTGTGAACACCTTGAGCCAGTACCTGACAGATCCGAGAAGTGTTCACTTGATTGATTATGGGCTCAAGTATGATGCGAATCAAAAGATTAACCTGGAGGGTTATGTTGATTCAGATTGGGCAGGCAGTGCCATCGACAGGAAGAGTACTTCAGGATGTTGCTTCAGTATGGGATCAGGTGTGATCTCTTGGTTTAGTAGGAAGCAATCCTATGTGGCACTGAGTACAGCTGAAGCAGAGTATGTCGCAGCTTGTTCAGCTAGTTGTGAGGCAATATGGCTGCAGAAGCTACTGTCTGATATATTTGATCTCCAGTTGGATGCTACTTGTATACATTGTGACAACCAGAGTTGTGTGAAGTTGTCAGAGAATCCTGTGTTCCATGATAGGTCGAAGCATATTGAGATCAAGTATCACTATATCAGGGATATGGTGTAGAGAGGAGCAGTGAAGCTCCTGTATGTTGCGACGGAGGAACAGATAGATGATGTATTGAGGAAGCCATTGGCTAGGCTAAAGTTTAAGTACTTCAGAGAGAGACTTGGTGTTCTCCAGATCGAGGCTTTCTCCCAGAGACAGTGCTGAGATGCATAGCCATTCTGATGAGAAGGTTAGATGTAAGGGCTGAGCCATTCCATCATGGTGAGAGGATTGGTTCCTTCCATGACTGATATGAGTGCTGAGATTGAGAGCCATTCTGACGAGTAGGTCAGATGTAAGGGCTGTGCCATTCTGTTCATGGCTAAAGGATTTAGTTCCTTCCATGTCAGATGTAAGTGCAGAAATCTCTCTTCATTGTGGTTGAGAGTCTTCCATCATTGGGTGGGATTGTGCCATTCTGACGAGCAGGTCAGATGTAAGGGCAGAGCCATTCTGGTCATGGCTAAAGGATTAAGTTCCTACCATGATAGATGTAAGTGCTGGCCATTTCGACGAGCAGGTCGGATGTAAGGGAAACTGCCACTCTTCGGGAGAGTGGAGGCGCCTAGTCCGTTACCAAGTAGCTCAGTCAGGGACTGGGGGCCATTCTGACAGAGAGTGTAGGATTCAGTTTCTACCAGGTCAGATGTGAATGCACAAATCTCTCATCATTGTGGTAGGAGGGGCTCCGGCCTGGGTGATAGTCGTTCATCATTGTGGTAGGATGTGTTCCGGCCTGGGTGAATGTGAAATTCATTCATCATTGTGGTAGGATGTGTTCCGGCCTGGGTGAATGTGCCATTCTAACGAGTAGGTCAGATATAAGTGCAGAGCCATTTCACAGATGATAGTTGATTGTGCCTATCATGCTGGTGAATGTGAGTGTTGGGCCTTTCTGATGTGATTGTAGTTTACTACATGATCAGATGTGAGTGCTGGGCATGCCTTTCTGATGAGCAGGTCAGATGTAAGTGCTGGGCGAAGACCTACAGGAGAGTAGGCCTACAACCAGCATGAAAAAGGGCTGGCTCTGTAGAACTTCCTATGACGTAATAGTACACACATGATGGTGACCAGTGGAGATCCAGATCGAGCTATGATCCAGATCCAGTTATGATCACTCCGAGAGATACAGATCGAGTGATGATCTAGATCCAGCAGTAGAGATCCAGATCGAGTGATGATCCAGTCCAGCAGTGATGTTGATCCAGATCGAGTGATGATCTAGATCCAGTGATGCCTTTGTATGATGATCCAGATCGAGTGATAATCCAGATCTAGCAATGATGATCCAGATCGAGTGATGATCCAGATCCAGTCTAGAGAGATGATCCAGATCGAGTGATGATCCAGATCCAGCAGTGATGATCCAGATCGAGTGATGATCTAGATCCAGTGATGCCTTTGTATGATGATCCAGATCGAGTGATAATCCAGATCCAGCAGTGATGTTGATCCAGATCGAGTGATGATCTAGATCCGGTGATGCCTTTGTACGATGATCCAGATCGAGAGATGATCCAGATCCATATGACTTGAAGATGAAGATGACTTGAAGATGAAGATGACTCGAAGATGAAGATGATCCAGTTGATGCAGAGAAGAAGACCAGTGCTGAAAAATTGTGTCGAAAGAATACCTTCCTAGTTAAGAGGGAGTGTTGATGTATATGTAACTTCGGAATGTATTCTTCTATGTATCTTCTATGTATTGTAACCCGATGTTTATTCCGGGATGTTTCTATTATGTATTTGAGTCATGTGGTCATACCCCGATGTTTCGATCAAGAGGATTAATAATGTAAACAAGTCATATCAAGTCATTAGGTAAGTCCCCACAGTTATGGGGCACTTGAGTTATTATACACTAATTAAGGTGTAGGCTCGAGTAATAAATATTAGGTCAAGCCTACATATGAAATGGAAATTCAAGTGAACGGACTAATATAAATAGAGAGTGTGTGTCTCTCTATTTATCACTTGTGAATCACATCACTTGATCTCTCAAGTGTGGCGCACCTTTGGAGAAGGAAATACTTTGGCTTGACAGAAGACAGAAGGCTGATGTTGTGTTGGGAGGTCATCTTACTGTTTTGGGATCACATCTTGTGGTGATACTATCTTAGAGGAAGTTGAGGGGTTTTCTCCATTTATGGTTTCCCCTCCTAAAAGCTTTGTGTCTCTTGTCTCTTGTGATGTGCTTATGTTATTACTGTGCTTGTTATTCTCTCAGTGAAAAGATCCTAACATAGTGCTAGCTTAAATGTTAAAAAACTAACAGCCTAGGACGCGGCGATGTGATAAGGATTAGAGTCATCGCAAGTAAGAGGAAACTGTGCATCGCAGATAGGAAAGAGGGGTCTCGTGAGCTAAGAAGAGCTGCGAGACGCACACAGGACGCCATACAGAACCTGGTCGAGAAACTTGAGTCTTTGGCCAGCCCATTAGGATCACTTCGGGTGAGACTTCAGGCCGCTCCGCGGTCTGTCGCCGAAAGGGCCAGTGAGCTAGGGGTGTTGTTGGTTCATTATAGTAAACCTAGGTCTGCCCAGACGACCAACATAAATTCAAGCCTGCATGCTATACATGTTTTATTTCCTTTAGGGTCAATTAACATGCAACCATCTCCTGCTCCTTTTTTATACTTTGACCCATTGAAATATAAAGTCCAAGTAGAACTATTTGCAACTACTTTACTCTCAATAATATTTACATAATTATGACTATTTACATTATTTACAATTTCCTTGAATGAAGAATCATGAGAAATAGTTGTAACATTAAGAATTTCTGATTGCTGTTTATTGTCAGAGAAAACAAAATTTTCAGATTTAAAATTTCCAAACCCCGGTTCATACATATAATTCTTGATTATAGAATCTGAAAATAAAACCGGTTCACTAGGGTCATGTAATTATGTTACCATATGTTTCAGATATCTTTCTCTGTTTATCTTAATTTGATTATATTTTCCATTCTTAGGTAACCATAAAGTTGACCAATCTGTCACAAAGAATTCATTCAATTGCTGAGACCAATCCCTACTCAAAAACAACCCATATGCATCAGGAATGTCTGCAACCACAATATCTATAATTTGAAAAACTAAAGGGTTACAAGCAATCCTAACTAAAACATCTTTCATCTCTCCTACAACCCTCACATTTGTCCTATCCAATTGAGTAATCTGTGAATTTGATGGAACATACTTTCCATTCAACCTTTTGCACACAGACAAAGGCATTACATTGGAAGATGCTCCAGAATCAACCATGCAATTGTTAACATTCCTATTAAAAATCTCAAATGTAAGAAGGAATGGAGGAGTTGTTGATTTTGAATTTTTTCCTATTAACGAAGCTTTATCAGCTGTTGACTTTCCTTTATCAGTTGGTGTTAAATCGTTGTTAGAATTATTAGCAACTAGATTTTGCTTAGCTTTAGGAATTATGGAACTCATGGCATGATTTATAATAGGACTATTAGGAATTGGGTAAACTTGAAGAAGATCATACATACTAATGTTTGCACGTGTCTTCTTTAAATCTTCGATTTTATCATGTTGTAAATCCAACTTTGGAGCATTTTGAATAGGCTGAGCAGTCTTCATAGGTTGAGTTTGTTTGACAGATTGAGTCTGTTTATTGGGTTGTGAATTATTGTTATCATTACTTGGGGTAGAACTAGATGATTCTCTGGGAGTATTTGTGAATGTTCTACTACGAGTATTATAGGCATGTTGTCCTGAAGGAGGACTTCTACCTTCATAATCTTTTACTAAACTGTCCCATAAATGACCATTTACTTGTTGAGGTTCTTCCAACTCTTCTTCATTTTCAGATTCCTCCTCCACTTCATTATCTACAGTTTCTTGATTTGAAGGAGTTTCAGATAAATATAAGATTGCTCGAATAGTATTAAAAATTTCTTCATTTACTGCTATATCAGGAGGTGAACTGGTCTTATTATTAGTGTTAGGATTCTGTCTAAACTGATTTCCAAAATACCCTCTAGAAGAGGCATTTTCAGAATTAGTTTTCTTTAATCCTACAACTTCATTAGTTAGCGCTCGAATAGCATTCTGAAATTGTTGTACATCAAAGGCTTTATCTTTTTCTGAATTAGGTCTTTAAATTTTCTTATGAGGAAAAGTATCAACTTTTCCACTTCTATCTAGTTCATAAGACATGGAATCCTTCTCGACTTTAATAGCTTCCTCAAAAGTTTCAACAAGTGTTGTTTTACCTGCTCTTTTAACAAACATCCCAGGATGCTTTGGTAAAGCTGAACTATAATTTTTAATGATAATATCCTCGGGTGGTTGAGAAGCAACATGAATTTTATTTTTTAGTGTAAGAAATCTCTGATTAAAATCTTTAATTATTTCTTTAGGTTCCATTTTAATTCGAGATAACTCAAGAGCTAAAAGAGTAGGTGTTTTATCCTGCCCAAATTTATCTAGGAAATCCTTGTTGAATTCATCCCAATTGGTGATTGATCCTTGGAGTAATGAAAAATACCAAGTAGATGCTTTCCCTTCAAAAGTTAAGGGGAACAAACGGAAAACTATATCTTCATGTTGAACATTCATAATTTGAACAGCTAACGTGAATTTATCTACATGCACCTCTGTAGGTTCTTTATTATCTGGATTAAAATTCGGAAGAAGTTTATCTCAATGTTTGGGCAGAGGATGTTGTACACCAGGCATAGCTACAACAGTTGTTCTCAACCAAGTAAGTTGTGGATTGGGTGGAGGATTAGGTGGAGGGTTAACTCCTCCTCCTACATGTACATTTCCAGCCATAGGAATTCCTTCAGAATTTGAAGAAATCCCTAAATTAGATGACCTTGGACTATCTGGTGGTGATTCCGGAGGAGAAGGTGGTTGATCAAAACCACCTACATAAGTCAATCTTCTACCATTATTTGTTCTAGCAGTTTCTTTATGATGACTTTTGACTTGATAACTTGGAGTTCTATCGGCTTCTGCTGAATCTTGAGTAATTATATTCAATTGAGGATTATGTCTTTGTTGTCTAGGTAGACCATAGTCTATTGGTGTTAAACCTAGTTGATGAGTATATTCTCTCATAAGAATATGGCGTTATTCTTCTAAAGTTTGAGTATTATGTTCAGGAGTGACTGGAGATGTAATGTGGTCATGCTCAAGGATGCTCCTAACAGTTTCTATGAATGGTGATCTACTAACTTTAGATTGTAATGGAGGTTGTTTACTGGTTGAAGTTTTATCATTAGTTCTACCTGCCACTAATCATTAATATGCCCTCCTTCTAGCACCATTTGTTGGCAATATTTTCTAACTAGGCCAACTAAAGGAGATTAATCCCACACAAGTCGCTTAGAGCAACTCCCGGTGTGTTTGAAATGGAAAAATATCGCAGGTTATGGTCTTGCTACCAATTAAATTTATCCTCTTAAGGAGAACATAAAAATTTAGTAATAAATTATCCTAAATTTTATTACTGCTTAAAATAAACCCTAGAGTTAGTTTTCTAAGTCTAAGTTATCCTAAAATGCTTTCTTAAGGAAAGTCTCCAGTTTTAGGTTTTATTTTAAATATTTTAACTAAAAGACTATTTTAAATTTTATCAAACTAATCTAATTCTATTTAACAACTCTTAAGATAAACTAAAACATTAAAATAAACTAAGTTAAGACTTCAATTAACTAGCTATCCTATCTTAGTTGAGAGCAACTTGGAAAACTAAATTAATTATCAATTAATGATTTAAATAAACAAAGAGATAGGCAATAACAATTCAAATGAAAATATTTAAATTATTATCCTAAAATCGTTGAATATGCACAACAACAGAAAATTAAAATAGGTAACTACTTTTAATTTATTTTGTGATGCCCTATTAATTAATAACTAATGTTCAATACTGAATATTTGAATAACAGGATAGTATTTATTCATGAAAACATTGTAGAAAATACAAATGAAATCAAAAAAAAATATGAAATGTATTTATTACCAAATTTCAATTATCAATACAAATATCAATTAACAAAAGTCAGTAATATTCTCAATCAAACATCGATATTGTGCAAATAGAGTATAATTTCAGATAATAAATACAATTATATCACAGTACAATTGCATAAAATGTATGGTGAGAAAACAATATATATATATATATATATATATATATATATATATATATATATTAAGTTTTCAAAATAGTAACAAGTAGTGATACCAGTTTGAGAACTCTAGTCACAATCCTCCACAAAGGTAAAATCCAGTAAAGAAAATAAACTAGAAACTGTAATTATATTTCAAATAAGTATTTTCCTTCAATACTCCATCCAACCCCACTACAATGAGCTTCCTAGCATATATAATAAGTCTAGTAACTCCTTCCAGTTTTTGTGTAACAACTATTCTAAAAATATCCCTTCAGTTTCTAACAACCACTACATAATAAAGGAAAAAATTCTATCCTTATTTTGTTGCATCGGATTTCTTCAAAGAAGGCACATGGCAGACATGCTTATCCTATGAAATTATAATGTCATTTAAATGACTGGCCTATATTAACTTCTATCTAGATGAATCGACCTATGACGTGTCTGTCATTAGTATCCAATTCTTGCAAATGCCAACAACGAGCAAAAATAGTCTTCATTCATTTCAGCACATCAACAATATGTACACATGTAACATTTAATATTAATTTCTCATTCAAATCACGATAAGAGAAAATAAAATAAAATAATACAAATTATAAGCATACCTGCAAAATCGTAACCACACCTGCAAAATCTACGATTTTGTAGGTGTGCTAATTAAAACATTTTATTACTTGTCAAATTTGAAATCACAATAACTAAAAATAGACTAAGTTGTTGCGATCTGTAACTTGATAGCTTTCCTGGCTTTTGAAAGCTTGGCCCTAAGTTTCAAGATTTTTTCTTCATGGATTTTTTCATCTTTTAGCAATTTATCATTAGTTGCAGCTAACAATTTCTTTTCTGCTTTGTATCTATCCTTCTTGGATTTCATTTGTTTCCATCGGTCTACCCACATAAGTAGTTCATTTTTTTGTTGTTGTAACTCTGTTTTCAACATATCACAAGCTTCTTCAATGTATTTTAACCGATCAACCTTATGTTGTTTAGAAAGATTGATTGACTGCTTCACTGCTTTTAAAGTTTCTTCTAGAGAATCCTCATCATTCAATGGTGACTTAAGTTGAGCTTCATGTTCAGACTGTGCTGGAAATGGTGAATCATCTTTCACGACTCTCTTAGGAGATATCACTAAATTATCATGATTATTACTCTGTTCTTGTTCAAATTCACTGATTGGGGTTTCATGAGGAGGAGATTCATCCGTGTTATCACTGTTATCTTCAACAACGATGGGTTCACTACTCTGTTCCATGGTTCTTGGGGCTGAAAGACTAATGATACTCCTAGTAAACCTTTGATTTATCGTTTAATATTTTCTTGTGCTTGGTTCAAGAGGTTGATTGTCCCCTTCCATATGTTTTCCTTTTAACTCATGCTTCTCTCTCTCTTCCATTATCTGAGGATGCAAATCACCTATTGATTTAGCAGAGCGCGTCTGGAAAACCGTTTTACTTCCCTCTCCCACTTTGTTTTCCCTCTTGGGTTGTTCAGGAGGGTTTAAAGTATAAAATTTCTCATTTTCCACTATCATACAAAGCTTATCTAGCCCCTCATAATCAACTATATGATCAGTTTCCTCTTTTATTTCTCCTTCACAAGGTCTTCTTCGTTTTGCATGAGTCTTAGGTAAGTAGGTAGGCCAAAATTGGGTTAACCCGAACTCACTTTCTTTTAAGAATTCATCCCAGGTTTTTCCTATTGTAACTAATTGATAATGAACTAACATTTTGATCAGGTCGTGATGAAAAAGACTACGGTCTTTATTACCAATAGTACGTTGAACCATAACAGCCATTTTATGCAAACTATGAAGTAGAAAGTAGGGCAAATTTAATTTCAGACCCTTAAGAGCCATTAAAATTCTCAGATGATATAATTGGACATTTGAATATCGACCATCACAAGAAATATACCTGGAAATGACTTCAAAACTAGCACACCATTGATTCTTCAAATATTTTACAGGAAAGCTGAATTTAAGGTGTGCATCTTCCTTTGACAATGGAAGAAGGAACTACTTAAACTTTTTCTTGTTTTTTCGTGACCCTTTGAACCAGTGTTCACCAGTCCGAGGCAGCTTTGTGGCTTTCGAAATAAATTCTTCATCTATGACTAGCTGTAAGTCACCTATCTGAGCAATGTTTCCATCAAAAGACAATGCAAATCGTTTGGTAAATTCCTCATTGTGTCCACTGAAACCCCAAAAGAAGAGTTTCCAATCAATTTTCTCAAACAGGGCAAGAACTTTAGGGTCAGCTTCTAATATTTCAGGACTATAAAGCTCAAAACTACTTAAGGGAGCCATATGTTTAACTATAAGTTCTTTCTTTGACAGAGGATTGAAAGGCATTGTAAAAACTGAAGGAATAGGGATACGTGAATACACAGACATGATATGAACCCTTACACGATTCTGGAAGAGCTAAAGAGTAACCCTAGACAGGTTTTTTATGCGTGAGAACTTCACCATCACACCACCGCAGGTATTCATCAAACAAATTGATATGATCTGAAATCATTATGAAATATTCGAAATCAAATATTTTCATGAATGTAATACAACTATCAGATAGGATGATGTTAATATGAACACTTCTGACTAAGGTAATTATTACATATTAAAATCCCTTTGAACAGGTGTTATCAAACCAACAATTTGTATCTTGTACCAAACACACGACCGCCAAATGTTAACAGGAAAGGATCATACGTGGAAGTCAATCGTGCTGTTAAAACCAAATGATGTGAAGTTTTCATTTCAAACAATGATGTCTCCTAGGGTTTCATAAATCCAACCAAGCACCAAGATAAAATTTGGATAATAATTTAAATGTTTCAAAACCATATTTTATGCATGTAATAGATTCGAAGAGTAAATTATATGGTTTCAAATTACAGGATGAACTTATTGAATCCAAATCATCATATGACCTATTGCAAAGAATGATCGGATGGAAAATTTTATCACAAACTAAACACTAGATCAAAAATCGATTACTATGAATATAACACAAAGATCTTTATAGATATTCAAAATGATATATAAAGGTAAACTTTGGTTATTTGAGAAACATATATACAACTTTCCACAATTTGCAAAATGGCATAGTATTAAAAGATAAAGTTTTTATGTAAAAATATATCGTTAGGGTTAAAAATATAGGATATTTCAATTAATCCATCCACCCTAATCATAAAAATTACAAAAAACTAATGATGAATACTGTACCAAAAGGTCTAGAAGAAATTAATAAAACCTAACTGCAACAAGTTCAAAATGCATTTCCAGTTATCTTTAATTTAATCCAAAAAAGAAACTATTTAGCAAGCTATAACTTAAATATCTCAAATCAATATGTAATCAAATATTAAATGATAATGAAAATTGATTATATATAAAATTAAAAAATTAACAGCTGCTAAAATATTAAACTTATGAAAATGCTTCCTAAATTTCCAGTATGATCATTCATTCTTCTTTTAATTAAGAGTACCTTCAGATTCAAAGATTCTGAAGGCACTCTTATATAATTTTTGTGATAAATCATAAAAGAGAAATGATCATTTTTTTAGCAAAGAAGAATAATTGAGAGGGTTGTTGCCTGCCAACAGGCCACCTTCTTACTATGTATGCATGCAAAAGTGAAATATAAGGGTTGAGTTTAATGTGGAAAAGTATGAATGGTGACCTTATTACTATGTATGCATGTAAAAGTGAAATATAAGGGTTGAGTTTAATGTGGAAAAGTATGAATCACACAACCTTCAGAAAAAATGAACTCATCATTTCATGTCCTATGGAACGACACAACAACACAACAAGATATCAGTAAGACAATTGTGTTCCTTTTAGATTATATTGCCTCAAAATCTCACCTCAACTTTCTTGAGCAATTCTTTAGCTTCTGCATTATTTTTGAAATGATCTCTCACCAACTGCAGAGCAATTAAACATTATCAATACTAAAATTACTCCAAGAAGCAATGATATAAGAGCTCATGAAATTGGAGCACCTACCTGCAATATTTGCTTCAAAGACTTTGAAAGAGAATATTTGACATTAGTTGGATGCAATGCTTCTGCTTCATAGTCCATAATCAACTCTTCCAATATAGTATGGTAGGTCATGGTAATAAAGATGATTTAAAATATTATATATACTTAATAATTTTCTAGCATAAATGAAGGCATATAAAGGGATAAGTTGTTGATTGGGAAACAAAAACCAACAATATAGGGACCACATATAGAAATTTGTCTAGAAACGAAATACAAATATATGCACGAGAGCTAAAAGAACAAGCACGAACATAATTATGGAAAAACATAAGACAAAAATAAAGGGCAAACTTGAAAAACTAACTCATATAGCAAGTATGCTACTTTTTTCCACCACCTCAAACATTCTAAACCATGGAAAACTATTGTATTTAAGGTACTCTAAGCACAGATTGCCTTCAACAATATTTGGAGGGAAAATGTTTTCTTTATCTTCAAATTTAATTATAGAAGAAGTAGTATCACTCTCTGGCATATTCTCTTGTCCCTGTTGTAATCCAGATAGTTGCTATATACAAGACCAGATAAAGAAGAAACCTATCCGAAAACGATCCAAGAAAGTCACACAAAAATAAGCACAAGACATAGTAGGATACGATGAGATAATATAATTGGATTGAATTTCCTATTTATATTATCACAAAAATATATTTTTAACATGTTTAATTTACGTTGATCTATGCCTAGCTGACAGATATCATCCTGAAACTACACAGGAGCTGAGGAGACAACAACAACCGTTGTAATCCAGACGATAGTAATTATATTTTCTAAATTAAGGTTACCAACTTCGTCACACATGTCTACAATGAGAAAACTCTTATACGAGAGAATTCTGGGATGAAAGCAAAAGCTTCAAAAAGAATATGTTTTCTCATTGCATGCGTGGATAAAATATATGGGAAATAGTTAATTCTTCTTGCTCACTCAACCCCATTATTTGGAAACACTTGAATATTAAAATAATATCGTCAACAACTAAGGTGAAAAAGGTATAAATAGATTTATTAACACGTCTTCTTCAACTAGAATCATACAAAGATTCAAGAATCAAACTCTGTAAAGTAGGTTCTACTAGGATGTTTTATTATTCGTGCCTAGGTTTAAGGCGATTTTGACAAGGTTTTGGTATTTTTTCCCATGATTCCCAAATACATCAATTTTGATTATGGGCATGTTTAATCAATCCATGAAAAATATTGTTGGTACTACTTCATTACCCACTATGTTGGAGCAACACCTGACCATGTGGCTAGCCAAACTGGCTCTCTATTAAGAAGATGCATATGAAATTTTAGGGAGAGTGAGTATAACACAAAAAAATATTGGAAGGTCATTCTTAAATTATATTTAGAGGTTGCTTTCTTTTGAGTAGTTAAGCCAAATTGTCAAATATGTGTTAATGACCCAGACTTTGCCTTGGAGATTTGGGATCTTTTTCAACTATATCGTATAACAGTTTTTTTAATACTACTTATATCATAGAAGAATGAAATATATGAGATAGTACATACATGCACATCTACCTGAAGATTAATAAAACTTAAAACTAAAGGAACCTTCAAGTCAGAGTGTGTCTCAAGGGAACAACCACACACATTTTGCAAGAAAAGTGTGCTAAACTCCTTAATTTGCAGGTTAAGTTCATAAAAAAACCTATCTTTAAAAGCTACAAAAGAAAAGAGAGATTTAATGAAGATATCTTCAAATCAACATTTACATAAAACCTACAAAGCAATAACTCTGATATGATGCAAACTCCTATAAAGTGGAATGGAAGAATAGAGTCATCATACCATAATAAAACAACTTTCCAATTAATCTTTTTGTAGAAGATACACTGTCAGGTATTTCAAACATCCTCCCAACAGTCATAGGTAATCTTGTTGCTCCAAAAATGTGAAAAATAGTCTCAAGCACACATACAATTCATCTTCTAGTCCCATATGAGAAGTTTTCTCCTTGGTGGGAAATCCATGAATACCAAAAGCCATGGACATACTCTCCTCCTTAAGGACATCCAAAAAGACCACAATTTGCAAAGTTAATCCACCCATTTATCCTTTGCATGTGAAAGGTTCCAAGACCAATATAAGTTCTCTTGGATTGAGAATAAGAGACCGAACTACTCATACAAGCAACCGATATCTGAGTTTACCATACCTTCACAACCAATCTTTCCACATTGGACTTGGAGTGTGCATTTTAAACTTGTAAAAAGATGATCTTCCAAATATATTTGTGGGATAGGGATTCTGATCTTGGAAAAATTGACACAATGCCAAGGGAATTTGGCTTGTTTTGGACTAAACCTTAGATCTTGTATGCACACACATTACTAAAAAAAAATTATTGCGATATCATCTAGGAGAGAAGACTCTAAAACCACTATTGGAGATTAGAGATGGGAGGATAAGATAGTCACTCGGTTTTATGGTTGTGTGATGGGATATGACATCTAGCCATGGTCAGATCCAAGCACCTAGAGGGGGTTGTGTATGGTCCCCTATTGGGATCTGAACCGCTACTTCAAGAGGAAGATCACTAGCCCAAATTTCTTAATATGATGGTTGTTTTTATTCTTGGGTGACTTTGTCTAGGGAGAAATCCCCTCTTAAATTTCTTCCTTTCAATTGTGGGGATTTGAATGGTTTAGTTAGGATTATAGTCAAGTCGTTGAATGCAAAATTTTAATGGGACAAAGATATGGAACCTAAGTAACAAGAAGAATGACAACCATTACCCTCAACTAGGTTGTTAGAATCAAATGTTTCAAAATAATATTTGGCTATTAATCTGAGTGTCGATATAAAGACCAAATGGTGGATGTGATTCATGAAAAGCTAGTATTGATGGATCCACAAAATATTTCTCACTTATATTGAAGGATCCCAACCATTCTCTTGATATTGTGGGAGGTGTTGAGTTTGATGAAGCTGGTGTGGAAAGTGTTTGTGTTTATGGTGTCCTTCTGCTTGTCACATATTTTAAGGAGAAACCCTCCTCTTCTCATGTGTCATATGTGGATGATGCAGGTGGTCCAAAACACAAGTCTAGCCCCCTTCTCACTAAGTAAAACAAATTGGCATCAAGGTCTCACTACACTGGTATGGTAAGGGTTAAGGATAAAATCTTGAAAACAAGGGTAATTAGGGCTTTCCATTTTTAGTTGCTTATAATTGTGGAAGAGTACCCATGGGGAGCCTAAACCATATCATGTGTTTTGGGTATTTTGGGTTTTGGTTTTTAATTCGAGGACTAAACCATTACAAAAACATTATAATGCTTTATATATAAAACATGTTTTGTTGTATATTAACTTATTATATGTTTTGTTTTTTTTGTGTTTTTATATATATATAAATTGTTATATATTATAATTTTTATATAAATTGTTTTTTATTGTTACAAAACAATGTTTTGTTATACAAATAGTCTATATTTATATGTTGTTTATCTGTGTGTGTGTTCATATAATATAATAATACTATATATTGTTATATTAATATATTATATATTATTTATTTTTTATGTTTTATTTATATTATATAATTAATATACGGTTTTTTAATATTATAATAGGTGTTGTGGTTGCGATAGTGCTTATATAGATAACATTAATGGGGAGGGGTTGTGGGAGCTAGGGTGTGACCCTAATTGATTCTATGTGGATTAGGAAGTTCTAGAGAAGATATGGAGGGGAGATAGGGTGGGGGAGATAGTGGGAAGGCTTTTCCTTGAGTGATGCTATCTGGATAGTGATCTCGACACCTATCATCCTTTTCGAGGATTAAATATAGGAAGGAAGTTTCAATATTATGCTTAAAAACTTTGATGGTGTTGACGAATCTAATTATAAGGAAGGTGCAAATTTGTTATCCCGGCATAAGAGGGAAAGGATTTTTTCAATGAAAATGAAGCTCCCAATGATCAATTAATAGTTAATGAGTGAGTACTGGTCGTATACCCACGACTATGTATGTGTGCTTATATATTATAATCTAACAATATTATATATTTCGATATTAATATGTACTAGTATAATGATGATGAATATATACATGGTTACAAAATTATGGCTATGGGGTACGTCAATGGGTATAATGATGCTAGTCAACATGTCATTAATTTGGTGTCTCACTAGGACATTATCATGATCAATAACACTAATTTGGTGTCAAGTGTAGATCTATGACACATGATGCCTACAATTTAGGGGGGATGCGAATCCATCTATGGTGTTAAAATTTAGTAAATTGAACAAATTCATGCCAAAATTGCAATTTTCCATTGCTGGAGTGGCACAACTAAAAATGACTAAATAAACGACCAGTTCATATTCTTAATGTTATTTTTATCTAGTCATTTTTAGTTTAGTTACTTATTATCTAGTTGTATATTTTATCCCATGACCAAATTGGTTATTTATCTAGTAATTTTTAGTTGGATCACTTAAAATTGATCAAGTTTGTTTGTTTATCCGTTGAAAAAAATATGGTGACCAAATTTTTTGGTTGCATGGTCACTTATCTCTCATTTTGTACTAATGAAGATTAAAAACTTACAACTCATATTTTGAAGACTCCCTTCTTTTCTACTTCACAATCTCAGGTGCAACTTTCATAATCATCTTTTCCTTGGAAAAGATAAACTTTTGACAATAAATATGCCATACTTATGAAAATAACACTTCACTTCCTTGATTTATGTGCTAAATTCCACACTTTGAGGACCTCCTCTAATTTTTCTACTCAAATGCAGAAAATCTCATCACTATTGGACTCCTCTAAAAAAAATGAGAAGAACAAGTATAAACTCAACTATGTTCTGATTAGGTGCCCAAAGATAGCCTTTAACATTTTAAACAAGACTATTGCTTTCATACCCATAAAATTGTACCAAAATTTCTATACATAATACTTTAGCACATAATAAACATCACCATCATATTCTTCTCAAAAAATTGATACAAATGAATATAAACATGACCATATTTTGACATAATGCCCAAGGACCCCCCCTTTTCCACAAACGTTGAGACAAAAGTATAATTCCTACACACTATCAAAATTCTCACCTTAGGATCCATTCCTATACATCTTTCAGACCTATGCACCCGTGCATATGCCACTTGCATTGGATTTCGTGCTCATTAAATAGGCCCTAACTCATATCTAAATCCATTGGTGGCATATTTATGGTTACAACCGAAATTAAATGGAAATAAAAACAATTTATTGCTAATCTTTAACATATAGTCACGTGGATGGATTTGTTAAATTTCTGGAATATTACCCTAGAGATCTGGGTTCAAATTTTGTAGAGCATAAATTCATAGCAATATCATATAACCATATGATAAAACTGTTGAATGATATTCTAGGAGGTTGTTTTCCCTTTGAGGCCATGTTGGAGGTGCCATGTGTTGCATTGCAATTGGCCCACTTCACCAACCATATGTATAGTCACCTTGCATAGTGATCCTTCCATATCAACACCATGTCACATTGCCACATCATCATATAGACTTCCACTTCAACAACCCATGTACGTTTGTATTGTCATGCCAACTACCAACTATACTTTTGTATTACCACATGGCACTATGTGATGCTACCACATCATCATATGGACCTACCACATCAACATACACATAGATCCATGTGGCAATATTTGGTTATTCCATGTGTCATCCCTACAACCATTTTTTTGTTTCCCAAAAACTTCATAATGTAACAACTTTTTCATATAGACTCTTTTTGAAGTGATTCAAATTACATTGGAAAGATATCACCAAGATTTATGCAATGAATTTATTTACATCATCATTTGAAACTAACAATATTTTAGTGTTCTCAGATTCACCTGGATCATGCCTCCTCACTAGAAGAACTTTTGGACCTCCAAAAGTTTGGATCACTCAACAACTAAGGAAAACGTTTTCACTTTTCTAATCTCTATCCATATTGGTTCTTCATCTTGGTTCTCCACCTTTAATCCCCGTCTGATATATCGATCTTCAATATGATCATTCTAGTGCTTATCATGCCTCACCCAACTTGGTTGAATTCTTCTTTACTATTTGAATTTCTTGTTTACAAGGCATTAAGAATATGTCTTATATGAACATGGAATTTACATAACATATTTGCGATGTACATATCATAAAACCTACATTTTTCATACCATTAAGAAACAAGTGTCTCTACTTATTTCACTCTTTTAATAAGTACTCTACCTCCATACTTTATACAAAGAAGACTATTTCCATCATACTTTAAAACAATGGAAAATAATTTAGAAGGATTACATATGCATACTAACTTATCTATTTACAAATAATAACCATGACAGTTTGATTTTAGACAGCTTCCCTTTAATGGAATCTTCTTTGGATAGGTGGCCTTCTTCAGGGGCTTCTTATACAAGCCTCATAGATATTTGACTCTAACTCTGTATCTAGGAGCCCACTGGATCCAATTACAGGTTGTCCAAGCAACTTATATAATCTCTCATGTCTGACACCAAGCAAGTATGCTACTCTGTCATGACTAGCTCTCTCTTGATATATGAGCACATGTCCATGCTAAAATACAACTCCATATCCCTCGTCTTCGAAAGTTGATACTCAGAGAGAATTTACCTTCACCTCTTGTACAAATAACATATGTTCTATCTTTATAATCCCTCTTGAATTGAGCTAGAATCTCACATATCCAACCCCCTTCACCACATGCTTTGTATGATTCCCAAAACTCATATAGTAGTCTGATTATCTTTCTGAAAAGCTCAGGAATATTGACCTTATTCCCATCATGTGGCAAGATAAGTGATTGTCCACAAACCGTGTCTTAATTTCCTCATACACTATACTACTAAGAAAAGTAATCAAAGAGAATTCCTTCTTGAACCTCTTATCAATATCATCAACATCAGTTGATGTTGTTACATATCTCTTTGCACACGTTTTCACATCTTCCTAGTTTTGCTTCAAACAAAGTTGAGGATGAAGCTTCCAACACTTCTTGATCCAGTGACCACTCATGTTGCAATGAGTGAAAACAAAATTCCCTTGTTATTCAATGGTAAGTCCTTCTTTCCATGAGGACATTGAAGGTTTTCTTCTTGTCTTGCCTCCTTTTCAGTATACATGCTCATCTTCTTGAGGAAAGATTTTCTTTTTTGACACTTTTCCACACAATGGTTAGGAGATCGACAAAAAGTACAAGAGTATATATTACACAAGGTTTTAATTACAGTATCATGCTTCTTATAATCAAATAAATATTTTAGGTAAACGTGACCTTATACCTTTCATGTTTTTCCTTAGTACAGATCTGAAAAGGAAAACTTGACTTGGCTCATCCTTCACAATGTTCATCCCTCTTTGGAGATGATGTGTCATCAATGTGACCATGATGGTGTGATGCACCCTTAGCTTGTGATAGTTCTTTATACATTGATATAGACTCTTCGTTTGAATATTTGTTTGATTCTATGATTTTGGAGCATTCTCCAACTACCTATTCACCATAACCCAATCCTGTATAACGAGGTTCTTTTACCACTTCTATACAATTATCAATACCTTGTCCATTAGTAAAATTACATTTTCCTCATATATGATTTTCATTAGAAATTTCATCCCAACACCTTTAGTGTTCTTTTCAAATGTACCAAAGGAATCATCTTGATGGAAAAATGCAAATTTGAATAATTACTACATACCTTAGAGACAATTTCTCGATCTTGTGTGGAAAATGGTTTCTCTTATCCTTCCACAATTTGAAACTTTTCCAAAGCCTCTTCGATGGATTTTAGCTAAAGATACAACATTCTCTTCTCATTCTATGCTTCTTGTAGCAACTTTCTCATCTCATCATTCTCCACTTTGAATACTCTTGTTGACTTCTTCGATATCTTAAAGTCCTTTTTGCTTCGGTGCTTTTTCCATGATTTATCTTTCACAACCTACTTTCATTGAAAATTCAACTTCTCCCTGGTCCTTAAGGTATATTTCTTCCACCATTTTCTAAATTGAAAGAAATGCATTGATCATGGACTCATTAAATATCATATCAGCTCCTCCTTTATGCAATTACATCCCTTGTTTATGAAACTCTCTTTGAATTTCTTAATTAAGACTTGAAATACTACCTTCACCACACTTTAGTTTATCCCTTGTAAGAATTCAATTGTAAAACCTTCTTTGATACCATTTGATCTGAAAAATGGAACTCTGGTCATTGTTCATTGATCTAAAAATATTAAGACATCAATCTTGTTACGGAGAAAAATTCCTATGGCTTGGGGTGGACCACAACAGACAATATGACACCAAAAATCAATCCACTTCCAATATGCTAAAGAGATAAACAAGTCTAACACTAAAGGATGAGAAGCATATCTTGTTCCAGATGTTTGTAGTAGATCCCCGTTGATATTTCAATCACACTTGCACCTACATTTCATTCTCAACAACAAGGAAACATACAAGCATGATAGATATTAAATGTTAGAACCTACTCTAGCATATATAAATCCAATATATAATCAAAGCAACTACATCCATGGATAAAAATATTCATAGTTACACATATAATGGATGAGAAATGGATATTTCTATTAAATATAAATAGATATATAAGTGACAAACTTTGCCAACACCTTGTCGAAATCAAGAAACCAAGTCCTCCACCTGGTACTACACCACTTCAATCCTCCATATCAATGGAAATCCCACAAGACAATGGAAATCTCCGGAATAGAATCAATGGTTTCTCAAAGGATAAAGGGATGCAGACTCAAGTATGCAAGAATGGGGTACAAATCCACTATAGTTCCTATTCTCTCACAAGCTCTCCTCCTCTAATGGATCCATTTAGCTAAATATATATCCATTCAATAGGAAGTGAAGGGTCAATTCAGAGATTTTCCAACCATATGGAAGTCCAATGGTCAAGTTATTCGTTACTTGATGAGGAAAAATCCAAATATTTTATTTTTGAGCACATTTCCTGATGTATGTGGGTCATAGTGGAGCAAGCTACATGTACTCGCGGTCTGTAAGCTGGTGAGCCATGTACACTAATAAACAAGACTTTTTAAGGGATTTTTTTGGATCATCAAAGTTATATTGATCAAAGGAGGGTCCAAAGAGTTTGCATAGGGACAGGGAAGGTCATAAAAACATGATCCACCAAGTGTGGTGAAATCATCTATAGAAAACCTTTAACTTAAACACATATTAATATCAAATTTGATTAATAAATCAACACCTTTTTACTAATGGTGAAATTCAAAATTAAGTGATTTAACTTACTTAACGAAACACTTTAACTAATGATATTTATAACATCCCCATACCCCATAACATGGATAATTTAAAATTTTTACTTCAAGAACACTTGTTCTCCTTTCGAAACATTGGGCATGGATGTTAACACACTCTTCATTCTTCATTCTTAGGATTAGAAACCACTGTAACAGTCGTTCTACCCTTTGACAGATCCATTCTGTGACCAAAAGATCTCTTCTGCATTGAACCTGTCTTTTCTGCCTTTTTCCTTTCGCCCTGCAATACTCGGAAGTCGGAGCCCAAACACAACAAAGTCCTTCAACCACGATTCTTCCTTCCACCTTTTCGACCTCAAAAATCAGGAATCGAAGATCTAACATGCGCTAATAATGCGAAATGACTCTTCCACCTTCCTCCTTCTACACTTCCTCTTTCCACCCTTCTGACCTCGGAACTCAGGAATCGAAAATCTAACATGCGTCAGGAATGATGAACGTCTCTTTCGCCTTCCATCTTCTGCACTTCCTCTTTTCGCCATTCTGACCTAGGAACTCAAAAATCAAAAACTTAATGTGTGATGGAATTTCCTAACGGCTCTTCCGCACTTCCTTTTTCCTCTTTCAGAACTCGGGAGTTGGAAAACCAATCTTTCGACCTTATCATTTTCCAGCACTTTCGACTTCTGCTTTCTGACCTCGACTTTGGAAGTTGGAAAGTTAAATTTTTCTTAGAATTCTTTTACACTTTTCCACTTCCGTCCTCCGCCTCCCTGTTATAGCTGATTTTACCACACCTAGTAGATCACACTTTTATGGCCTTCCATGTCCCTATGCAGGCTCTCTGGACCCCATGGACTTATATTATACTTTGATGTTATTAGAATTGTTGTTCCATTTAGATCTTCAAGCAATTAGTTCTTAATTATTATTGCAGTAAAAGGAGAATGAAGATACAAACTGAACAAAACAAACCACATAGGAAACATATGAGTTTAGATCAGGCAATTACAGTATCATTGAGATTAATTAATCTAGTGTTACAATAGTTTACAAATAGGAAGAATTCGAATCCATTAGGGAGGAATTCGAATCTACCAACTGGATGTGACTATACCTAACTAACTAGATAACTCATGGTGTTTTAATCAATATCAGAGTCCAATAGATCAACTCCCAGATGTCCAACCAACTCAATCAATCAGTAACAAATAGTTAACTCAGTGCAACTGAGTGTGGTAGGTGGGAAAAGGACCCTACTCCACATGCAACCATGCACTAGCCATGCATAACTAGCACTAGCTAACTGATTGTGAACTAACTGATAGTAACTGGAGGTTAACTAAGACTAACTAGTTCCAACTCCACCTAACTAATGGAGGTTGGTGCCAGGACACTTAGTGGCTCCTAAAATGTAGGGATTGGTCTAGGAGGTACCCAAATTGATGCATGCACATGCAGTAAGTGGCAGCTAACCTCTAGCACTGTTCCCCACATTCCATTGAATGGTATATGTTTCCCCATTAGTCCAAATGGACCCAATGGTACTACTGGACCCAAATAATTAATTAAGGTTCCTAAGATAGGATAAATTAATATAATAGACATTTGACCAAGGGAGGATTAATAATACTAACACCCCCCCTGAATCCTAACTTGGACAACTGTGGGCCCTGGTGAGAAGACCATAGGTCAACTAAATACAATATAAAATATAGTTAAAAATTTTACTTAATACAACTGAGGAAACAGGGGAAAACCTCATGGGAACCCCCCCCTCAAAAATAAGGAGGAAAATAGCAATCTGCAAGCTATCTTTAGAAGAAAGAAGCTTCCTCCTTAGAAAAATAACTTGAGTAACACTGCTGCAAAAAATTGCAGCTCTATGCAGTAGTATGGTCCATCGGTGGACCTCTCAATGTACTTATGAACTGATGAATCTGTTTGTTTATGCTAGATGGTGAAGGTAGGGAATGATCAAATCTATGCTTATGTGGGCCATGTAGCTAATCATTCTCCATCATCAAGTAACACCGACCTGGAACTTTTCTGCACCATTCTATAGAGAGTGAATCTGCGAGGGATAGTGCAGCATGCTCATTCTGATACTGGGACCTTGTTCTTCTTCTGTCTTCTAGAACTCTAGCACCACTTCCAGCTGCATCAAGAATCTTTTGAGCCCATCTGGATTTAGGCTTCTGATTAGGAATGGGTACTGGATCTAGATCTAGAATATCTTGAGATTCAGTCTTAATAATAGGATCATGTTGTATGTGATATTCTTCATCTGAATATGAAACCTGTAGCACATCAGCATCATCAAAATAGGTGGAGAAATAGTTATAACTTCCTATGTTGCTGGAGGAGTATCATGGAGCTAATCTTCTTCGAACTAGACACTTATTTCAATGAATAATATTCTGGTAGCAACCTCCATCATTTTGTAAGCTTTTGCATCTTCTGCATATCCTAGCAGAATGCATTCGCTACTTTGGTCTTGGAAGGCCTTCCTCTTTTCAAGTGGTAATATGGCCCAAGATTTGGAACCAAAAACTCTTAGATGTGAGACATTGGGCTTATAACCATGCAGTTCTTTGAATGGTGTGACCCCAACCACTGACTTGTGGGGCACCCTATTCCGCAAATATGAAGCACAGTTTGCTGCTTCAGCCTAAAGAGAAGGAGGTAGATGCTTGGCATGGAGAAGGCATTTTTCCATCTCTTTCAGTGATCTGTTCTTCCTCTCAAAAACAATATTTTGCTATGGTGTGTATGGAACTGAGTGTTCCTTTTGAATCCCCTTTGATTCATAGAAATTATGGAAATCTCTTTTGACATATTCTCCTCCTCCATCAGATCTTATTGACTTGATCTTCTTATTGAAACTGTTCTCAACCATAGCTTTAAAATTTTTAAAAGTCTCAAGAACTTTTGATTTTTGTTTCATGAAGTAGATCCAACAGTACCTAGAACATTAATCAATAAAGGTTAGGAAATGCCTGCAACCATTAATGGATTTTATGGGAAAAGGTCTAGCTACATCATTGTGTATCAAATCAAGTGTAGAGATAGCTCTATGCACCTTCCCAAAATCATACTTCTTTTTTGGATTCTTACCTACCAAGAACCCAACACATACTCCATTGGAAGTTTGGATGGAGGGAAAACCTTCAACCATGTTATCATTGTGGTGCTGCTTCAGATATTTGAAATTGAGATGGCCAAATATCTCATGCCAAATCTTGCTCGTGTTGTTAGCATGAAACAATAAAGTTGTAGGAGGAGAAATAGGTAAGAAATGTCAAAACTCATAAGCTTTGGTAGATTGATTTGTGATACCTTTCACTACAAGCTTTCCAGTGGATTTTTCTGTGATCTCAACTGAGTCTGAATCAAGTGTGACCCTCTTGGGATAACATGTATGATTCATCTGGTAAATAGATAATAGGTTAGTAGCAAGGGAGGGCACATATAAGACATTCTTGAATTCACCATGCTTCGCTCTGACTGAGCCCCTTCAATATGCTGGAATCTTGGAATCATATCCCATGTGAATGTTAGGCCCCTTTGATAGTGAAAGAGTAGAGAAGGATTCTTTGGATGCAACCATGTGGTTGGAGGATCCAGAATCTATAATGTATGCAGAGGATGGAGAGAGAGTTGCTTTGAAAGCATGACACCTTCCGGTATCTTCTGTCGGTGCTTCTTCATTAGGATTCTTTGCTCTTAGAGGAGCAATGTTGTGCTACTTAAGAAGATTGGACATCTCATCAAGTTGCTTCCTCATACATTGATCTTCAAGATGGTATCCCTTTTCACATTAAGGACATAACTTCTTTTGAAATTTCTTCTTCTTAGAGCCGGAGGCCCCTTCGGAAGCTTGCTGATTTTGTTTAGGCTTCGAATTAGCTTCCTTTGGCTCTTTATTCTTTGATTTCCCCTTTGCTTGCACTTTGGAAGAGTCATTAACTAAGAGAGATTGATATTTGGAGGTCTGGATGACTCCCATTCGAATCAATTTGTTTTGCTCCTTGATTAAGGACTCAGAAAAAGAATCTAATGAAAGAAGTTTCCAATCAGGAAAGCTTTCCCGTTTGGAATGAAACATAGAGACATATATAGAGTACTTAGGGCCTAGTTTTCTAAGTATGGAAAGGACATTATTCTCATCCTTTCTCTCTATTCTGCACTATATGCATTGGAGCACTAGAAAATTGAATTTAGAGAAGAATTTCTCAATAGTCTCGAAACTACTGGGATGTAAAGATACCAACTCATTCTCCAGAATTTGTCTGCGAAGCTTATCTTCTTTGTTAAGAAAGCTTTCAATATTCTCCTAGGCTTCTCTGGGAGTCCTCAATCCTTCTAGAATATGGAAAAGGATATCTCTGGAAATATAAGTACATAAGTACCCAAATGCTTCATCACAATGGTTTAGGAACTTGTTCTACTCTACCGGTTGATGAGGCTTAGAATCCCATCCATGTATGATCTTGTGGTATCCATGCTTACGCAAGGATAGCTGCATATCAATCCTCCAATCAAGATAATTGGAAGTTGTGAGGATCCATGGTTCAGGAGTTTGAGAACTCATAATTGCTCTGGCTGGAAGACTAGAAATACTTCTCATAAGCTACATAGCACCTGTCAATTTCACTGCAATAACACACTAAAACATATGAACTGTTAGAATCATACTTTTACTCCTTGCATGAACATGTTTTTAGGGTCCATCACACCCTATCCACTGCTCTGAATAAATCTAGAGCTAGCAAATGTTCATATGGGACTTTTGTGGAAACCCAGCTGCTTCTGATGTTCGATGGGGAGAAACAAGCATGAAACCTACCTGAGAAGGCTCTGATACCATATTAGAATTTGAATTCCATTTAGATCTTCAAGAATATAGTTCTAATAATGTTTGCAGCAAAAGAATGGAGAATGAATATACAAACTAAACAAAACAAAACACACAATAAACATACAAGTATTGCTCAGGAATTTACAGTATCATTCACAATAATAGTATCCGGTGTTACAATAGTTTACATAGGTAGAATTAGAATGAATGGGATATGAATTTGAATCCTCCAAGTGGATATGATTGTATCTAACTGAATCTCTAACACAAGATCTCCCAATCAATATCGGAGTCCAAATAGACAACTCCTTGATGACCAATAACTCCAACAACCAATGACAACTAGTTAACTGAGTGCAACTAAGTGTGGTAGGTAGGAAAATTGCTCCTCCCCATGCAACCATGCATTGGTAGCGCTATCTTAACTAAATGTAATTGGGGGCTAACTAAGACTAACTAGTACTAACACCAACTAACTAAAGTAGGTTGGTGTCGGGACTCCCAGTGGTTCCTAAAATGTAGGAATTGGTCTAGGGGGGCACCCAAACTAATGCATACACATGCCGTAAGTGGAAGTTAACCTCTAGCAGTGTTCCCCACACTCCAATGACTGGTACATGTGGCCCCATTATGCCAAGTGGAGCCAATTGTACTGGTGGACCCAGTTAATTAATTTAAGGTTCCTAAGTTAGGCAATAATTAATATAATAGACATTTGACCAAGGGAGGATTAATAATCCTAACAGGTCCTGGGCATGTTTCGAACAAATATAGACCATGTTGTATTTTTGAGTCACTGCCTTGGGAATTGTGATCGAAATGGTCAACTAGGTTGACTAGGTCAAAGTTGCCAAAATTAAGGTGAGATAACATGCCAATATGATCCTACTACATTCAAAGGTAATACATGCTCCAATGGTGTATATCAAAACCCAACTTGAGTCAGTTATTCATAATCATGGTGACCAATAATAATAATAATAATAAAATATACCTTTGCTTGTGACAGAGCTTAGAGTCTTCAGGAAAGTTGCTTACTTGTTCCATACTTACAAAGTGTAATCAATGTGCTATAAATGGTTGATGATGGAAGAACCAGGCTAAGGAAAAGGGGAAATGACTTTGACTGACTTTGACTCAGTGTTCTAGCCGACTGATAACTAATAAAATCTACCAAGGTGACATATGCATGACAGATAGAAATAGGGGATGGAGGTGCCTCATAGATGGGTGAAGTACTTGGGTATGCTTCCCTCATACTCTAGCAATTTTTCCTTTACAACGTTTTTGAAAATATAGGTCAACCTTCAAAGGAAGGTGCCCTAGAAGCATTCTAGGCTCCGGTACTGACAAAGACCCAATATTTCTAGACTAGTCTCACCTTGTGGCCCTATGGGGACCATTGAGTCGAACACTATACAAGGAGTGAGTGCTCATCCTTTGGCCATTAACCTTTCAATGACTTTCACAATTTTTATAATATAGTAGCCAGCCTACAAGAGTAGGTGCCCTAGAAATCCTTCTAGGCTATAGTAAATGACTAAGGCTACATGCTTTCCATGAACAGTCCATAGCCCCAACAGTTTTGCCTATCCCTGGTGCCCCTGTAGAGGGAAATTTGAGCCTTACATTATATAAAGAATGGTTGCTCAATCTCTTGGCCACTTACTACCTTTTTTCAATATTCTATAATTTTGCATCTTTTAGATGTATATTTTATGCGTTTCGATGCTTTAGTGTTTAAAAACACTGTTATGGTGGAGCACTTGTTTTGATGACTTAGGGAGGACACCCCTGTGCACCTAGCCACACTGGCCAAGACACATACTTCATATCCTGATACACATAACAACATGGAGTCTGTCACACACAGTGGTCAAAATGGGGAAAATGTCTTCAATATCACAAGTCTCTATCAATGTTAGTCATGGGGTAAAAACAAAAGTGGATGCACTGGATGGACGGGCACAAATGTTATGGAACCAACCTAGCACTAAGGATTACATTTTGTTTGAGCATGGCATGGGAAACAGTCTTCACATTGGATTCCTTGATCGATCATAAAAAAGGTTAGATCAATATAAGACATATAGGAACAAGTCACCATAATCATCCTAACATGACAAGCACAGCTGTTTGAGATACATCATAGATCAAAACTAAACCAAGGGAATATACCTGATCTCACCATGTATACCTGTCTCCAACTGATAAGCCCCTCTATAACTGTGTGTACCAACTCCTGATCTGCTCCTATTCTCTAACGAACTAGATAATCACCAAAATCCTTTCAATGGACTCCTCATTCTCAGTCCTGGAAAGGAAAATATGAAGAATAAGGCTCGTAAGTGGAATGAAGTTGTAGATATCCATGCTGATACCCCATGTAAAAGTAGCTCGGAATAGAAAAAGAGACAAGTCTGCATGTTGCATCATGGAATCCTGGCTGAAAATGTATATGTGATAACACCCCCCTAAAATTAACGAGAATTAAATGTTTAGAGGCAGTTGTTAAATTGAATACTGTCAAAAGTTTGAGTTTCATGACTTTCTTCGGCTAGGGGGGGGGTTCAAAAAGCACCTCGG
>LPNX010966649.1:0-23193 GCA_001517045.1 Pseudotsuga menziesii
TCCTCATCATCATCACCTTCATCATCATCATCATCATCATCCTCATCATCATCATCTCCAACAACATCATGAACATCATCATCATCCTCATCCTCATCCTCATCCTCACCATCACCATCAACATCATATTCATCACCTTCATCATCATCATCATCATCATCCTCATCATCATCATCTCCAACAACATCATGAACATCATCATCATCATCCTCTTCCTCATCCTCATCCTCATCATCATCATCACCTTCATCATCATCATCATCATCATCATCCTCATCCTCATCCTCATCCTCATCCTCATCATCATCATCATCATCACCATCAACATCATCTTCATCACTTTCATCATCATCATCATCATCATCTCCAACAACATCATGAACATCATCATCACCATCAACATCATCACCATCAACATCATGAACATCATCATTATGATCATCATCATCAACATCCTCATCATCATCACCGTCAACATCATGAACATCATCATCATTCATCATTATGAGTAATACGGTTCTTTCATTCCTTCAACAATATAATATCTATTATGTGATAATTCCCTTTAGACAAGCCGCATTTTGTAGGGAAAAGCATGCAACATGTGTAAGTAAACACAAAGTATATGTGGGTGGAAGCAATATTTTTCCTTTTCCCAGTACCCTAAAGAAAAATCTTGAGAGTGTAACCCTTAACCTAATAAGTTCTATAATATGCATGGTGTAGGTTTATATCTATAAACAAAAGCTATATTAAAACAAAACCAATGTTTTTAATTCAAAATTTAAATTATACTGTTGATGCAACATGTTAACACTAGTACATTTGTATATTTTTTCCGAGATGCCACTTGGCATGCATGGACTGTAACGCACCATATTTTTACTTAGGCATGTTTATCATCCAAACTTGCTAGGGTTTCGCTCAGTAGGGGACAATGCAGTCACGCCAACGAGGGCCAAAGCTGGAAAGCCACGGATGGTGGGGGTGCGGTTGGCATTGCCATATTTCCCATGCCCAAACACACTAGCAGGAGTTGACAGAATTCAAAATTGCCGCTCCGTGAGGTTTTTTGCGCACCGGGCCCAAGTCCACTAGGTGTCCCTGAACGGTATCTGGAGGTGACCTGCAACTCGCCATAGATCGATGCTCGGGCCTACGATCGCCGAACTGTTGATTCCGTTGGATTCGTGACGTGGGATTTTAGCTAGGGGGGGGCCTCTCCCTCCTATCCATTGCCCGATGACCTCTATCTACGGTGGTTTCTGAAGCTAGGGTTTCGATTAGTAGGGGACAATGCAATCACGCCAACGAGGGCCAAAGATGGAAAGCCACGGATGGTGGGGATGCAGTTGGCATTGCCATATTTCCCATGCCCAAACACACTAGCAGGAGTTGACAGAATTCAAAATTGTCGCTCCGTGAGGTTTTTTGCGCACTGGGCCCAAGTCTACCAGGTGTCCCTGAACGGTATCTGGAGGTGACCTGCAACTCGCCATAGATCGATGCTCGGGCCTCCGATCGACGAACCGTCGATTTCATTGGATTCGTGACGTGGGATTTTAGCTAGGGGGGGGCCTCTCCCTCCTATCCATTGCCCGATGACCTCCGTCTACGGTGGTTTCTGAAGCTAGGGTTTCGCTCAGTAGGGGACAATGCAGTCACGCCAACGAGGGCCAAAGATGGAAATCCACAGATGGTGGGGATGCGGTTGGCATTGCCATATTTCCCATGCCCAAACACACTAGCAGGAGTTGACAGAATTCAAAATTGCCGCTCCGTGAGGTTTTTTGCGCACCAGGCCCAAGTCCACTAGGTGTCCCTCAATGGTATCTGGAGGTGACCTGTAACTCGCCATAGATCGATGCTTGGGCCTTCGATCGACGAACCGTCGATTCTGTTGGATTCGTGACGTGGGATTTTAGCTAGGGGGTGGCCTCTCCCTCCTATCCATTTCTCGATGACCTCCGTCTATGGTGGTTTCTGAAGCTAGGGTTTCGCTCAGTAGGGGACAATGCAGTCACGCCAACGAGGGCCAAAGATGGAAAGCCACGGATGGTGGGGATGTGGTTGGCATTGCCATATTTCCCATGCCCAAACACACTAGCAGGAGTTGACAGAATTCAAAATTGCCGCTCCGTGAGGTTTTTTGCGCACCAGGCCCAAGTCCACCAGGTGTCCCTGAACAGTATCTGGAGGTGACCTGCAACTTGCCATAGATTGATGCTCGGGCCTCCGATCGACGAAATGTCAATTTCGTTGGATTCGTGACGAGGGATTTTATCTAGGGGGGGGCTCTCCCTCCTCTCCATTGCCCGATGACCTCCGTCTATGGTGGTTTCTAAAGCTAGGGTTTCGCTTAGTAGGGGACAATGCAGTCACGCCAACGAGGGCCAAAGCTGGAAAGCCACAGATGGTGGGGATTCGGTTGACATTGCCATATTTCCCATGCCCAAACACATTAGCAAGAGTTGACAGAATTCAAAATTGTCGCTCTGTGAGGTTTTTTGCGCACCGGGCCCAAGTCCACCAGGTGTCCCTGAACAGTATCTGGAGGTGACCTGCAACTCTCCATAGATCGATGCTCGGGCCTTCGATCGACGAACCGTCGATTCCATTGGATTCGTGACGAGGGATTTTATCTAGGGAGGGGCCTCTCCCTCCTCTCCATTCCCCGATGACCTCCGTCTACGGTGGTTTCTGAAGCTAGGGTTTCGCTTAGTAGGGGACAATGCAATCACGCCAACAAGGGCCAAAGCTGGAAAGCCATGGATGGTGGGGATGCGGTTGGAATTGCCATATTTCCCATGCCCAAACACACTAGCAGGAGTTGATAGAATTCAAAATTACCGCTCCGTGAGGTTTTTTGCGCACCGGGCCCAAGTCCACCAGGTGTCCCTGAACGGTATTTGGAGGTGACCTGCAACTCGCCATAGATCGATGCTCGGGCCTCTGATCGATGAACCCTCGATTCCGTTGGATTCGTGACATGGGATTTTAGGTAGGGGGGGGGGGCTCTCCCTCCTGTCCATTGCCCGGTGACCTCCATCTACGATGGTTTCTGAAGCTATGGTTTCACTCAGTAGGGACAATGCAGTCACGCCAATGAGAGACAAAGCTGGACAATGCATTTCATGCCAACGAAGGCCAAACTTGGAAAACCCTATCCCTAACTAGGGTTTATTGTTTAACATGCATGGCCCATTACCATAACCCTACCAAGGAAACCCTAATCCTAACCCTAATCTTATCTTACTGTCACAACTAAATTCAGAATCAATCTAATGTCGAACTGAACTTTTTCAAATCCGATGGACTTATGCTTCAAATCATGTTGATTCACAAAGTTGGTTCTCAGTCTTTGGATTCTATTGTAGTTCCTTTAATGTTGAGTGATTAGTCATTGGGTGCATGAGGTTTGTTGAATAGTGTTGTTGGTTGTTGATGAAATGTAAAGCATGTATTGCACTTAGTTTTATTAAATTACACTTGAGCATTGACTTAACTTGTAATTTAATGAATCCAAACTCACAATTTTTAATTAGATATATCAAATTGGTGTGCAAGTAATGAGTTCATTGAAACCTTGAAATACATTGTATTGCACTTATATTTATTAAATTACACGAGCATGAACTTTGACTTTAGTGTGCATGTATTGAGATCATTGAAACCTTTAAATATAATAGTTTTTTCTTTTGACATAGTGCATCCATAAGTAATAGATAATCTTCACAAATCAATACAATAGATTGACACAAGAACATGTCGAAACCAAAGAACAAATTCAAAGTGAAATGTATCATTCATTTATAACTGAAATGTCAATTGTGTACATGTCTCCAAAAGTATCGAAAAATACATATATATCCAAAAGTAACCAGAAGTACATGTCTCTCCACAACTATCCAAGACTATCCAAGCCACATGTACATGTACCCAAAACTATCCAAGCCACATGTACATGTAAGTGAAATGTCAATGTACATGTCTCCAAAAGTACATGTATCCAAAACTGTCCAAGCCACATGTACACATGTATCGATATGTACATATCCCATAAGACACATCAAAACTCAAGCTTCCTCTTGTTCTTTCTTGAGGGTGATCCTGTAGGCACAACTATAGGACTAGTGTGCATCTCTGGATCCTGCAAATTAAATATCAATTGTTAAATTCAATTAACTATGTACTAATACATTAGCTCAATAAAATACCATATCTAAATTAACTCAAAAATTATGAAAATGTTAATGGACATTGCATGAAACAATTGTTCATTAATGGACCTCTCACCTCAGTGAGAGACTGTGACAAAGGGGATTGTGTTTCTTGTGTAGCAGGTGGAGTTGTTGGTTGAAGATGAATGATGGTCGCATCCATGGTCGAACCAGAGGGGGCAGGACTTGGTGGTGGTGGTGGTGGCTACAATCACCAAATCTTGAAATAGTTAGAAATGTGCATGAATAAACAATAGACAACAATAACACACTATGTCTATATCATGTTCAAATAGTTGTACCTCTGTGTGACTTGTTGCCATTGTAGATGCAGCACCGACTGCTGCATCAACCATCCCTGCAAGGTTTTCAATAGTAAACTCTGGCTCCTGATGCTATAAACATGCAAATCAAACATTAAAAAAATATTTTATGCACTGGATTTCAAGTTAACCAAGAAATATCATCGAAGGATATACAAATTACCATGGTATCGGTATCTCCATGGTCGTGGACAACTTCACTCTTTCTAGGAGTAGGCCGTCTCATATACACTTGACGCTTGTTCACATATGGCCTATGAGGAGATACAACTCCAGGAAATGGTCTAGGTGTTTCGGTTGGTGCCTATAGTCAACAAGAGTTCATGTAGCTAGACATGCATGATTCAACGAACATACATGTATTTAAAAAATGACATTTTTTAAATGTTTAAAATGTTTACCTCCATCACTAATTTCCCTCGTGTAGGATCTGGCATCTGCCCAGATATTTCCTCGGTCGATACGACCATGGATCCTACCTCCATCACTGCTTTCCCTCGTGAAGGATCCAGCATCTGCAAGTTTAATAATTGTAAATATTAGACCGTAGATAACATTAGTGAACTAACATGTAAAGTATGTGGAAATTAACAATTTAACAAGTATTAAAAAACTGAAATTTTAAAATGTTTACCTCGGTGTGAGATACGACAATGGGTGCTATGGGAATATCTCCACCAACCAAGGGATTAGTGGATGGAATGTCATGCCCCTGTGTAGAGTGTGGAACATGATACTCCGGGGCGTCGCTGCCGGCATAAAGCATCAACTGCAAGTTCACAACATTAATATATTAGCTCAAACTATACATATGTGTACAAAGAGGAAAATAAATGAAGAATTTATTACAATTAACCATATACATACATCACTCAAAAACCCACTGAAGACAACATTTGACGAAAGACCATAGCATGGACGACCACACGATGTGCACTCGTGAGGCTCAAAAGTAGGTTGGGAATGTGCTGATGGTGCTGCACTAGTAGATGGTCTTGCAGTAGATGGGGGTACTGCACTAGTGGGTGGTACTGCACTAGAATATGGTCCTCCACCATGACGACCTGGTGTATGTACCACACCAGGGACAGATGTCCCTTCCTCACCCATATGCTGAACCATAGTGCTATGGTGAAAAACGGTCCGTGCCAAACTAAAAAATGCATCACGTGTCTGTGGAATAACATGATGTACAGGTGGGACATCTGGCCCAGGAAACTGCCTGCGAGGTGCAGGGATAGGGCGATCAACGTCTTGAAGCCTGGCATTGGGTCGGTTTTGGGGCATTTCCCCACCGATCCCCTGAAACACCAATATATCAAAATAGTTTACGTGTTTACCCAACACGAACTCTGCATACATCTTCCGAAGGAAGTACAAGGGGATTTCCTTGTTGTTGTGTGGTGGCATATCAAAAACCATATACCATCTGTCCATCCAGTTATCAACAAATGGTTGATATGTGCACCACTCGATAGAGATATGTGGCCTATTTGCATTTGGGATTTCCCCCGTGCGAGGGTCCCTAAACAATGAAAATATATGCTCTTTGGTGATTTTCAACTTTTTTACTGCACTGTAGTTAAGCCCATCAGCGTACTCACATCTTTTTCTTTCTCTATATGAAGTAATATCATATAGGATGTTGTTTGACAATGTAATGGTCTCAACAATTGCATCCAAAGTGGATGCAAGTGAACGTCGAATCCTATCACCACCACTAAAAGCAGTACTAAGACCTATCAACTGGGCAAGCTCAATCAATATTTCAGCATTGGTGTCCATAGCCGCAACTGCAATAAAAAAATCAATAAGAAAATGATTAGAAACGTATACATGGTATATAATGACATCTCTTCAAAATTGAAAATGTAAATTAAGGAAAACTCAAGTTACAAGCAATTTAATGGCATTCACTTACATACATTTAAAACTTAAAATTAAACATTTAACAATTAAATAATGAGTTTTGTTCAACTTCTTTCTAGAAGTTAAGGCACTTCTTCACCCTCATTGGTGACTTTTCCATGCACACTTGGGTTTAAACTTCTTTGAATTTATGAGTGCTATTTTGTTATTTAAACTTCTTCCATTTTGATGATTATATTGGTTGTTACATTTGGATCTCTCATTCATTATGTATCTTAAAATGTTGGCATTCACCTAGCTATGAAAATAATTGCTAAATTTTATTGCAATTTGAGTTAATTCCAGCACAATCATTGCATTTGAAGGTTTGACTATGCATGTTACAGGTGGGCACTCTCACTAGTATCCCAATTCAAACTTTGCATTGTCCATCAAATTCTATGCAAGTTGGGATTATACTTGTGTTTGTTTTATATATTTCTAGCCTTTTGGAACATTGAATATCTATTAGACATGATGTTTTTGATTCTTATAGCCTATTTTAGTTTGAATCCATCAAACATTAGCTTGGGAGTTGTTGGATTGATTATTCTATTAAAAAACACAATTATAGGTTAAAAAATGACAAAAAAAAGAATGCTTTGGGTGATTGAATTACCTTGTTGGATGACAATTCACGAGTGAAATCTCCTCCCCTCAACCTAAATCAGCCCCTGCAACAATCCCAAGCAGTTAACTCGCTCCAAAACGCTCCAATTGCCCTTTGAATTCACGTTCTTGATTGTTAAAATGGGCCACGGGTTTCGGGCCTGTGTATTTAATTTTTTTTTTTGATTTTCAAATCACGTACGCATTTTATAACTACATATCACAAGCACGTTTTGTAGTTATATAACGTGTACGCGATATGTCTTCCTATCCTACATGTCCCATGACATGTCAGGCTCGGGTTGAACCATACCAAGGGCTATGTAGCAGAACCTTGATGTATTTTTTGGTAACGTGATCTTGTTTTTGAAAAATAGGATTGCATCTAAAAGGCCTCTCAACTTCTTGCACACACCCGTAAGATACCTATCAGTTGTCGATAAATAGTGCAGTCCATGGGATGTGTGCTTTTTCCTTCTTCAAGGCTGATCCCTGAAAGGAAAGGGAATGGAGCAGCCTTACATTCAGCCATGTTAAAATTTACTAACAGGTCTAATATGTATTTGGACTGAGTGACCATTATCCCATCAAATTTTTTCTCAATTTCGAGCCCCAGAAATTGCTTCAAGAGCCCCAAATCGCTCATTTCAAATGCATTGTGGAGAGCAGTTTTGATGATTTAAATAGAAGTAACTGTAATACCTGTAATCAGTAAGTCATCAACATATAAAACAATAATAATCAAATGACCATCATACTGCTGTATATACACATTCAGATCTGATTTACACCTTTGGAAGTATTGTGAGAGAAGGAAGGCATCCATCTTGGAATACCACTCTCTTGGGGCCTGTTTTAACCCGTATAGTGACTTCTTTAGTTTGCAAACTAAAGATGGAACATAAATGTACCCCTCAGGATGATTCATGTATATCTCCTCATGAATATATCCATGCATAAAGGCAGACTTAACATCCATATGATGCACTTCCCAGTGCTTAGATGCAGAAATTGCCAAAACTAGGCAGATGGAGTCCATTTTTGCAACAGGTGCAAAAGTCTCATGGTAGTCCACACCTTGGACCTAGGACAATTTTTTTTCTACTGGCCTTGCCTTATATTTGCAGGTTGTTCCATCAGCAACAAACTTAGTCTGAAACACCCACTTGCATTGAACCAATTTCTTCCCTGGAGGAAGAGAAACTAGCTCCCAAGTATTGTTTTTCTGAAGAGAATTCATCTCTTCATCCATGGCAACTTGCCATCTCGGATTCTTTCGAGCATGGTACTAAGACTTAGGGTCTGAAATTATCATTAAATAACAATATTTGTACAACAAATAATCAATACAAGAGAGCACAATACGTGCTCTTTGGAAATCAGACCGGGTTCTCCTTGGATCATCTAGATTTCCAATGTTATCACCTGCGGAGGAGAGTGTCTGTCGAGCCCAAGTTGGGAGATGATCAGTGTACTTCAGGTTATGATTCAACATCTGATGTTTGCTGTTCACTAATATCAGAAATTAGAGGATTTAAATTAGGGTCATCACCCCCAATTACATTATCCAAATATTCAGTAGAATAGGAAGGAAATTCAACAGTTTTCTCCTTCACTAGTTCTACCTCCTGAAGAGGCTCGTCGAACATGACACTCCTTTCAATGATGATATGTTTTTTTTTGATATCCAACAGCTTCAAACCTTTATATTCATTAGGATAGCTGAAAAATAGACATTCGATGCTTTGCGGTTGCAAAGCCCTCCTTTTATCAAGTGGAATTCGGGCCCATGTAGTGGACCCAAACACCCTCAGATACGACACATCCGGCTTGTGTCTAAAATATGCTTCGAAAGGGGTCTTCCATTTCAAGGATGAGTGTGGAACTCTATTCTGATTATATTCTACAGCATGCATGGCTTCAACCCACAAATTTACAGCCAACTTCTTTGATTCCAGCATACAAGTGGTCATCTCCTTGAGAGACCGATTCTTCCTCTCCGCTACACCGTTCTGCTGGGGAGTGTAGGGGACTGAATGCTGGATCTGAATACCACTTTGGGAACATATATGTAGTAACTCATTATTGACATAATCCACACCATTATCATATCTCAAAATCTTGATCTTTTTTCCAGATGCATTCTCAATCAAGGCCTTCAATTCAGTGAATTTTTCCAAGACTTCTGACTTCTTTTTGATAAAGAAGACCCATCTGTATCTGGAAAAGTCATCAATGAAAGTAAGAACGTACCTTGATCCATTCCTAGATGTGATAGGCATGGGACCACTGATATCAGAATGTATCAGTCCCAAGATGCATGATGCTCGGCTTGTCTGCTGGGGAGTGTAGGGGACTGAATGCTGGATCTGAATACCACTTTGGGAACATATATGTAGTAACTCATTATTGACATAATCCACACCATTATCATATCTCAAAATCTTGATCTTTTTTCCAGATGCATTCTCAATCAAGGCCTTCAATTCAGTGAATTTTTCCAAGACTTCTGACTTCTTTTTGATAAAGAAGACCCATCTGTATCTGGAAAAGTCATCAATGAAAGTAAGAACGTACCTTGATCCATTCCTAGATGTGATAGGCATGGGACCACTGATATCAGAATGTATCAGTCCCAAGATGCATGATGCTCGGCTTGTCTGCTGGGGAGTGTAGGGGACTGAATGCTGGATCTGAATACCACTTTGGGAACATATATGTAGTAACTCATTATTGACATAATCCACACCATTATCATATCTCAAAATCTTGATCTTTTTTCCAGATGCATTCTCAATCAAGGCCTTCAATTCAGTGAATTTTTCCAAGACTTCTGACTTCTTTTTGATAAAGAAGACCCATCTGTATCTGGAAAATTCATCAATGAAAGTAAGAACGTACCTTGATCCATTCCTAGATGTGATAGGCATGGGACCACTGATATCAGAATGTATCAGTCCCAAGATGCATGATGCTCGGCTTGTCTTCCCCCGATCAAACTTATTCTCAGGGTGCTTTCCAACAACACAACCCTTGCAAATTCCGGTGGTAGCTTTGATGACCAGGAGGCCTTCAACCATAGAATTATTCTGTAATTTATGCAATTATTTAAAGTTCAGGTGGCTGAACCTCTCATGCCACAGTCTAGTAACTTCATTTCCATGAGTCCGCAATGCGGTGAGCTTTGCATCCGCCACAAAATGGGAGAACTCGTAGGATTTTGCATGATGGTTTGCAAGGCCTTTTGCTACAAGCTGAATGCAAGTTCTGTGATCTCTACATCATTTGGTCTAAAGGAGACTCTCTTGGGAACTCCCGTATGTGTCATTTGATAAACACTTAGGAGGTTTGATGCAAGAGATGGTACATACAGAACATTGGAAAAATAACCATGCTCAAGATCTACAGTACCTTGTCCTTTGGATATGATTGTGGAGTCATATCCCATGTGGATGGGAATGGATTTTCTGGTCTCCAAAGACGAGAAAGAGTCTCTTTCAGCCATCATGTGATTCGAATCTCTAGAATCTATCAAGATAGATTTAGACTTCGAAGTGCTTGCCATGAGAGCATGACCTCTTTCATGCTGTGGTTCCTGATCTTGCTGATCTCTCCTCCGAAATATTTCTGGAAGATTGATGTGATTTTTCTCAAGAAGAGAAGTAGCTTCATCAAGTTTCTTTTTCATGCAAGCATGTTCATGGTGGAATCCCTCCCCGCAGTATGAGAACTTGACTTTTTCCTTTCCATGATGCCCTTTGCTTTTGTTCTTCTTTGAGTCGGAAGGCTCTTCATGCTGCTGGTTTTCAACTTTAGGCTTAGGAGCTTCGAATTTTGTTTTTGGGTTCTTTTGCAAGGTATACTCTCAAATCATCCTGTTTTCCATACAGGGTTTCCAATTTGTCCCAAATTTCCTTTAGAGTCTTCAATCCCAAGAGATGAAAAAGAAGATCCCGGGAAATAGAGAGGCACAAGAATCCGAATGCTTCATCTTTCTTGTTCAAGAATATAGCTTTTTCTATCACATGAGTAGGCTCTTCTTCAGTGTCCATAGTGACCCGATAGAGTCCTCTGGCACGTAGCTGGATCTCCATATATCCTTTCCATGAATGAAAATTGAACGAAGTAAAGAGTTCAACGGAAGAAGCCATCTCAAACTACTGGAGTGAATGATTTCACTTGTTAAAACCTGCAAATCACAATAAAAGGGGCACCGTAAGGTCAAACAGCCTACACATTTTAGGCTTTCATCACACCCAACATAGTTGATCAAGCAAGCTTGATCAACAATTCCTTAACTTGGGGTATTAAGTGGTAAGCCTTGGCTTCTGGTGCAGTGCTGTATTTTTGAGCTTTTGCTCGATTTTTCATGCAAGATTTGTCAAAAATCATATTTTTGAGAGATCTAAGCTTCGTCCTGCCGTGAGCTCTGATACCATATTAATCTATCACAGTAATCTAGGGACTAAAACACAGTCTCACAGAAGATTTCAGACAATTAAGCATAAAATTGGCATAATGGTGCTGCAATTGGAGTAATAGTTCTGTATAATCAATAAAGAATGAATAATACAATAAAATGATCATGCAAGGTGCATGAATGCCAAGAGAATTCGAATTCCCAGGGAGGTCATTCGAATTGAATGAATGGGTGTAGCTTAACTGACAGTAAGCCACAGTAAACAAACTTCGTTAACCAACTGATCAAGTCCTTATCGACTCAACTGAGTCTTAACTGAAGTCCGAGTGCAATGGATGACTGATTCTAACTGAAAGTAGCTCAAACACATGTCACTACATGCCAACCAACAAGTGGTAGCGCATCATTAACTCCAATGAACCCCGATGAGGTTAACTGAAGTCAAACTGGTCATCATAGGTGGTTGGAGGTGCCTTAGTTGACTCCAGTTCATAAATATTAATAAAAATAATCAATATAATGAGTGGAGATGCCTTCACCACTTAGATTAATTGATTGTAACCATCAGTTAGCAATTGGGTGCATTTATGACACTCATATCACCCCTAGAGTGCTCCTTGTTTGAAGGAGGAAGCCTAGTTAGCCTCCCTGAATGAAGGAGAAGGATTAGTTGGCCTCCTTAACTGAAGGTAGGTGTGGGTATGCTCATGCTGATGTCATAGACTGCTCATCTGATGCCGATTAAGTCAATAAAATTTAGGATAGTGGTTTAACAAGACCAAATTGACAAAATTAAGTGTGCATGATGGGTAAATGTCTCCAACACTAATATAGCAGAGGGATCGGTCGATAGATAGCTGAGGTGCATGGTAACAATTGAGGTGCATGGTAATAAAGATGCTCATTCGAGTTCTTTAGAAAGCACTAGGGAAAGCTATGAGGTCGGAGAGAGGACGCCCAATTCAAAAGACAATTGGAAACACTATGACAACACTTAGCATTGATTTTATTTACAAATTTAATTTAATTTATTAAATAATAATAACACATGGTAGGCTGTGGAGAGGCTCGCCCATCCCCTTAAAAAAAGCCTTCAGATTAAATATAACACACAAGTTAGAGCTCTATGGTCATTTAAGGGCCACTCAAATTAATTAAAGAACCACATTAATAACTTCTATGGTCGTATAAGGGCCACTCAAATTAATTAAAGAATCACATTAATAACTTCGAGCTAAGTGTTATTTAATCCGTACGATATAAATCTGTTTACCAAGATTTTATTTACAATTTCTATGCCAAAACGTCCTGTCAGATCATGCTTATCAAGTCATACATGTGTGCCAGTGCTGGAAACCAATACATGCCTCATCTAGATCCCTATGCATTATCCAACCCTGTCTATGCCATGTAGTCCCTGTATGAATTTGGTATCCTTGTATAATCATCACAAAGGCATGGAGAACCGTGACCATGATCGAGAGAAGTGCTCTGAGGAAGTGCCATGAGGCTGCAGAATTATGGAAGACCAAGATGGATTTGATGGTCGTGAGCTTGGAATAGAGAGAGGGTTAAAGAGATCCGTGGGATGTGTAACAATCACATGCGACGAAGTGGGAGCAAAACTGTGTGTCGACTGACGCTGTTTTTTAGAACTTGTAGACCTTGATAGACCAAGTAGAGACTTGGGCGCAAGAGCAACCTAAGTTGGGATCGTTGAGAGAAGTAAAGGATGCCCATTGCCCAATACAATAAAACAAGGTAGTAGAACCCATCTAAGGATAGAAGTAAGATGATTGCGGCGGTGATATTTGGTTGTCAAATCTTTATATGCAAAGTAATTATGTTTTATTTATTAGGTTTCTTAATTGTGCTGACAAAACAATGCTAGGTATCAATTTTTTTATAAAAATAAAATTATAAAATTTTGATTGTTTTTTTAAATCTGACAATTTGTTTTCATAGCAGGAGTATTTAGTCTATTCAATGTACTTAACCAATGAAAAAATAGGAATAATAAATTTCTGAAATTCGAAATTAGTTATTTTTATTTTTATTTTTAAAATATTAAATTAAATATGAAATTACCATAAAACATTAGAAAACTATATTAAAACTTTGTAACTAATACAAAGTCAAACTAATTTAGATGACCAAACGATCACTATAGTTCCCTTCCAAGGCAAGGACTAAAAATCATTAATGTCATAATGCCTAATGACAATATAATGAGATATCAAGATTTGGATCATACCTCCTGCACTTCCTCTTTTATTTACAAGTGATTGCATTCGTGCTCTTATGCTCTTACACCACAGGGTGGGAGAGATCTTGGAGTATGTGTTTATGTATGTGAGTAATGCTAATAAAAATGAAAATTGGCATGATACTACTAAAAACAATTTAAAAAATCAATACATATTAAACAAGTGGATAAAATAAAATCATATATATTTATCCTAATTTAAAAACTTTTAAACACCAAGATGGATCTAAGCTAATCACAAATCAACAATTTCAAACTATCTCTGTTTTACCCATCGTAATCCTCCTCATTAAGCTACTTTGAATCCTCACCACAATAAAAATTCTGAACCTCACAAAAAATTTGGCTTATTTTCTTCCATTGTATTACACAAACTATTTTTTCTATCCTCTTTCCAACTTCTCTCTTTCTCTTGGTATGATATTTTTGTAGGATGATGGGATACTAGACCCTAACCAAAGGATTTTTGGATTGAGTTAGTTGAGAAATATTGTGTGATGATATTCTCTTCTCTACCCCCATGGTTCTAAAAGACTACCATGGTATCTCTTTCTCAAAGGGAAAAGGGATTCTTCATAAATGTGTTTTCCAACTATCAAATCGAGTTTGGGTTGAATTCTCTAGCCTTCCAATGCAATTTAGGGTGGGCCGAACAAATGTTCGCTCACAAAATGTTACCAAAATAATTGGAATATTAAATAAGCCATGAATAAGAATATAATATTGAATAGATAATCGATAATTTTTACAATGACAAGGGACCTGTATAAATAGGTCCTCATGGTGACTATTCACCCAAACCTAGGTGTCTCTTAATCACCCTAATTATTAAATATTACTTATTATGTTCATAACATTTCCTCTCTCTTAGAAATGATTTGTCCTCAAAGCCTTATGATGTTGTCACATTGTTCCTTGTGATGTCGTAGCCGACGAAACATATTAATACAAACTTCTAAGTGTAGAGCATAAATTCAAATATGTTGATGGATCAATCAATCCCAAATTGATTTGTTGTTGACAGTTGGGCTTTCATACCAATATATCGTCAGGAGCTTTGATCACATTAGTACCATTATCTTTCGACATTTCCTCCTGTTTAGGATATCGGTTTTTTATGATTAGGGTGTTGATAGATAGTTTTCACAATGTCATTTTCTTTTACAAGCGTCGACTTTTGAACATTGATTTGAGCTGGAAATTGTATTTTCATCTCTTGAGGTTTTAATGTTTCATTATGTATATCTTCCAACTTGTTTTATAATTGCATGTTGTCATTTTGAAACTTCTTAATCAATTCTACTTGCGACTTTCTGTCATCTTCGGACTTCTTAAGTTGTTCCTTAAGATCTTCGTTATGATTGCTGATGCAGTTATTTTCTTCCTGCTTGTTTAGAAGTTTTCTTTAATGTCTTCTATAGAGTGTTTTGCCTTTCGACTATTTTTCAATTTCTTAATTTTGTGACCAACGTCTTATTATGGTTCTTTAATCTGAAAATTTCTTTGAAATTGTTGGATAATGCTTTATTACTTTTTGCGATCTCCAACCCATGTGCCTTTTTAGAGTCATCATATTTCTGATGGATTTCTTTCATGTGTTGTTGATGTCGATATATCTCTAATTATTGACTTTCTAACTTCCTCTGGACTTGCGCCAATTCATTATCTTTGTCCACGATGAGCTTTCTTATACACTTTATTTCTTCTTCTAAATCATCATTGCTTCTATAAGGTGATTCTTCGTCATTCTTTGAATTTTTGATACTATCTTCAAGGTTTTGATTGTGACTTTTTAATGTGACATTTCTTTGTCCTTATCTGATAATATTTTTTAAAATTCTTCATTAGCTCTTTCCAACCTTCGATTTTGATCTTTTAGGCTAGAGGTTTCTTTATTTTGTTCGTTGTTGTCACTTGTTAATTTCTCAATTTGAGCGGTTAAATGACTATTCTCTTGTTTGTTAATTCCCTAAGAATATTATGCTTCTTAACCTCAAATTGTATATGATTATCGGTCATTTTATAATGTTCTCATTCGACCAATACTACTGATAATTGTGATTGCAATTCTGATTTTGCAATCTCCATAATTCACGACTTTTGGTGTTCTTTTTCTTCGATAATAACCGTCACAAGTGTGAGAAAACAATGTAGTCTTTATATCTTGTTTTGACCCTTTGACTTATTTTCTTATTAAAACTTCTTTGTGGATTGTGTGTAGATTTGGTGGTTGGGAATAAGGAATGTTTCCCTCCCCACCCAGGTTCAAATCCTGGGATTAACTTTTATAAAAAATAAATATTAAGACTTGGTACTCACCCTTATAATATATTTTCTTAAAATGGGATTGATCCTTCCCTCTATAATTTTATTCTTTTTTCCTTATCATAAACCCATTTGTATTAATTTAATGGTTTTTTAAAGTATTAAATAAGTGTGGTTTCATAATACAATGGGTTGTTTTTTCTTTTTCTTTTTCTTCTTCTTCTCCTTATTTTTACTTTTTGATTTTATGACTTGTTTATAAAACCACATGTGGTTTTTATAAACCTTGTGTTGTTTTTCTTTTCTTTTCTTCTTTTTATTGTTTTACCTCTTCTATTTTCCTTCTTGGTCAAAGGCCACAATTTTTGGGAAATCCTAGGATAATGGTTAAAAACCAAATTACACAAGGTGTAAATAATGGCCAAGGGATGGATAGCTCTAATACCAATGTCGACATTGTTCTTTCAATTGTGGATTTCCTTGAAGGTCGTGATTGAAATATAGCCTATGCTAGAAGGAAACATAACAAATCAATCAAAGAGGAATTCAAAATTTCCAAACCATTCATCATAATGAAGATAAGCAAGGTTGTGTAGCCAAGCTAAGACATCTAGAAGTGGGCAAGAGTTGTAGGTCCAAGGGAACCTAGCTACTTTGGTTAAAAATTGGTAATAGAACTATGGAAGCCTTTGTTAAGACTTTAGCCACAAAGGAGGTGAAGGAAAAATTGCACTAAACACAACAACCATTGGTTGTTTCACTTGCTAGGAAGAGATTGAAAGTGAATTTGTAAATGAATACAAGATGATGTTTCAAGTTCAATAATATACTAAGGATTTCAAGGCGGCCAAGTAAGGATTTTGGAATGTTTTACTATGTTATATTTGAGAAAAATCATAGAAGGACTTGTGACTAGGCATTGAATATGGGATGAGTACCTGCCCTGTATTCAACCTTGTTATAATAGAGCGATGCATGACTTAGTGAAATAGTTTCCTTGGGAGGCATGCTTGGGTTTTTCAACACAAAATCCTTTTGAAAAATCTGATGAAGAAAGTCCATAGACGATCCAAGGAAAACACTCAAATTCCTTGAGAGAGTATACCAAATTCACAAGAAAATGTAGGAACAACTTTAGAAGTCTTAGTTGAACTATAAAACTAGACATGATCAACATAGAGTTATTCATAGCTTCTAGAATGGAGATCACAATAACTACATATGATTAAGAAGTGTTTCTCGTGATAGGAAATGAAGTTAAACCATAACAATATGACCCTCTCAATATTTTTCAACGTATTGGAAGCAATAATTTCAAGTTGGCCTACGAACATATATGAACATCTATGCCATAGTGAATATTGAAAACTTGAATTTGTTTGAGCCACCAATGCTTAATGAGGAGAAAACTTGGGTTTAGTCCTTCCCATGGTAGAATTCTTGGTACTTGATATTCAAGTCGAACTAATCCATGAAAGGTTCACATCTATAAGAAGGGATTGAAGTGTACTTGCACATTGGGATGAAAGGAGAAGTCCAAGCAAAGACAAATTGTACTCAAAGGAAATGGGGAGAAATACTCTTGTCTTCTTCAAAAATAAAAAAGTGTTTGTGGGACCAAAATGCCCTAGATGGGGACGACTACTTTTTAAAGAATCAAGCTAAAGAATACTTAATCATAAATGGTTCCATATGGTGAAGGTAGAAAATTGACCAACCTTTTAATTCAAGGATGAAATCTAATTTTGACACATGGAAACAAGTCCTACCTTATGCACCCTAGATGTCACATCCAAATTCAATCGAATTGCACATGGGATGTGGGTAAAATTGGGCTAATCTATTTTGTAGAGTCATATGTGTTATGCTATGTTCCCATGTATCACATAGAATACCACTAACAAACAAAAGGAAATAACAAAGCATAAATACTGATAGTGGGGGGGGGGGGCTGCATAATGGAGGAATACATCTCCACGTAATGAAAACTTAAAACTTCACATTGATTATTATATTGATAAAAGATAATTAGAGTACATAAGAATATGGGGTGACTACTATTTATGACAAGATACAAAAACCTTTGATCCCAAGCTTAAGTCATGTATAGGCTTTATTATATAAAAGTGTACTTTGTACACATATGACCTTATTGCAAAGATATTAACTACTAAATATGTTAAGTTATACAACATATTGAATGTTTTTTAAAATAATCTATTACTAATACACAATTCCAATAAAGCATATCTAGGAAGCACACAAGAATTTGATCAAGATAATGTTCAATTACTAGAGTCATTTGATCCCTCAAATTACAAGGTGCTACTTGTTAGTAATATGAGCTCTAAAATTTTTGTCACATATCCTTTTATTGACATTATTGATTGTGTTGTCATTCTTATCGATTATCCTATTGTCACAGTGCGGGCATAAGTAGATTATGATGGATTCCATACTACATATCCATTAAAAAAAGAAGTTAAAGTCTACATCCCTTGGAGGGTTATAGTCATGGATTTAGGGATGAATTAGAGGGAAAGTTGATGTACTAAATGACTTAAATCTTGAATTTAAGGGAACAAATTAATGGGGTTTCCCACAAACCCATGATGAATGCCAACACCACATGAATTTTGTCTCTTAAATTCATGATTTTAGGCAAACTTGGATGTATCTAGGCCAAAGATACAAGTGCAGGACCTTAAGCATATACATACATGTACCTAAACCCAAGTAAACCCAAGTACTTTAAGGATAAAATCAAACATTTAAGGGGAAAATTCATGCTCCAAGCACCTCAACCCTATGTTGAGGCCAATTTTCCATCCATTTAGTCAATTAGAAGTTCTTAGAGATAAACATTAGCTTGTAATGGGGGATTGAAAGAGTACTTGCACATTGTGATGAGAAGGGTTCCAAGCAAATCCAAATGTTACTCATTGGAGAAAGTGGAGAGAAATAATGTTATCTTCTTCAAAACTAAGCAAGCTTTAGTGGGACCAAAAACCTCCCAAATGGGAAGGTCTATTTTGTAAAGGATTGAGCTAAACAATACTCAAACATAGATGACTAAGTATTGCAAAGGTAGAAAAATGACAAACTTTATGAATTAAAGAATGAAATCTAATCTTCGCACAAGAACCTCTATGCATATGGAAACAAGTCCTAACTTATGCACTCTAGATGTCAAGTCCAAATACAATAGAATTGAACATAGGACGCGGGTACATGTTTGGTGAATCTATTTTGTAGCATCATCTATATACCCACTTCATGGCAAAGCCTTTGTATGCTGTAACTAATATGTCATGATGCATTCCTATATATCAAATGAAATTACGCTTACAAGTAGATGGAAATAAGAGAGCATAAATAGTAATAGGAGGGGACCTTGTTAAACCAAAATAATGAAGGAATATATAGACTTCAGGTTGATTGTTTAATTGATAAAAGACAATGAGCTACATAATATGGTGGGGAAGCCACTATTTATAACAAGAAGATACAAAAACCCTGAACACAAGCTTAAGTAACGTGTAGGACTTTATTATATAAAAATGACATGTACACATATATGACTATATTACAAATATATTACCCACTAAATATGATGTGATTATGTACACAACATATTGAATGTTTTTTAGAATAGTCTTATACTATCCCACGTATGCAATAACATTTATCTAGGAAGTGATAAAGTGAAACTTGTTAGTCATAGGAGTGATGCAACTTTTGTCATATATCCTTTTATTGACATTGTTGATTGTGTTGTGACACCTTTTGAAGTTTGTTTTGATTCTAGGATCACAAGACAAATTATGATGGATTTCATAAGACACATCCATTGAAAAAATGATTGTAAAGTGTACTCCATTTAAGGGTTGTAATCATGAAATTAGGTTGTTTAAGTTATAAGGAAACCACATGTACTTAATGGATTAAATAATGAATTTAAGGGATCAAATTCATGTGGTGTCATCATTTTTCATGGGTTTGTGGGAAACCCATCCATTTGGTTGTGGATGGTCTTTAGACAAAACATAGGGTAGTAGTAGGGACCGAGGGCTAAAACAACTCTTTTTAGGAAAACCTGGATGTCTCCAGAACAAATATTACAAGCCTAGGACCATAAACATGCACTTACATGGACCTAATCATGGTTTTAATGCAAAACCATTTTTTCAGCATAGAATCGACTTATGAATATATTTATGGAGGTAAATCCACATACTTCAATTCTAAAATCATACATTCAAGAGAACAAATAATGCCATGGATTCAACCCTATGTTTGAGGTCTAATTTCTATCCGTTTAGTCCATTATAATGTTCTTAGAGATAAATATTATCTTGCAATAGGGGATTAGATATGAAACAACTTACTAATTAGAGGAAATTTCAACTCAAAATGGGCCTCCTAAAAAGAATTAATAAAATAATAGTTAAAATAATAAAATAATATTTATTAATTTTGGAGGAAGAAAAGAAAAAAACTACTTTTTTGTTTGTATTTTTGACATATATCCCTGTGTTTTTACTCAAATTTTGATCGGGAGAGCTTGTTGGATGCAGAATTAAATTCCGCATCCAACGAGTACCCACTCGGCATACTTTTGACGGACCCTGCTACCCCAAAAACAAGAAATACCTGAAAAAATGTGATGATGAATTTGAGTAAAAACACGGGGAGATATGTCGAAAATACAAACCAAAAAAGTAGTTTTTTTTATGATACCTATCCCCAAATTTATATTAAAAAAGTGTTTAAGACCTATACGGTATTTCAAATTTAAAGCAATTTCATTGGCTAACACATGATGACATGGAATTTGAATCAAAGTTAAAAGGCCCATTTTGAGTTGAAATTTCCTCTAATTAGTTAACGAGGTATCGGTTTCGTGGTTAAGCAAGGGTGTTGATATCCCCCCACCTAGGTTCAAATTTTCCAAAGACACATTTCACCCGTCAAAGAGTATGTTCATTTTGCATGCATTCCATTACATGTAGTTGGGGCCATGTGCAATTGGTGAAATAGATACCCCACTTGTGACTTCTTAGTTGAGGATTCTTCATTGAATGTTGTTAGCCAACTACACATCATTGTAATACTGTTATATTGGAAAAGACAACACTTTTTACATCATAGTAAGAATATTCTTACTATGTTATATTTTTAGAAACCATTAATTATAGGTAAACATGGGCCTTCATGGACAAAGTTCACAATCCTAGGATGATAAAAATGCAATTAGGGCCTTAACATGTGGGTTTTCAAAAATCATTTGTATGGGAGCAATGAGATTAAATTGGTACTAATTCTTTACCAAACCCCACATATATTTGGCTAAATATCTATATTAAGGGTCTAAAATCATTTCAATATTAGGAATCTACGATGTGTAGGCTTGCATTATGGGTTTAAGGACAAATTTAGAATGACAACCATATAGTTTTGTTAATTTCGTGAACACAAAAGTAAAAATACATTTAGTCATTCAAAATGGATTTAATGCTAATTCCAGTCGTAACAAGGGTGTAGGGATAAAATAACCTAAAAAAGATAAATTATGAGGTAAACACACATACTTTGGATAAAATCATGTATTTATGGGAGAAAATCATATACCTTAATTGACTTCACCCACGATTTAATGTCAAAACCATTTATTTCATTAAACATAATGTTAGTAAAAATAAATATAATCCTATAACAAACATTTAAAAATAAAATAACCTATTTATAAGTAAAAAATATTTCTTAAGTTCCAAATTCTAGTCTTAAAACCATCAATATGCACTAAAAACCTTATTCTTAGTACAATAAATATGCACTAAAAACAATTATATCGATTTTTTTACAAAACATAAGGTTCTCATGTTAAAATTGTAATTAGAATATAAGCAACCAAACTTGTAATTGACAGCTTGTGGGTCAACAATGCATTACATTCATGACTCTTATTCATCTTTCTTATTAACAAACTTACCAAGCCTATCATATCTTGTGACCAAAACAAAACCAATGATCACCAAAAAGATCTTAAAAAAGGAACAACCTCCCCTCAACCAACAACAACCCTTTATCTTAGATAGGCTCTACTAGTAGGCCGCATTTACATTCCATGCATCCACTACCCATAAGTGGATCACCCTCTATCTGGCTCACCGAATACATTTATTATTCCCACAAAAACTGCCATGATTGTCGGAGTTGATAGTTTCCACCCACGCTATGTGGGAGCCCCATTTACACTACGACCAATTTTTCCACTTAGAAACAAAACTTAATCAATTTACCTAGGGACAATAGGCCCCCAACAATCACATGTGGCTCATCCTAATCCACTTCAGACGGAAACCTATGTCATATTCAACTTAGCTTGAAAATATTGGAAGATTTTCATCACATCCTCGGTTTGTCATTGAAAATATTCCTTGATTTTAACAAATCATTCCAAAAATTCAGAACTGAAATGTTTTGAATTGTCCACCACAGTCGTATCTACAACTTGTTGAACTTGAACATGCACTGGGTGAATGGTCGCTGTGATATGCTATGCTTCATCTTAAAGCTTCGCGACATGATCTATTTTTCGTCGTTGTTGTGTTCGGAGTTTAGTGATCTACTGCTGTAATATTTTGAGCTCAACAGTCTTATCCATATTCTCAACTAGAGATAATGTTTTCAAATAATTCCATAAATCTGTCAGACTGGACTATGTTCCATGAAGTTTTTTTGTTATCTCTTGCAGCTCAACATCATCCATCAAGGCCTCCCAGGCATGGGACACTTGCTCATATTCCTTATCACAAAGAGCCCCGACCTCCTGAATTTGTCACATCTCTTTTTCTGCTACCCTTCATCGCTCTTCTAGTACTTCATGAGGTGTATGAGGACGAAGCTTAGCCTCTAATTCTGTAATCCTCTCTTGGAAGTCGGTAGCAACTTCCCCTAACTTAAAAAACCCAACCCATAGGAATCATGTCAGGTGTGACCTTGACCTCCAGAATCTATTGATAGGCCATAGAAACAACTTTCTCGAGTCACTATCGGTCCTGCTGCCACTTCTGCATCTTCTTCTCTCTATCTTTCAATTGTATTTGGAGCGAAGAAATGGTGCTCCTTGAATTCTTAGGTGATTATATACTGTGTGCTCCCATGCCTTGATTTCTTCTA
>LPNX010966649.1:27814-41259 GCA_001517045.1 Pseudotsuga menziesii
CCAATCATCACTTCCATGAATAATGTTACCTATGAGAGCTGATATTAGAACATATTCATCCTTGCTTGAAGAATCTTCACTTTCGTATCTGGATCTCTTTCTGGATGGTTCATCATCCTCTGCAACATGAGCATGATGTCTTCTTTGGCCTCATCTCCCTCTGAAACTGGAACCTCCATACTCATGTAGGTGTCCAATCCATTTTCTTCAAAGAGATCATATACTTCCAGGTTTTGAAGTTGTCAACTTCCGCAATCTTTTAACTAAGCTGATGTGATATATCATATTGAAATGAGAACCTCAAATGGAAATAGCAAAGGATTAGATCTTACCGATTTAAGGTGTCCGTCCTTGTCCCGGAGTTCGTTGATCTAGGGTTTGTCACAGAAACCCTAATTTTCAAAACTTGGAATCTTTTAGATCTGATTGGATGAACAGATAGATCTCTTCAAATGGAGCTGTCCAATGTACTCCTTTTCTGAAAACAGTGGAGGGAAACTCCCGGAACAGGAAGCCCTAATTTTCTGAATTCTTCTGCAGAAATGCCTGTTACTGTTTCTGTGATATCTCAGAAATTACTGATCCTCTGTGTCTGAAATTTCTCACTGAGGTAACCTCACATGTCCTTGATCCAACACCGTAGGTTTCATTAGAATTGGTTTCACCATTTGAGATTTATGATCCTTTTCCCAAGGTGACCTGTTACAGGACTGTTCAGAACAGCGAGGTTGTACGGAATGCCACGTGTCACTGGTCCATTTTAACAAATCATTCCAAAAATTCAGAACTGAAATTTTTTGAATTGTCCACCACAGTCGTATCTACAACTTGTTGAACTTGAACATGCACTGGGTGAATGGTCGCTGTGATATGCTATGCTTCATCTTAAAGCTTCACGACATGATCTATTTTTCGTCGTTGTTGTGTTCGGAGTTTAGTGATCTACTGCTGTAATATTTTGAGCTCAACAGTCTTACCCATATTCTCAACTAGAGATAATGTTTTCAAATAATTCCATAAATCTGTCAGACTGGACTATGTTCCATGAAGTTTTTTTGTTATCTCTTACAGCTCAACATCATCCATCAAGGCCTCCCAGGCATGGGACACTTGCTTATATTCCTTATCACAAAGAGCCCCGACCTCCTGAATTTGTCACATCTCTTTTTCTGCTACCCTTCATCGCTCTTCTAGTACTTCATGAGGTGTATGAGGACGAAGCTTAGCCTCTAATTCTATAATCCTCTCTTGGAAGCCGGTAGCAAATTCCCCTAATTTAAAAAACCCAACCCATAGGAATCATGTCAGGTGTGACCTTGACCTCCAGAATCTATTGATAGGCCATAGAAACAACTTTCTCGAGTCACTATCGGTCCTGCTGCCACTTCTACATCTTCTTCTCTCTATCTTTCAATTGTATTTGGAGCGAAGAAATGGTGCTCCTTGAATTCTTAGGTGATTATATACTGTGTGCTCCCATGCCTTGATTTCTTCTATTGTAGCCTACTGTATTTTGTGCAATAAAAACATGGGTAGGATATACATGTCTACCTCGACATAGGAAATACACCAGACCATGTTGTTGTTAGTTTTTCAAAATTTAAGCTAGCATTATCATAAGATCTTTTCACTGAGAGAATAACAAGCATAGCAATCAATAAGCACATCACAAGAGACAAGAGACAAAAGGATTTTAGGAGGGGAAACCATAAATGGAGAAAACCCCTCAACTTCCTCTAAGATAGTATCACCACAAGATGTGATCCCAAAACAGTAAGATGACCTCCCAACACAATAGCAGCCTTCTGTCTTCTGTCAAGCCCAAGAATTTCCTTCTCCAAAAGTGCGCCACACTTGAGAGAGCAAGTGATGTAATTCACAAGTGATAAATAGAGAGACTCACACTCTCTATTTATATTCATCCGTTCACTTGAATTGCCATTTCACACGTAGGCTCAACCTAATAATTACTACTCGAGCCTACACCTTAATTAGTGTATAATAACCCTAGTGCCCCAAAACTATGGGGACTTACCTAATGACTTGATATGACTTGATTACATTATTAATCCTCCCGATCGGAACATCGGTGTATGACCACATGACTCAAATACATAATAGAAACATCCCGGAATAAACATCGGGTTACAATATATGAAATACATAGAATAATACATTCCGAAGTTACATATACATCAACAGTTGTTAAGCTTCGATGTGTCCAAGTCAAGTGCTTTAGGAAACACCTGAACCTTAAGATGCTAGCGGGATGGTTGCACCTTAGCTGGATGATCATAAAAAAGAGTAAATACCTGCAATTGTGTCATGGGACGACTGCTTGCAACCTTGAATTCCTTCACTGGACTACAAAGAGTCTGGAGTAAGTCAGTGACTCCCTAAAAAATATCTGTATCTCGACTGTCAATCCTCTGGCATGCTTCATCAGCAATGAGCTATTATTTCCGTGAATAAATTATAATCATCGTTAGTGAGCCCGACATGATTAGAATCCTTCACATCCTTCTGCTTCTTTCGACCCTTTTTGGCTATGTCAACAACTTTCCTTTTCTCCCCCACACCCGGATATTTCGGTGTTACACTCGAATATGCATCTCTATCGTGGTGTGAGCTATGTGGGTTATCTTCTTGATGTGCCCCCCCTAGCTGGGTCCTCGATGTGCCTTCCTGTTGTGGTTCAGTTTTAACAGAAAATAGATCATCTGCGACTGGATGCTTCCAATCCTCTGGCCAATCCTTAATTATGAGATCAATTTCGTCCTCTGATAATCGAAGCGCAATGGTTAACCACTGATGTTGATGATATTGTTGTCACTGAAGATACACATGGTGAGAAATTGCAATAAATTTAATAATGTTCCTATACTGCATGACAGACGCTTCAACAATCCTTGATTGACTTCCAATGTGATGCCTTAGTGCATCATCATGCATTTAAAATTCAATGTTGTTCTCCTACTGTCATTGTTGATTCTTCTACTCGAACTAGAGATTCTAATATTGTGCCTCATGACATGGGACATTCATTTCCATCCCTTGATAATTAGGTGGCTCAGCCCATGCGACAAAGGAAATCAATATCAACAACCAAGAATAAGTGAAAGGGTTACCTCACTGTTGCACATCTATAGTGTCAGCCAATAATTCATTCAATAGGAATGTTGCCCAATTCATTTGAACCCCTGCAACACATTGCTCTGCTACAATGATGGTACCAATAGTGCACTGGTTTGGTTTCATCTTATGAAATAAATTACTAGACAACACCTTGGTTGTGAATCTAACACTCTGATCATTAATAGAGGCAATATAAAATCACCTCGTATACTGCGCAAGATTGTACTTTTCTTTCATTTGAGCGACAAAGATCATATCTTTCTCCTTGATTGGAAATAAAGACGCTGGATCAAATCCCACCTTGCGAAAACCTGTGATAGAAGCAATTAAGTCAACATAAATAAAAAGTGCTTATCCAACCATAAACATCCCCCATGGAAACAAACTAGCAGTTATATCATGCATGTGTTAACCTCAACAATGTGACTGAAATGAGGCATGAACAACAACGACAAAATTATCAAATTCTCCAAACCATGAGCCCAGTCCATGGGAACCAACTTAATCGACCCACCTTCCACCAACTGCACTAATGTCATACACTTTGACATCTGCAGTTCTGGGAACTTCCTCAAATCATGGTAAGAAAACGTCAACTTCTTCAACTTAGCCATGATATCCATCGTCACATGAACGCCTCACAGGATGACTGGATTTACCAATGGATATTTGGAATTCTTGCGAATGACCACATGGGGAGCATCATCCTTTCACAGTGGAATATAACTCGACATCATAGTTGTTGAACCAGACCTCAGAGTTTTTGTGTCATTTGTAGCTTTGAATCTATACTCAGGGGGGATGACCCGACCAACCCTACGTTTCTTTCTTGGTGGATTTACAGAGATTGGTTGCGAGACAACCTCTGGTGCCTCTTCGATAATGGGTATTGCAACTGATATCTCCACATCCAAACCTCTAATGGTGCTGGAACTTGACACATGAATCTCCATTGTAGAAATATTCATACACAGATGAGTTGTAGACAACTATCTTGCTCAATACACTTCACACTACGACACAATGAAGCAACTGAATCTCATTTTGAGGTGAAATAGATCTATACACGCAGAACTCGGTCTGGTCACGTGGCTAGTTATTTGGACTTGATCTTCAATAAATTGCAAAAGTTGGCAGCTAATCCTTTTGCATGCTGAAATATTTCGGCCATTTATGACAAAGCATCACTAAATCCACTACTCCACTTACAATAAAAGCAGATATTACCATGCATTAAATGCATATTTGACATAAAAGCATGTTTCCAAATTCCATTGTGACACAAAACTAGTTTCGACACAAATTTTAACTTGGGATTGCGAACACAATATACAAGACTTCAATAACCAGTTTCAAAGCTTATATGCACGATCTCGACAAAGAAGATTTTTTTTTTTTTACAACTTTGTTCATTACCAATTCAGTTGAGTGAAGTACGACTATATCGATAAGGTTTTATCCGAATTCCATTTACCAACTCATCAAGGCCCCGTGCCATCTAACCTTTGTAACAAACATCCCCATTATGTCGCAAAGGTGGTCTTATGTCCATCCTCTTACACAGTCTTGATTTGATGGCATCTAGAAAATCAATCGATAAAAGAATATATCTCTTGCCCTCTATGCGCTACAAGACCCCATCAGTAAAATGTGTAGGAAACAGACCATACAGGAAAGCATCATTTAATTTCCTTAATTTGACACAGATATGAACTTCACTAGTTTTCTTATCATGTACGATCATTGGGCTGATCAACTCTCATTTTTTTACAAGTTCAATAATTCTTACATCCAACATTTTGTTTAATTGTTCCTTAGCCTTCTATTTCTATCTAGGGTTCAATCTATAGGGTCGTTGTTGATAGGATTTGCACCTGGTTTCAGGGGAATCTTCATTTCATCCAAATCTCCAACAATTCCCTTCATTTCTGTAAACTTGGTCTGGAACAAGTCTTCGAATCCACGTAACAAATCAGTGATTTTCTCGATAGTCTCATCATCCTTGTAATCCCCAATATTTTCAAAATTTAGATTCTTAGGAGACCCGATGTTCACTTTCTTTATTTTCTGGGGCTTCAAAAACTTTTAAGACAATAGACCCCTTTCCTTCAGTACGTGACTACCTTCAGATTTGGGGATGCGAATGGAGCCCAGGTTATCATTTTCAGGTTCCCCAGATATATTATAACACTCCATCCGTATTTAGACTATTGCATTCCACTGTGGTAGACTCGACACTGGAACAAAAACCACTTCAAAAATATTGGTCTTGATAACTTACAAGGTAGCATAAATAGACAAAATTTCATTCACAAAGCTAAAAGTATGTTTGAAGCTATTATCCAATTCATCCTAGTTTGTGGTTCCTCATCACATCTTGACCGATGTATACCGATTTCTTGGTATCATGTCCAAAGTGTGTATAAACAAGTGTACCCATTTTTGTCTAAGCACCAACCTCCATGTCGCACAATAGTTCTCAAGGTGGTTGACGAGACTTGTTAAGCCATTATACATATGACCAACATAAGAATTATTCTCACCAAACTGAATCTCTAAGAGCCTTAGAATTTGATGCCATTCCGAAATGGATTGTTTATGAACAACCCAACATATTGTTGGCGTAGCTTTTAGGGCCACATCAAGAGCTAGCAGTCGTTGAGGTTCTAATACCTTATCTTCAGATTCTGATAAAAACGTGTCCAAATTAGGTAATCCTTCATAAATAGGTAGATCACATACCTCAATACCCACCCATCACAAGGATTTTGTGATTCTTGTGCATTTTCTCATCGACACTTCGTGTAGTCGGTTCTTATAATTTTCCAATGCTTCTCCTGAATAAGATGAACAAGAACTAACACTTCACCAACTCAATTTATCATCACTTATAGGATTTATATAGTTGTCCATCATAGAATATATATTGTAGATGGTATCTAAAGTCCCTTCATGATAATCACCTCTTACTGGTTCGACATATCTCTGGCCTTCCAAAGGTTCGATTGGTGTGATTACCCGCATTTCCGAGTCTTCAAATGATAGGGTCCTCTTTTTGAAATTAATGACAGGACGGTTCTCAATAGCCCAGTCGTTCCCCAGGATTTCTATATAAAGGTTCATATCATAAAAAATATCTATAACCTCAAAATATGCATAGGTTCAAATCCTTCCACCTCGACATGAACCTATGGTAGTCGACCGATAGACAAAACCTTCAATTGGTTAGCTAACCTCAGCTGGACATGTGACCATACCAACTTGGGTTTTACCATACTTTCCCATGTCTTCTTAGTCAAGATGTCAATGTCCGAACCCAAGTCAAGAATAATAAAATCCATATCATACTCACCTATTTGAGAATTCATGTGTAGTTCTTGACCAATATTCATTCTTTTATGAATATGGTTGATATTATTTTCTTTTCGAATACCTCTCTCAGGTTCTTTGATTAGAGATGACAACTTTGCTAGAGCATATTCATTTTTAACAAGTGCTAGCAATTTTTTCAAGAAATTCTTCAAAATGCTTACCTGACTTGTCGACTTCTTTGGAATTGATTGGTTGAAACTTGGTGGCATGTCGATGACTAGACCTTAGTCGAACACCAGAGGAATGTTGAGGCACAGTTTTTGTCCACAAATTCGTTTTGTGAGATGAATAAGACTCATTTTTCCTTCTGAACATCAAAGGGCACTTTCTTTTGTACTACAGGTTGTATTATTGTATTTCTCCATGGTTCTCCTCGATCATCTCTCCAGTCGCAGTAACTCCCCTCGTTAAAACAACAATGGTAGGTTCTTGAGGCTTAGCCAAAATATTTTGAACATTCCAATTTGCATTTGGATTTGGTTATGATTCCCAGTGTCCTTGTCTTGCCATTTAGCAAACAACTATGGACATTCCTTGATAGTATTATCTAGTGCTTTATAATATGAACATGTCGATGTAGGACTTGTACAATCTCTAGTATAGTGTCCTAGTTGTCCACAATTATATCAGATAATTTGGACTCTCCCTCAACAAAATCCTCCCCTCTTCCTCGACCTCTAAAATTTCCAACCCCCCTTGGTTGAGGGAACTACACATGTGACCTATCAGCTAGTATCGTCTCATCAATCTTCATCAAATAGGTATCTATTGTCTTTTCCTGCAACAATTGGTATGCTTTACAGTCCTTTTCATCATGGCCCACATATCGAAAAAAATTGCAATAAAGGCTAGCATGTGTACTTACTATATTCTATAAATACAAACATTCTTCTGAACTACGTCCCCTAGTTTTATAGACTCGACACCATGGAATCCATTGTCAATTTAATGGATCTGGCCCACCAGAAGCAAGGTATTCCAGGAACGTTGGGCATGAATCCTTATGATAACCTTCATTTCATCATCTTGTGCACCAAACATATTCACAAATATCCTTCCCCTTCTTGATATATTGGATGTATAGCGAGCGATTATCCAGTTGTGACTGGATTTGTTCCATTCCCGCATGAATTTATCCGATTGGTGATGCTTATAATTTCATTGCAATTTCCAAAGCTTCTATTTGGGATACTATCTTCTGCTGCATAAGGGGAACACACATATGATGCAATAACATGGAAATAAACAACTCTTTATGTTGAATGTCAGAGATTTGAAAACTCAACTTATCCATCAAGGTTTTGAATCTTTGGTCGAAATCCCGGATAGATTTACATGGTGATTGCTTGATTTCCTTCAATTCTGTAATACACTACGACACATATTTAGGATTCTTGAATTCGTCTATTAACCCAATTTGAATATGATATAAGGAATTTGGAGGAGTTTCCGTAGGAACCACATAAAGCTTCATATATCAATCTAGAACATGAAACCTAAATTCCATGATCATCTGAGCCATTTTTACTACGTCATCTTGGTCCATATAGCTTCACACAAAAACTGATGTTGCTCGGGGTCTTCCAACCCATTTCCATTGAGTATAGGAAACTTCATGCCATCCTTGACCATCTTATGTCTTTGCGGTACTAATGAGGCCGAATTAGATGGACCACTGGCAGGAAAATTTTGACCACTATCTTGACTATTACTATTACTCTGATTTCACATTAATCAATTTGAAACACTTTTAGGTCTTACCTCTGATACTGGAGATGTGCACGGACTTGTAGGTATGTCATGGCCTTGGGTCTCATATAGATATTGCACCTCTTCCTCATATTTAGAAATAAGCCGATATTCCTCATCCTCGTTGCAATACTCTTCATCAAGTTGTGGCACCAACTCGTAGTCCCTTCTTCTGATTGCACTGCAATTCTCTCTCTTTGTCGTAGTCCTTTTCCTCTTACTCGATCAGAATCTCCTTCCACTCCTCAGGGGACCACCCTCTTAACCACTCTCGATATCAACTTGGAACATTTCAACTTACTCGTCCCATCTTCTCTATACCTTATTCTTGACACTACCCATGTTCTTTGCGTACAATGACTCACTCATCAGACTTCATCTGCATAATCCATTTTTCACATGCTATCATTTTAATCCACAGTTTTAAAAATTTCAGGTATATTCCTCTGGGACTTTGGAAAAATTCTCTCTCAGTTTCACTATATGACTTTATAGTATCCACAACGATCTAATTAATATATCCTTCTAGAATCTTGTCAAACTAGAAATAAACAACCATGGATATGGTGTTCTAACACTCTCCAGCCGTCGAATCAGTTGAGTAGTCCAACCCCTAGGTTCTTCATCTTGAAAATTCTGCTATTGACATGCTAGTCTTGCCAACCATTCATACAATATAACAGGGAATTCACTAAGTAAAATCTCATGGATATATGAGTAAACGTACCTTTCTAACCACACGCCTAGAGTCAGTCGCAACCCCTTACTTTCTTCTAGTGCAAATTCCTGAGCCTTTTTGTTTTATGCAATCCTTAATCTTAGGATTCGTCAAGTGTCAAAACATGTCCCCTTCACAATGATCCCAGTCCTGAAAACCATAACCATTTTTTGGATTGCTTCGACTAACCTAGGTTCAATCCTTCCAACAAATCCCAAGGCACTGACCTGACAGGGCGTAACCCAATCGACAACATCTGTGACACAAGTGAAGTCTCACATGCGATACCTATGGGAGCTGCAGGAACTAGGTTTCCACATTGGTAAAGGGGATCTTCATATGCAATTAACTGACAACCATGCCAACAAAGCAGACATATGAACCAACATACAAAAACATCAACGTGCAACTATGATAACAACAAACTACAACCCATTAAATCATTTTCCATTTCATTTACTTATGCTAAAAGAAACATATTATCATCAGTAGCAACAAAACACAAGGCATCACACAATATTAACATACACCATTCGACACAAGGATCTTAACGTGGATACCCATATGAGATAAACCACAAAAGCACTCTTCATTTGGCATGATTTGTGTCTCAAATGCTTTGGTTTGCACACACAGCCTGCAAACATCTCTTCAGAAGCTCCATTACATTACATCCACACACACGTCTTGCGGGGTCAACAATTCTTTACATTCACTACTCTTATTCATCTTTCTTATTACAATAAACAGACTTACCAAAACTGTACTTCGACACACCCTATCTTATCGTGTGACCAAAACAAAAACAACAATCACCAAAAAATCTTCAAAAAGGAACAACCTCCCCTCAACCAACAACAACCCTTTACCTTATATAGGTTATATTGGCCACATTTACATTCCCCGTGCCCACTACCCATTAGCGAACCGCCCTCTAACTAACTGACTAAATACCTTTATTATTCCTGTTGTACAGGATAATTCACCTAATAACATAGGTCTGGGGGGTTACCAACATACTCATAGCTTGCAGACAATTTGACTCTAAAAGCATAGAATAGGGAATAGGAAAGTAGAAGGACTTACTTGTATTAAACGAAGGTTGATCCTTGCTATCTTCTCCCTCTTTGATCCACTTCCAAAGTCTCCAGGATAGTTCCTCCTTCACCTGTTAATAAACAATCTTCCATATACAAAGCAATTCATATATATAGATGTAGGTTAGGAAAATCATATATCATATTGAAATGTAAACATTTACCAATCTACAAGATATGAAACACATATGGAAGAAGTAATATCTTTATTAACAATAATAGAAAGAGTTTAGGTTACAACCCAATGTCTGAACAAGGACTCCTCTGTCACCAAAGGACTTTGAGTTTCTCTGCTCCAAAGATTCCTGTAGACAATCCTCCAGCATAACTTTGCTCTCCAAGTATGATCCTCCAACACCCTCCCCAAGGTCTCTATTTATATGGATGAAATGAGGCAGTTCTCGAAGGTTAGGGAGGTTGTGGCAGTTAAGAAGATTAAGTTAAATGAGTAAACTAATCTTCCATTAGTGTGTAGTTTTATATTTTAATGTTGAGGAAACCATTCGCGGGTCTGTAGTAGAGCAACCCGCGAATGATTCGCAACTATATAGAAGAGAAACCCGCGAATAAAAGAATTCACGACTTGCTGTATAGGAGACTCACGAATGATGCACGAGTTGTCGATATAGAGAGTCACGAATACAACTCAACATGGCAAAATGGCAAAGTAATCAGCTGGGTATATAGGGAATGTACTTCATCATAAGCCAAGGTATAGTGAACATAGGCAACCTCAATCCATAAGTGTCCTTTTGTGTGCCGACATGAGGGATATTAGCACTCGGACGGAGAGGTTCCATTCAGGTGTATAACAGATGCCCCCTAATGTGTGAGGTCAGAGGGGAACGATGGCCGAAATACATTATAATAGTTAACTCTGGAGAGAACTCAGAGATCCAGTGGAGCAAAAGGAGTACCTGAAACAAATACATAGTAATGTCATATATAAAGTTACATATGAGGATGCTATGTTCAATTTACTGGAACACTAGCTCCTTTACAATATTTGAGTACATCATATGATACGGGTAAAAACCACGTATTTACAAAGGTGGAGCAAAGCCACAATACAATAATGATGAGTCTTCAAAGATCTGGAAGCCGGATATAGAAATGGAACATAGTCTTGCGCAAATTAGTTCATGAGTGAGGAACTAAGGTCTTCATGAAAGATCCAAAAGAACCAGTACAATCCAAGCCATGTGAATAAGGGTAAGCTGAAGTCGAACATGGAAAGGATTCAACAGTTTGTCAACCAATAGATGATAATTGACAACTGAAGCAAAGGAGTTCACCAATGATGAAAGTGAATCCAGAGGTACCATCGTCAAAACTCTAGGTCATCGTCATCAGGAAGTACTGAAACGGAACCATACTGTGATAGGGAAGGCAATAGATCCTCCACCGGATCACAAGAGTGACTAGGAACTGGGCAAAAGAAGGGAGACACAAGTAAACAAATAACAGATATAACAGTGATGGGATCAGGTGATAGATAAGACATTAGGTATAATCCTTGAATAGTGAGCACGACACAGAGATGACCCAAGGTAGCATACAACGGATAGATAGAACAACTAGACTTATCTGTCATGTAGGAGACATGATCAGATTCCCCAGGTATAATGGACAAGAGGAGTAGTCAAAACTCAAAGTGATAGCTAAACACAAGTGTATACTGAAACATGGGTATCGGAAAGCAAAGAGTGCTATGTTCAAGGATGACATGCTGCCATTACTGAAAACAAGAGAAAACTTCTTCCTTACCTTCCCTGTTAAGTTTTAACAAGTCCAGGAAAGTAAACTCGGTTCCCTCTTCATTTTTTAACAAGCTTGAAGAGATGGGAAAATAATGCTTGATACACTGAGCCGTGGATTTAATGAGCCCGAACTAGTACATGCTCATGCGGTGTTTTCACGTTTAGAGAGTCTGAAAACTCCAAAGAAGACTCCAGGGGGGTCCTTTTTCGTCCAATTTAGTCTCTTGAGGCCGAAAAAGTATAAAACAAACCACAAAAGAACTCTCTTAACTTCCGAAGAAGAAAAGGTGAACCTTTTTCGTACTTAGTCGGGAAGGTCCGAAAAAGGTTAAATTACCACCTACCCAACGCTCCTTCCATAACAGCATAAAATAGCTTGAGTTTTACGAGTGTGAAGGAAAGCAAGATCACACGGAAAGATCCATTTGGTTACGAGAAATGGGGCTTACAACAATAAACTCGTTGCTTTGTTCTTGAGTGTTTAACGAGCATGACAAAGACACAAAGTACGCTTGGAATCTTTTTCATGTTTGGGTCCAGAGCACGAAAAAGAGAAAACTAAGCTCAAACTGGGTGTTCCTTTTCCGTAAATTTAGTCCCTCAGGTCCGGAAAAGTGATAAACCTATACCTAAGAATACTCTTCTCAATTCCTAAGAAAAGAGAGTGATCCTTTCTCGTATTATTCCGCATGGTTCGAGAAAGAGATAACCTACCACCAATGCGGATGCCCATTCACATATTCTTAACGAGCTTGAACGGACGAGATAACTCGGCAGTCAAGTCTGTTTTGAAGGAGTCAGACCTGGGCCTAAAGAAACTCCATAAGGGCGGGGAGTCCTATAAAGGGATATCTTATAAAGAGAGATTCATAAGAAGCTCTATTTGATGTGAAAAATAGCTATGAGGAAACCCCTGGGCCTGAAACAGTGACAGAAATGAGTATCAAAGGATGACAATGGCATATAAGAATGATACTCCTGAAAAGGGATCCTAGCCACGGAAGAACAATGGTAGAGACAAGGGACTAATGGCTTAAAATACCATAGTCAGTGGCAAAAATGTTGAGTACTAAGTTTAATGTGGAGTGATAAAATGCCAACATGTGTTGGAAAGAGCAAAAACCACCCTATAGAAGCATCAACACTTTGTAAAAGTAGGTAAACCTGTTCCAAGGCACAAAAGGGGTAATATTAGTCAATTAACATTTCAAACTATAGAGAAAGACCCACTTTACGAAATATTTTTTCTATTAATAGTTTGAAAATCAAATCATTTCTTACCATTTGCACTTTTTGAGCCAAAAAAGGAAAGTTTACCCTCTAGCTTTGATTGCTTGCCGTGGACAATTGGACCGTCGGAATTCAGATCCGTCAGCTTCAGGTAACTCTACACCCTGAGCTCTTCATTTTCATCCAAACAAATTTTAAAATTGATGGTCAATTCAGTTTATTTCATCAATAGAAAAAATGATAAAATGTATTCGTGGGTTGCTATGCATGAAAGCCGTGAATACACGTTTCATGCGCGACTTGCTGCATAGGAAAGTCGCGAATGACTCGCGACTTGTCCTAATGGACAGTCGCGCATGCTGCGCAAAGGATAAAAGCTTTAAA
>LPNX010966649.1:41643-69367 GCA_001517045.1 Pseudotsuga menziesii
AGAAGGGAAGCAGCGTTCTCATAGTAGATATACAGGATCTTACATTACAGGTATTGGCTAGTACTATAGTGAGACTTTCAAGATCGGCAGGATTACACATGGCCACCAGGACTCAGATGAGAGTGGCGGTGGACTGCTTTAGAGGCACACTCTTTGATTGGTGTACAGGGATTTCCCCCATCATGAGGAGGCAATTATCCGACTATAGGAGGGGGAGACGGAAGAACTTTGTCTATGCTAGTATATTGGTAGTGTTCTTATTTGAGAGGGTGCTAGCTATGAGTCCTGCGATACCCTTACAGGTCCATCATCCACGGCAGCCGAGGCTGAGCCGGTGGGGAGATATCTTCCTCCATCAAGGAGGAGGAGATGTTGTACATAGCATGTATGACGATGATTTCTATTCATGGTGGGAACGGCAGGTGCCGGCGTTGGAGAAGTTTCCATACGCTGGGCTAGATTTCCGAGGTGATCCGGACCTAGTCCTCCCTCCAGGAGGAGCATGGGGAGAGATGGGTAAGTCCTTTTTTATTTTTTATCATTATCAAATTTTTATGGATTTTCAAATGATAGGATATATACATATGCACAAGTCTAACCCTACTCATGTGTCAAAATGCAGATATTGGACCTGTCTGCCCTGTAGGGCACCCACGTACCTTCGTACGTCCTGTTGCAGGGGGAGACCCAGGATTGATCACGGTACTCGAGGCGAAGCTAGGCAGGCTGACCGAGAGAGTACCTACGATACGGATAGAGCATCTCCCTGTAGCTATGCAGGAGTCAGTAGTTGGGGTTCCACCGGCCTGGCTACGGCTTTTCAGACGGGTAGCCAGAGCAGTATGTGTATATAGAGATGCAGTGGAGGCTGCCGAAGCCGAGGAGGCTGAGGAAGCCAGGGGGCACAAAGATCACGGGGAACAAGGAGGTCCCAGTGGCCATGGCGGGCAGGCTTAGTTTTAGGCATTTTGATGGATGTTGATCCACTTTTGTATATTTTGTACATGATGGGATCTACGGATCAGACTTGACCTATCCTATGTATGAACAGATATTTACATATATATATATATATTTGTATTTGGTTGTCAATTTATTTACAAATGTTTCTTATGTATTTGCTGTCTATTTTATGGAATGTGTGTGAGATGCCAATCCAAAATATAATTAGAGTATGCATCAGTTAATGAATTTTGGTTTAGTGGAATGTGATTAAAAGTAATAACTTCAAAATGTCTTTCCAGTAAACGTATTTGCATGAACTGACGTAACAATGTAGGATTACGCACCTGGTCAGCTCGATTGAGCTGGGAAACAACCAACTGAGAATCCAAACGGACTTCGAGCTGGGTGATGCCTCTTGACAAGGCATCCCATAGGAGCTCAATTACAGCCCTATACTCAGCAACATTATTGGAAGCAGGACCTAGACAAGCGCCACCCGCGGCAACAAGATATCCTGAGGGGGAGTAGATAACCCATGCTGCCGAAGCCAGGTTACAAGTGTGACGGCTGGCGCCATCAGCAAAACCTACATACATCTCGGAAGACATCTGCAACAACCAACAGATAGTATAAAAAATGAAACTGACAACCTAATGTACATAAAAATACATACATTAATATACAAGAAAAAGTACTAAGCCTAGGCATAGTACTTCTTCAGGTAGAGCCCATTTCTAGGCTCAGGCAGCTTATTCCCATCATAATCTACTAATTCATATGCGCCTTTACTCAAAACTTTAGACACAACATAGGGTCCCAACCACATAGCCTTGAATTTTCCCGCCCCCAGAGGCTCCTTATCTTGGTCCCAGAGCAAGACAAGTTCCCCCTCAGAGAAAACCCAAGGTTTGACCGTTTTATCATACTGAGATTTAACCCTATTCTTATGAGCTTGATTTGCAGTCAACGCATCTTTGCGTTGTTCATCAAGGTGTTCTAAATGGAGCAACCATTCCTCAAGCTTAGTTGTGTCAGGTAGCACATGAATAGCTATCTGCAAGGATGGGATTTCGCATTCAATCGGCGTAATAGCTTCCACCCTGTGAACGAGTTGGAAGGGGGAAAAACCCGTAGCAGTTTTGACATTGGTTCGATAAGCCCAAAGAGCAGGATATAACATGATGTGCCAATTTGAACGGGCTGTATCAATAGTACGTTTAAGTATAGTTTTTAAAGTTTTGTTTACAGCCTCAACCTGACCATTTGCTTGCGGATAATAAGGCGAAGAATGTTCTTGTCGAAATCCAAGCATGGTGGTCAGCTCTGTCATCATGTGATTTTGGAAATGACTGCCATGGTCAGTGACAATCACCTTGGGAATACCAAACCTAGCAATAATATGATTAAACACTAAGTAAGCCACCGTTTCCCCATTGTCTTTGAAAGTAGGCATTGCCTCTGCCCATTTTGTGAAATAGTCGACAGCGACAATGATGTATTTGTGCCCCCTAGCCGAGGCTGGGTTGCATGTCATATAATGGATCCCCCACTTCATGAAGGGGCCTACCGAGACGACGGGAAACAAGGGAGCAGGATGTGACCGCATTTTTCTGGTGTACAGCTGACATGGATGACAGCGTTTTACAGCTTCCACACAATCTTTAAAGATGGTGGGCCAGAAATATCCGGCACGTAATATCTTCTGGGCCGTTGCTAACCCAGATAAATGACCCCCACACACTCTGCAATGGGAATCATTTAGGACAATCTCCGCTTCCTCATGAGTAAGGCAGCGACGCAAGACGGAATCTACCCCTCTTCGATATAATGTATCTCCTATTATGAGGTAGTTTTTAGCATGAAGACGTAGCTTGCGTCGGTCTTCCCTAGAGTAAGCGGTAGGATACTTCAAAGTCTGGAGATATATAAGAATATCTCCGTACCAAGGATCAGAGGTTGATATAAGGAATATGTGCTCATCTGGGAATGAGTCATCTTGAATCACTACATCTTCTTCCGTAGGGAATTCTGCTATAAGCTCCGCAAAAACTAAGGACTTTTTGGATTTAGCGGATTGGAAAACCAAGTCAAACTCTTGAAGAATGACTATCCACTTGTTGAATTCCCCCCCAACAATGCGTTGGGATAAAACATATTGGAAAGGGTTTACATCCGCCACTACAGTAGTGGTCCTCAGTAAGATGTAGTGCCGTAACCTCTGTATAGCATAAACAGCCGCTAAGGCTAACTTCTCGACGTGGGAGTACTTAAGCTCAGGCCCAACGAGAGCGTGGCTAAGATAATAGACAACATGCTCAATGAGCTTGTCATCCTCTTGAACTAGCACTACCCCAATGGTAGACTCCGACGCGGCCAGATATAATAAAAAATCCCTAGAGTAATCTGGTGGGCGTAATAAAGGAGCCGGCAACAAAGCTTTCTTTAATGCCTCGAACGTGAGTTGTGCAGTTTCATCCCATACAAATGGGGTGTCCTGTTTAAGCAGGCGCATGAAACCTTTTGTGATCTTGGCATACTTAACGATAAAACATCGAAGGAAGTTATATTTTCCTTGTAGACTCTGAAGTTGCCTAAGTGAACGAGGAGGAGGCAGATTTACAATGGCCTAGACTTTTAACGGATCCACTTGTATGCCCCTACTAGAGATAATGAATCCAAGCAATCTACCTGATTCGATGCAGAAAACACACTTGTGGGGATTCAAGCGAATTTTATAGTATCTGCATCTCTCAAAAATTAACCGTAAATGATCTGGATGCTGGATCCTCTTGCGAGAATGAGCAGGCAGATCATCTAGTTAAGGCTTGACAATGGATTTTATATTGTGAAAAGCGAAGTTCATGGCTCGTTGAAAGGTTGCCCCTGCATTTTTCAATCCAAAGGGCATTTTTCTATAAGCGAATGTACCCCAAGGGCAAATAAAAGCAGTTTTATGCTGGTCTTCCGGTTTGATTTGGATTTGATTGTAGCTGGAGAAACCATCCATAAACGAGAATACCTCACTACCCGCACATGCATCTATGATTTGATCAATAAACGGTGTAGGGTATTTGTCCTTGGGACAGGCTTTGTTAAGGTCTCGAAAGTCCGTACAAACGCGAATAGTCCCTTGCTTTTTATCAACAGGAACTGGGTTGGACACCCACTCAGTCAAAGCAACGGGATATATAAAACCTGCTTTCAACAGCTTTTCTACCTCTGCCTTCACAGCCGCCGCTTTACGTGGGTTCACGGGTCGTAATTTTTGCCGAACCGGCTTAGCATCAGGATAGGTTGGGATTTCATGTTGAACAATAGATGGACCAATGCCTGGCATCTCCTCATATGACCAGGCAAAGATATCACGGAATTCCTTGAAAAGGGTAGTATAAATGGCAATCTCCTCCGGAGAGCAGCTTGCACCTATATAGATATTTTCCATGACATCTGGTTTTACGAAGATGTTGATCGGTATAGTAGCGGAAATGTTTGCCATATTCCCCTCGACAAACACTCCTTCCCTAGGTAAAGGATTGACAGGTGTATCAACATCATCTGACAGTCTCACATGGAACTCTTGGTTTTCTATCTTGCTTAGCTCTGGAAGGAAATAAGATCGGTGATGAAGATCCTCACATATCTTATCATGTGAACACATAGCTTCCAGAATAGCTTCATCTGAAGGTAAAACAGTGTCTAAGCAATCTATGGAATATAAAGAGTTTTCTGCCCATGCAGGCATATAAACTTCTTCCAGATCATTCGAGACTGTAAGAGGATATGGAATGGGATCTACAGTGGTTTGGGTAATAGCTTGATATGCCACTTCCACTGCAGATAAGGGCACTTCCGGTTCCTGAGGGGTTGGGAGGACCCAAGGATCAGTCCTATCGACCACCGAATCAATGGACTTCCCTATAGTAGTAGAACCGATATACAGGACTGGAGCTGGAATATCGAATGTGCCCATCAATGATGCGTACAGTCCAGCCCCCAATCTCTGTGCAGCAGGTTTGGCCTGATCAACCAATGGCACAGTGGAATCTTTAGACTCTAAGCGGCCTTTACGAGTAAAATCAAGTTGGTCAACAGTGACCAGCTTGCCCTCATGTGGAAAATCCACGACACGAAAGACAGCAGATGCAACAGCAGACATTGCATAAGTCCAATTCCTACCTAGAAGCAAATTGTAGTCCAATGGAGCATCAATCACTTCGACTTCAACAGAGACTGCTTTTCCAACCAACTTAATCTCGAAAGCTGGTAGGATACCATGTGGACGGAAAGACCTTCCATCAAAAGCAGTAAGTAAAGTGGTTGATGGGACCAGCTCTGGGGATCCCAGAGCTTTCCAACAGGCCAGGGACATAACACAAGTAGAGGCTCCCTCATCAACAACCGCTCGTCCAATGGTCTTACCACCATGGACAACATCTATCGATAGAGCTACATGATAAGGGAGGCGAATTTTAACATCAGAGAGATTAAATTTCGCTAAGAGACTCGAAGAGTCCATGCTATCTAGAGATGATAAGAGGGCATTCCGCTGAGCGGGACAACTCTGTAGCACCTCCAAAGCTGACATTGCACATGGAGTCTGGGCCAAGTCTTCAACCACTGAGTAGTTAGAAGCGGCTAGGGCATTTGGGTTATGCAAAGTCTTCTTAAAGACACCTTTGGGTATCTTTGGCATTATTTCCGCAGGTTTCTCTATAGTGAGAGGGTTGGAAGATTCAACTACAGCTTTACCCTTCTCATCGGTCTCTTTCTCATAGTTCTTGTTCCTGGTTTGTAACAAAGTTGAGGATCTAACCATGTTGATATAATTAGGGTCAGGAGCAGTTTGACTGCCCCCTACTACGGTAGAAGCTGAAGCAGAATTCTTCCCTTGGGGAAATGGATCCTCCAGGACAGCCGGCGGTTGCGTTTGTAACAGCTTCTGAGCTTGTTCCATGAGGGGACAAAGATGAGTAAGATGATCCCCTTGGCACAACTTACAAGGGAACTTGACTTTCTTCTTTTCCTTTTTTCCCCCATCATCATTGTTTGTGGGCTTTGGCTTGTTTTGATTTTGGTTTCCCTCTGCCTTTTTACCTTTCTTCTTCTTCCCGCCGGGTTGCTGATTGCCCTTCGAAGAGGTTTGTGCAAAAAAATTTGCACTTTGGGAGGAGGGGGCAGCCTTTGCTGCCTCCGCCGTAGATTGTTTGACAGACAATTGGTGAAGTTGTTTTGTCAAAGACTCTACAGTGGGAGAGTTTACAGACCCAACCACACCATCGGCATGGGGTCCAGGCTTGGGTTTCTCAGCCTCATGAGAAGGCCTAGGTGCCTCAGGGATGATTTCATATAAAATCCCAGACTGTGAATAAATCAAGTCCAACTGCTGGGCCCTGAGTATGGCTTCTTCCTCACTAGTCACTCCTGATGTGGAGACATCCTTAGATATATAGGGCAATAAATATTTAAGGAACCATTCTAATAGAAACTTAGGAGGGATGGTAGCTTTGATAAGGCTCTTTCGCCTCCTCCACTCTTGGATATGATCCGAGATGTGGGTTGCCTTGTTTTGTCTAAAGGTGGACAACAAGTCCATTCCGAAATCGTAACGGACTGGAAGGTGAAAGTGGCTAAGGAAGGCGGTAGCCAAGTCCCAGAAACTGCTAAAAGCAGCAGAAGGCAGCTCAATGTACCATTTTGTTGCAGTGCCCGTCAAGGTCCTCTGGAACAGCCTCAATCTCACTGAATCTTCATTCAATGAGTTGGAAGAACACCATAAGTGAAAGGTGGTGGCATGTGCCCCAGGATCTTCACCAGCCTTACCTTCGAACTTAGGGATGTCCGAGGGCAGTTTGGTGGGAACATGTGGCCACAAGGGGTCATGCCTCACCGGATCGTTCATCAATTTTGATAAGTCTGGCAAGTTCAAAGTTGCCAGAAAAGGAAGCTTTGGCCTAGCCGGTGTACTAGATGTACTAGCTTGGGGATTAGAGGGACTTGCCCCTGATCGCCCATAAGTAAAAGTGGGGTTGCCCCCAGACACCGGTTGTGAAGTGGGTAGGTTGATTTGGAACGGGTTCCATCCGTAAGCCACTGGGTTTTGGGTGGGAAGTGCGGTGTAAGTGGTTCGGGCCGTCCCCATAGAAGTTGGGGTCTGAAAAACTGGAGCAGGTATCCCTCCACTAAACAAAGAGAAGGGAGAGCTCGTGTATGGGACCGAAATAGGGGTTTGGTAGCTTTGCCCATAAGAGGTGTTGCTACCAAACTGCACTCCTACATATGAAGGAGGTGGACCTACGTATGGACTGGACGGGGGTATGTGCCCCCCATTCGAAGGGAATCCTTGGACAAAGGCCGAGGATCCCAGCGGACCACTGTGGGTAGTTTAAGGGAAGGAAGAAGGAATTGTAGGCATACTAGGAATCCCAGTAGCCATATCACCAGACATACTTCCTATGTTCGAGTAAACTGGTGGTTGGACCACCCGGCTTGCTGGAGTTAAGGGTGTGGAAGGTAAACTAGATCTAGGGGTACTAACCGGGGGAGGTAGTACCCCTTCAACCGGAAGGGTTGAGGTGAAAACAAATGAAATTTCTCCCTCAGAAGACATAGCTCTACCTACAGGTACACCTAACACTGGTGAACTAAAAGGCCTAACCTGCACTATCACTGGATTGTTCAAATCAGTCAAGGGGGTATTATAATTTCTTGCAAAATCGTCAGCTTGCAATTATTCTACCTCGACTGTGTCAAAGTCAAAGCGGTTAGCTATTAATTCCGGTTCACCAAGAACCTCACTTACTCCTACTGGTTCAAAAGAACCACCTATGCTTAATCTCCGCCTTTGGGGTAAAGGTGGAGGTTCCAGTGGTGTGAGAGGAGGAAGGTTTCTCAACCTTCTTGACCTTCTAAGCAGATGGTCCTCCAGAATTAAGACTTTAAAAAATCACACCCTAAGGCCAACTAAACACAAGTATATCCACAGAGCATACACTAAAAAGATCCTAGAGTCTCAAGCAATCAAAACAGGCTATAAAGATATGCTTTCTCGAAGAAAGCTGATGAACAGTTACTTGGCGTCCTTGAGGGGTTCTTAGGCACAAGCGGAGGAATCACCCAACCGCCCTCCTACACTTTCCACAAGGGTTACCTTCCAAGTCCGTTCAAGGTGAACCAGAAATAACCTTCCGGTTTACCTAGGTATGAGCCCTAAAAAGACAAGAGACTAAGGCTACCTTGACAATACCTACTGTCTGGTGGGACAGTCGCAAGCCGAACTCGCACGCATGGGCAGGGTAGCTGAGCCCGAAACTCTGTCTAGGACAGAATCCCCAGATGCGTAAAATTCCTGGGTTACGTTTTGACAAGGATTTGGGGGGTTATCCCCTCTGTCCAAGCCTCCACACGGCCTAGTGCTTAACTCCCGTTTGAGAGGAGTTTCCCAGATACAGCGGTAGAACCAAGGATTTACCTAATGAATGGTCCACTACGTCTGAGTTTATAATTTGTGGGAAGTTTACACTCCCTAGCCCACAAATCTAGCCTAAGCTAGTAGGTGAAAGGCCCTAAAAATAAAAATTTACTAATAGATTTTAAATTTATGCGTTAATTTTAAGGGCTGTTCTTTACTCAAAGGAAGCGGAAGTGATGGACTGTATGGTGTTTTGACTCAACAGAAAATAAATGAAAGCGAAAGTGCATTTAAAGCAAACTAACACTATAAAATAAACTTCTTTTCATTTTTTCAGATATGTATTGATGAATTAACAGCACTTAATAAGAGAAACTAGCCTATGTTTTTGTATTTTTCTGAGACAATATTTTTTAAACTGAAACAACCACTACTTTATGCAAAAATTACAATGCAAAAGATTAACTATGTTTTGTTTTTCACTTTAAAAAATGCTCAAAAAAGTACTATGCATCTACAATGCACTGCTTGAGTAAACTTGACACTTATGGACTGTATAAAAACTACAAACTGAAGTAAATAGGCAAATAGGATCAAAAGACCAGCAAGAAAAGTAGGCTAGGACCCTAGCTTGGGTGCAAACATTAACACAAAATCAAAGCAGACTTTAAACAGGAAAGTGCAAACCAATAACTGACAGAAATCAGACTGGAAAGATAGAGTCTAAGACCCTGATCACTGATCTAGACTCAGGCACTCTCACCAACAACCCAAACAAGCCAAAAACTTCAAGATGTAAACAGTAAATAAAACAAGTAAAAAGGGACTCAAGGGCTTTCAAAAGCACTAAGATGTGATCACCTGAGACATTCAAACAACTCTACAACACTCTTAAAGAAAATCTTCTCAGAAAACAGGACTTGTAACAGGAAAAAGACCAAGCAAACTTTCACACAAAAATCCCAGTTTCCAGGAGTACTCGCGACTGTCTAGCAGTGCAAGTCGCGAATGATTCGCGACTGTTGAATGGAACAACCAGCGAATGCAACTCAAAATTTGCGACTGTCCAGAAGGGAAACCCGCGAATGGGTATAAAAATTTCTCAAAAAACAGAGAAAAATAACCCAAGACTTTCAAATGCTGAAGTAATTAAGAAGCAGGATAAAAATCACAAGCAGACTTCAAGCAAACACTGGTCAGGAAGGCAAAAAAAGACCTAAAGCAGACTAGGCATCCCCAGCGGAGTCGCCAGTTCTGTTGTACAGGATAATTCACCTAATAGCCTAGGTCTGGGGGGTTACCAACATACTCATAGCTTGCAGACAATTTGACTCTAAAAGCATAGAATAGGGAATAAGAAAGTAGAAGGAATTACTTGTATTAAACGAAGGTTGATCCTTGCTATCTTCTCCCTCTCTGATCCACTTCCAAAGTCTCCAGGATAGTTCTTCCTTCACCTATTAATAAACACTCTTCCAGATACAAAGCAATTCATATATATAGATGTAGGTTAGGAAAATCATATATCATATTGAAATGTAAACATTTACCAATCTACAAGATATGAAACACATATGGAAGAAGTAATATCTTTATTAACAATAATAGAAAGAGTTTAGGTTACAACCTAATGTCTGAACAAGGACTCCTCTGTCACCAAAGGACTCTAAGTTTCTCTGCTCCAAAGATTCCTGTAGACAATCCTCCAGCATAACTTTGCTCTCCAAGTATGATCCTCCAACACCCTCCCCAAGGCCTCTATTTATATGGATGAAATGAGGCAGTTCTCGAAGGTTAGGGAGGTTGTGGCAGTTAAGAAGATTAAGTTAAATGAGTAAAATAATCTTCCATTAGCGTGTAGTTTTATATTTTAATGTTGAGGAAACCATTCGCGGGTCTGTAGTAGAGCAACCCGCGAATGATTCGCGACTATATAGAAGAGCAACCCGCGAATAAAAGAATTCATGACTTGCTGTATAGGAGACTCGCGAATGATGCACGAGTTGTCGATATAGAGAGTCGCGAATACAACTCAACATGGCAAAATGGCAAAGTAATCAGCTGGGTATATAGGGAATGTACTTCATCATAAGCCAAGGTATAGTGAACATAGGCAACCTCAATCCATAAGTGTCCTTTTGTGTGTCGACACGAGGGATATCAGCACTCGGACGGAGAGGTGCCATTCAGGTGTATAACAATTCCCCAAAAACTGCCATGGTTGTTAGAGACGACCGTTTTCACCCCACTCTGCCACAAACCTGTTCGCACTACAATCTGTTTTCTACTTAAAACCAAAGCTTAGTCAGCTTACCTAAAACCAACAAATATCCAAAATGGACTCTAATAAATATAAATAAAATGATATATATGTTATAAGACATTGTCTACGAATGTGAAACTATATCCATCTATCTTAAACCTTATCCACACATCTAATGCCTAAACTATAGACTTTGAAAAATATATGTCAATGTAATTATAAACATGTACTTGGTTGTAAATTTGTATGCAATCCATTGATTTAAGGGTATAAATATATACATTTAAAATTAAATACCTTATCCACACATCTAATGCCTAAACTATAGACTTTGAAAAATATATGTCAATGTAATTATAAACATGTATTTGGTTGTAAATTTGTATGCAATCCATTGATTTAAGGGTATAAATATATACATCTAAAATTAAATGGGTATAAAGTTATAAAACACACATTTAAATTTAATATTATGGATTAGGAAAATACATTGTAAATTTGAGAGATAATAGTTAAAGGTCAATTTAGGATTAAAGATATTGTAAAATACATAATTATATTCATTGTATTTGTATCTTTAATTATGTTTGGGAAAATATTTAGTAAATTTGAAACTACTTCATAATAGTTTTACAAAATTTAATGTTTAACCAATCTTCAAAATAAAAAAAAATTCATTATCTATTTTTATATTTTTTGAATGATAGTTTATTATTTTTTTTTCAATTACGCTTTTTTCAATTTTAGTTTGAATATTTCAAGCAAAAATATTTTTTTTCAATTATATCTTATCAATTTTATTTTTAATTTTTTTGCGCCGAGAGGCGCTCTACAACCCAGTATGGGGGAGATCTTGTAACGTGATCTAACGTTAGTAACATTGTAACATGTCAGCAAAAAATAATAGTGATAGTGAATATTATGGGAGAGATCTTGTAACGTGATGTAAAGTTAGTAACGCTTGTAACATGTCGGCAAAAAATAATAGTGATAGTGAATATTATGGGAGAGATCTTGTAACATGATGTAACATTTGTAACATGTTGGCAAAAAATAATAGTGATATTGAATATTATGGGAAAGATTTTGTATCACAATAAAAAATAATATCACTTTCGTAAAGTTATTTTTATTAATAAAAAATAAATTTTCTAATAGGCCAAAATAAATGTCGGCCACAAAAACAATCGAATATGGGGGAGATGTTGTAATCTTCCTACCTAGCAAAACAATAAAAAGTAAAAATTTAATTATCCGTAGAAAAAAGTGGGTCAAGAAAAAAACACAAAATTGAATTATTGGCAAAAAAATGTTGGCCTTGCACAAGGCATTCTAAACAACCCATGGTTTTATTGTACATGGTTTAGGAGGATTTGCACATGGTTTTTAAACCATGTGCAAGGCCTCCTAAACAACCCATTGTTTTATTGTACATGGTTTAGGAGGGCCTTGCAAATGGTTCTAAGACCATGTGCAAGGCCTCCTAAACAACCCATGATTGTAGGATGGCCTTGCATATGCTTTTAAAACCACGTGTGGGGAAATGATGCAATGTTCATTCCTAACAAAATAAAAAATAATAAAAATTATTATATGTCGGCCATAAATAATATTAAATATTAATAACAATAAAATTATATGTCGACCTTAAATAAAAAGATGTATCTTTTGGTTTGAATCAAATCAATGGATACCTAAGAAGAGGTTTGTACCTCGAGAGTTTTGATCCATCTCGGCGCTTGATAAAGCCTAGGATTTGGATCTACGCTGGTTTTTTTCCACTTACATTTTATCAGTTTTAATTTGATTATTGTGCCGAGAGGCGCTCTACAACCCAGTATGGGGAGATCTTGTAACGTTCCGTAACGTTACAAAATAATAAAAAATAAAAATTTAATTATCCGCTAAAATAAATGTCGGCCAAAAAAAACCTAATATGAGGGAGATCTTGTAAGGTTTGTTGAGTAACTTTTGTTACTAACAAATAAATAAAAAATAAAAATTTTCATTATTAGCCAAAATAAATGTCGTAAAAAAAAACAACCTAAAATGAGGGAGATCTTATAACTTTTGTTACTTACAAAATGATAAAAAATAAAAATGTTAATTATCACCCAAATAAAATGTCGGCCAGAAGATGTTGTAATGTTCCTACCTAATAAAACAATAAAAAAGTAAAAATTTAATTATCCGCAAAAAATGTGGGCCAGGGAAAAAACACAATATGGGGGAGATGTTGTAATGTTCCTACCAAACAAAATGATAAAAAAAATAAAAATGAATTATCCACAAAAACATGTTGGCCTTGCACATTTAAACCATGTGCAAGGCCTTCTAAACAACCCATTGTTTTATTGTACATGGTTTAAGAGGGCTTTGCACATGGTTTTAAAACGATGTGCAATGCCTCCTAAACAACCCATGGTTTTATTGTACATGGTTTAGGAGGGCCTTGCAAATGGTTTTAAGACCATGTGCAAGGCCTCCTAAACAACCCATATTTTTAGGAGGGTCTTGCATATGGTTTTAAAACCATGTATGGGCAGATGTTGTAATGTTGGTTCCTAACAAAATAAAAAATAATAAAAAATATTATATGTTGGCCATAAATAATATTAAATATTAATAATAAAAATACTATATTGGACCTTTAATAAAAATATTTGTCTTTTGGTTTGAATCAAATCAATGGCTATATATAGGACACACCAAAGTTGATAGCTCATTGAGTGCAATACCTAAAAAGAGGTTTGCATCTTGAGAGATTGATCCCTCTCGACGCTTGATAGAACCTAGGATTTGGATCTACGCTGGTTTCAAACAAAACTAAAGACACTTGAAGATCAATTCTCATAAGTTAAGAAAATAATTTCACTGCCATTTATTTAGAACAATGACAAAATATTTTCATTACCCTCAATAAAATTTGAACATTGAAATCGTTAGCCATTCTTATATCTTGCATTCTATAAAACATCACAAAATGAATCTTTCAAACTAATTCCATGTATTGATTCCTCTAAAATGTTATTATATTCGGACATGAATGATTGCATACCTAATACATGTTTCCATGAGTTTATGATATAAGTTAATTAATTTCATTCAAATAGTTGGTTACAGGGATGGAATTTGACGGGTAAATGCTCGTCATGGGTTAATTTACCCTTTAAATACAACTAAGATTTTATGGAGACCATCAAAATATGGCTTAGAATACAGAAAAAGTTTCATATTTTGATTGTTAGAAGCAATTTTGAGAGGTGTTCATCATTTGAAATTCCTACCCTGGTTGGCGATATTACCATCTTCCCAGTTTTACTCTCAATTTTCTATTGTCTTTCCAAAGAGTATCTATCTATATTATTCCAATGAAAAATCCAATTCTTAATTCTTTTACAAAGAAGCATCTCTAGGTGACTTATTATGTACCTCATGAACATTGTTATTATATAATAATATTTTTATTAAACCGTTATGATTTTACGTTATATTTTTGTATTTATATGTTATTACTTGCACCTTGCAAGATTATTGTGTTTATGTATGTAATTTACTTTCTCATATTTTATTGTTTAATATTGTCAATTTAATTTAAGAGTCGTAATAAAGATTTTGATTTTCATATTAGAATGCGTTCAAATCCCAATCGCATCAAGGACATGAATGGGACTTAGTATAAGATAATATTGTACTATACATTAATGTGTTGTGGGATGCCATTTTTTATAGCCCAATAATGCCCTTTCTTTTCCAATTCTCTAATTAAAATGTCATGTGAAATTAACTTTAACTCTATGGCAAAGATCATTGATCTAATATTTGAGATCTTGTATCTAGGGAGGTTAACTAATTAACATGGCATTGATGGTAGTGGTTCATTTTAATGAGATAAAACATATGCGACTTTATTATGTTCCCTTCTCATATATGATATTGAAGTTGTCAAATGGATATAGTTTGGGTGGTTGGGAGGAATGAATGTTACCCTCTCCACCCAGGTTCTACTCTTGTAAGTGACATGCTGCTCTTGTGGAGCCCTTTGTAATAAATGATGTGATTGATGAGCTGACCATACCTTGATTCAGTTTAAATATCAAATATTGGAATTTTCCATGAAATAACCCTCTAACAAATGGTAAACCACATTTAAAGAAAAAAATAAAAATAAAAATAAAAAATAATATTGAGTCATAAGGTAGTTTATCAAATGCTATCAATTGATTAGTCGAACATTTCAAGCTAAAGTGGTCAATTTTGATAATAATAATATTGGGATGAAATGGCAACAATTGTCCATTACATCCATTACATAAAGTATGGTAAATTTTTCCTCCATTTTCATTGATTCTTTAAAAGTGTATCTTGAATCAATGAGTATTTCAAGTTAAGGTGGTTAATTTTAATAATAATATTAAATAATTGGATTCCATAAAGTATGGTCAATTCTTCCTCCATTTTCATTGATTCTTCAAAAGCGTATCTTGAATCAATGATTATTTCAAGTTAAGGTGGTTAATTTTAATAATAATAATAAATAATTGGATTGCATAAAGTATGGTCAATTCTTCCTCCATTTTCATTGATTCTATAAAAGTGGATCTTGAATCAATTTCGAGTTAAGGTGGTTAATTTTAATAATAATATGACTGGGCAACACATGGACACTGCACGAAGTATGACTGATGTTTCCTCGGTGTATAAATACCCTATGATCATTTAGGCATTAGTGACATATAATTTACCTTTAAAATTATAATACTCAATATTATACAAGTCATGAACTTATAACAACTCATATGCTTAATTTTATGATAAAAGAGATTGTGTTTAAGTTTATGTACTAGTTATTGTTGTAAACTTTATAAAAATATATGCAACTAATACTTTACACTTTTCTTGATTGAATCTTGGTTGGGATGCTTCAATTTTTTTTAAAGATTTGTGCGTTAACTAATTAACATGGCATTAATGGTGGTGGTTAATTTTAATGAAATACAACATCATTGACCACATTTTCTTTTCCCTTCTATATATGATATGAAATTCATAAGATTGAAATCAAAATTTTCTAAGTCTTTCTATTTTTGTTGATCTTCTATAAGTACATTTAAAATTATAATACTCAATATTACACATATCATGATTTTTTTTGGTTATAATCTTCTTGACTTACGAGAGTGGCCTTTGGTCTAGGAAACCATCACCCATGGGAATCTAAGCTATCAAAAACACCTAGGGAACACACCTGGCCTAGGCCACACCAACCCTCAACTGGATGGATTTTGGGTGTCTCCTCCCAACTAGCTCACCCTTAAGGGGAGTTGAACCTGGGTCACCCTATTGAAAAGACCCACATATTTACAGAATGAGCTAGCGAGAATTGACATATATCATGACTTATATACAAACAAACTATATATATATATATAAATGTTACTTACATACACAACATGTTGAACCTAAACTTAAAACTTGTATTAGATGTTGACCCAAAACGATCATATGTAATAAGGAATTTACAGTTTTCTTGATTGACTCTTGCCTGGGATGCTATAAATTTTTTTTTTTCTTCAGATTTGTGTCACATCGTTTTACCTCTTAGATATTTGTATCTCTCATAGGAATAACATTATTAGCAAATAATGATTGTCAAGCATAGGTTATTTCCACCCTCTAAAAGTTGTTCCTTAAGCTAGGATAATATACAATATTGAACCTCAACCACTAGAATATAAAGAAAAGATAAAGCAAGCATCCTGCTTATTCTCAATGATATGGATGAAAATAATAAATAGGGTGCTCCATTAATTGATACCATTAGATTGAAGAACAATGGTTATACATAAGATGTTATACCATCAAAATCCTTCAAGGACAATCATAAGAGTCTCATTATGAACCTATTATATTGAGCCTTCTTTGTGTCAATTTCAAAAACATTGTTGGACTTGCAATTTGCACAATATGGAGTGATTCCCCTACTACAATAATATTATCAAAAATCTTCTTTTTTGGAACAAAATTAGCTTAGTAACTTGAAATGAAGTCATCGATAAATAAACTGAATTTCTTTATTAAAACAAAAGCTCCATTGCCTATTAATAAAGCAATATTTACATGGTTGTTTTTTATTAAAAAAAGTGAGTCACAAACACCAAGACCATAAAGACTAATAATGTTTAATATAAAGCTAGCTAATTACCAAAATTCCCACATGTCTTAAATGTCATTATACAAAGTCTTAAAGAAAAAAAAAACAAGTCCATGAAACATAAAAATAAGGCCCTAGGCCCAAATAAAAACAAAGTAGCATTACAAATTCACAATAGGTAGGAGCTTGAGATTGAGGAGCATATTGTCATAATCATTGAGAGCTAGCCACTAGTCAATGTTGATAGGTTCAAACTACATAATAATTAGCTCCCAATCATTATTATTGGGTTCATGTGGATTAATAGTCTTGGAGATAGAAAGATCCAGGGTTGATAATATATTGCCATATTCACTGGGGGGATAGCAAGTTCTTCCTCTACTTGTGCCTCTTTCTAACTGTATGGATAACCTTGTGTATGGCCTACCCTCCACTCTTTGAGTCTACCTAGAACATGTGGAATACTTTATCGACATGCCAATTGGTTTCCTTCTCATGTTACAATCAACACCTCCCTAAACAGTTAAGTTGTTGCTACAAGTCGTCCATTTCCGACTGGTGTTTTTGCCCATGATGTACATTGATTTTCAAGGACAATCTCACATGTATTAGAGAGTTGAGAAACCATGAGAAATATTTTGAAGGATCCGTATTACAAATTAAAACATCATTCCTTCTCTTTCATAAGGAAAAAAACAATTTGCACATGAACAAGGTGCCAAACAACCTAAAATTCTCTAGCTAAAGGGAGTTGGGAAACGATGCATTAGTAAATGGTAGAAAGGATAAGATGACCACATTATGACTCATTCACCTCCAAGTAGATTTGGAAAGGGTGTTCAAGTGTTTCAACATGTCAACTGATCAGATCAAGGACTTTGAACACTTAGGTGAGTCAGTTTCCTATCTATTGACTTGAACCTTCAATGATTAATGACCATAAAAATTTTCTTTTTTTGGGGTTCTAATACCCAATAACACTTAAGATTAACCATTTATTCAAAAAACCATATACACAATTGTAAAATTGACATCCAATTCCTTAAATCATTCGTTTTTATTATTATTTTAGGTATAAAAGTTAGAAATTTAGTAGTGATAGGTGAATGACTAAAGTTCATAATTTAACCTCTTGAACCGTTTCTCTAAAAAATGACACCACCTTCTCATTGATATGGATGAATAAATTAATATTAAAAAGATCAAATGCATAAAAATTATCATTTATGATTTATATAATTTCTTGTTATGACCTTGTTCTATTATTCTATTTAAATTATTGACCCTTTCTTAGCTAGAAAGGAATCATAGTAATGATGTTTTCGTCCAACTTTTATATTTCACTATGTCTTTGCATTCTCTATATTTTAATGCATCGAGTACAACTGAATACCCTGAGCCATGATTCGAAGAAAACGAACACCACGAATAGGAGTACTCCAACAAGAAACAAGGAACACTCATGTATTAAAAACTATGTCCACTGTGTCTTTTTAAAACAAAACTCACAGTCCTCAAATCGGTGGTGAAAACAATTCCCATGCACAATACTCCACAGCAGTCAACAAGCTTCAAAAAAATCAACGTATGTTTCTCACCAATCTGAGCTCACAACGAATTTGGGAACTTGGAGGTCAACACAGATCTATGGCGGCCACGAGCTCTCAGCTCGGCCGCACCTCAGTCGAAGGAATCCTGCCAATGCGAAATGAAGGGTTAGGGCAATCGTTAAGTCAACTTACCTAATGGATAAAACACTTCCACGTGTCCACCGTAATTTTTTTCACCCTCGTGGATTGCAATTCAATAGTTGATTATGCAGTTTCCAATCTGCATAAAATCATTACAAATCAAAATAATATATCATTTAAACAATGTATTTTTTTGATTGCCAATAATGCAATATACCTATGATCATTTTGATGCCTAGTTTGTAAACCATGGAATAAAGAATTGGATTTTTGTTTAGGGTTATTTGTTTATTGGAAAAGATAGGGTAGTATTTGCTAACTATATTTTATATAAAATATAAACTACTTTGAGAAGGGAAATATAATAATTTCTTGAAGTAGTCTTTTGTATCTTAGAGTTGGATAGTAATTGTTTGACTAGGGCCCAAGCAATTATAAGATCTTTTATATTACATAAACCAACAACCATATCTCAAGAGAATTACAAAACAACTTTGCGTAAAAGTGTAGCTTATAGTTAAAGGGTACACCAGGAAACGAGGTATAAAATATAGATAAAAAGAATTCAAAGTAAAGTTTGTAAAAGTTGAAGAAGAACTCTTTCAACTAGGAAGGTAATATTGGACCATTTCTTTTAATGCATTGTGTAGTTGGGGAAACAAGTAAGTGCAGTCCATATACTTTTATATAAGAGTCTCAATTGTATTTTAATGTCCCAACATTGAGAGAAGCAGTTTAAGAGTCAAAGTAGTTTTGTTTATCTATTAAGAAAACATTTAATTATAGAACCCTAGGGTAAGGGTAAGTTCGATAATATTGCGACTGAGTATGATGACTTAAGAGCTCTAAGAAAACAAAAATAGATGGACAAGACATACTAAGTTCAATAGTGTAGAGTATTTCTTTCATGTTTACAAAAGATTCAAATGAATTTGATCAAAACCAAACTCCAAATATTTTGACTCATCCAAGCAAAAGTCTGAGTACCCTATCTCTTCCTATTTAAACTTTAGATCACAATTACTATAAGCAAAAGTACGAGTATTATTAGAAATAATCTTAATCATCTAGTTGATTTGATTCCATTTTATAGTAATTTTGGTCATGCTTTTAACCCATGTGTATGCAGTTTTGTTTTAACATCTTTAGGGAGTTTTGACAACTTTGATAAGGTCAACATTACCTCTTACGAAGACAACCTGAAATTAATCATTCTAATTCTAGCGTCATATTTATGCTAGTGAAGTATCTTTCTTGAACTGGATATTTTTTTTTACTAGAACAAAATGATTACCTGTTAGAACCTGTAAAGAACCATCAGTTCCACTGTGTTAACTATAAGCTAAGTAAGCCTCGATCACACCTAAGAAACTTTCCCTACTTGAAAAAAAGAAAACAATAACATACTTAGCATTAGTAAGAGTCAGATTTCTTTTGTACTTTCTGGAAATTGCAACTACTAGGTTAAAATAGTACTAACATAGTATTTTAGATAAGCCTTTAAGTTATACAAAACCATATAAAAGAAGTAATCTTCGTTTCTCTTTCAAAATGTTTAATTACCCGCTAACAGTTAATGGTTCATTAGCATTGATATTTGACATTTGATGTCACATGAAAAAATTTTAAATTTTTACGAATTTTTGAGTTATTATAGAAGTTCTTCATTCATCATTTTAAAATACATAAGTGTAAAGGAGATATAAATCTATTATTGGGAGGTTTATTGTATTTTTATTTGCAGGGCCCCTTTGCATCCAATATGATGATCACTGGAGCCATGGAAACACTTCCTCTTGTCGAAAGAGCATTAATGGAACTTGCTAATGATCTCATTTGTTAATAAGATTACCGATATTTTGATAAGCAAGCCATATCCTCGACATGCAAAATGTGTGAGGTTCCCATTTAGAAAGGATCCCACAATCAATAAATGATTAACAATTATATTCTTAACATGGATACTTAGTTTGGTTATAATTTGATAGTTAAGGATTAGAAGGTTCCCTTCACCAAGTTGAAGATTATAGGGCACGGTAAGATTTTGGTTGCAGAATGTGTGGTGAATCAAAACCCAATCACCACTTGGATTGGTCTTGTGGAAGCCTTTATTATTTCTTTCTATATTTATAGCTACAAACATGATATAAATTCAAGTGGTTATTCCTATGTTAAGGATTCAATGCAAGAGTACATCCATTCGTTTAATTAGTTACAAAATAGGCTTGTCCTCAAGTTTAGGACTAGATTGCAAGAATATTTGTATCAAGAATTGAAATACATGGTTCATGACCCCTAATATTGGGTATGAATCAAGCATAGTTGGAAAAATATAAAATTTTAGATAAAAAAAAAATTCGACAAAATTCATCCTCCTCCATTTTTTTTAGTTTCGTACCTTCAAAGCCCATCCCTTTTGCTACTACAGAGTCATATTCTTTTTCACAATATTCTTCTTCTTCTAGTAAGTTTTGTTAGTATTGTAAGATATATTGACATCAAAAGTCCAAATGTTTCAAATTGGAAAAAATACCTTGATTGTATAGTCTCTCAATGAGGAAGATGATTATGCTCCAATTGAGGTCTCTGGTTTAGACATGGATTATGAAGACTCAAGGGGACTCAATAAAGTCACCTTATTGTAGCATTCCACTTCTTCAAAATTTCATATAGCATATTCATCATAAATGCACATCTCTCCCATGATTTATTCACTACTTGTATCCTTAATAATGGATTGCAGGAGAATTTGATTGCCAACAAACTACATTTTCCAATGAACCCTCATCCTTATCCTTATACACTTGGATGGAAGGATGATGGTTCCTTTTCCTAGAATCACACACACATGCACTGTCTCATTTGATTTTGGTCTTAAATGTGTGTATAGAGTCACTTGTGATGTGAATGAGATTGATTGTTGTGGTTTGTTTCTTGGCTAACCCTATCAATATGATTAAAAGGCCCAATATGTTGCATTAAGAAAAACTTATTTACTGCATAAAGATAACACCAAACATCTTATTCATAGTACACTTGAACTACCACAACAAGATGATCCTAAGAATAATTCATTGACCTTTACCAGGTATCTCGATCCACAACATCATTCTATTCAGGATTTGCAATCCCAGGTCCATCTTGTAGACCTCCAATTTTTCTTTTCTTTCTCTTCGGACTCAATTGCTTCAAGCCACCACCTTTAGTGGAAAATCTAAAATTTGTAGAGTTTCCCACTTGTTACAAACTTCTCTCCTCACTTGAAGTTCAGATTTGTAGGAATCTTCTCATTGGTTCACAACTCAATTTGACATTTTTCATCACTTGCAACTTCCCTTCAGGTTCATATTGCTTGATGCCATGATCTTTTGCGTCAATTGAGAATCCACAATTTTGTCAACATATATCATGAATTAACATTAGAAACATAGATCATTACCACTCATCCTATAGATATTTCTTTAAAATTCCAGCTTCCGCTTATTAAAGATAAAGTTTTCTCACGAAGACTTGGAAAATTTTTTAGGGGTCCACTTCTTACCTAGTTTCTAAGTAATGTCAACATCCACATTAGGCTTGTTGGATTTCTTAGTATTAGATGCAACAATTTTCTCTCTCTCCTAAAGGCCAATGCTTTTGTTGTTGGGAGGTTGATAAGGATTTTAGTTCTTAGCATATGATTGATTTCTTAAAATATTTGTGTTGTCTGTGCACATAGGGGATTATTGTTGGAGTTTATTGTGTCTATGCATTCTTGGTTTTGTATTCTCTTGACTATTTGAGATCTTCTCTCTAACTAGATATATTGTTGTACTTTGTTACTAATTTTTAGGCTCTTGTTAAGCTTTCCTCTCCATTATTGTTGAGGTAGTTCTCTTGATGAAAAACTATATATGTCTATGTTTACTATTACAAATTCACTTAGATTTTTTTATTTTGCACCTTGTGTGTAGAACTTTCCTCATGAGTGGGAATAATTCTACATTAATACATTGTACAATCTCCCACCCTGTCTTCGTTCCCTTTTCCAATTGTTGAATAAGTTCATATAAGTTAGTGAGATGATATTGGAGTTGCACCATGTTAGGGGTAATCCATGGAACTAAAACATTGATTAATCCTCTAATTAACTCGAAGTGCATTACAATTTTTAATCCCTATTTTTGAGTTATCAAATGTTGTTATAGTAAGGGAGTTTGTAGATGAGGTTACAATCCATTGATGCACCATTCCTTATGCTACACACCTTGAATAATATTGTAACTGAGTTGAATTATAAGGTCATAAAAAATCTCACCATATTTCATGTTGGATTTTTCTCTCTCTCTCTGTCCATGGACTCAGGTTCAGTCCCTTCTGCTCAACACAACAAATATTGAGATATCACCCCAACAGAGCAGAGCTCAGCTGAAAACACTTGTGACATATATGCCATCTCACTCGAGATATCTCTCTCAATGGGTAACTACCAGAACCAAGTTTCTGCAGTTGTGTGGGAGTGTGTTTAATACCTTGTCTCTGCGCCAAGGATTCTAATGAAGACCGGGGAGGTGGATTAATTATATGCATGGTACTTCCATATATAAGATGCGATCCAATCCTTATTTATGCAAGTTAAGTAAATAATAAGTATACATGCAAGATAATCATACCAATCAATAAAATGCGACCACCATTTACTATGCAATCGAAAACAAATCTACATTCATTCATTCACTTCAGCAATCACGCATATGTCTAAGCTACTTTCAACATTCACACATATACACAGAATATGATTTGGAAACCCATCCGGGCGAAAACCACAAGGTGCTCTTCATCTGGCATAAGGAAATAGATGCACCTTTCATTTGTGCATAAAGTTGTAGACTCTGTTCAAGTTATTCTCTTCTATATTTAGAGACTTTTCCTCCCTCTCATGCTCTCTGCTCTTCTCTATTTATCTTTCTACTCTACTTCTACTAGAGATCCACACACAACCTAGATCGACTCAACCTTCCCTACTCGTATGCGCATTCATCTGCAGAACCTCTATTATGATGCACTCAATGATACAGAGCCATTAATAAGAACCCCACCTCAAGTCTAGCTCAAGTGTCTTGCCAAGAGTCTAGAAACTACTTAGATGCTATATCGGCTATTAGAGACTAACCCATATACAGATTGGGTTCCTTCTTATATATCACAATTACAGACTCGATACAAATCCCATACATACTTGTTCCAGACTCAATACCGACTCGATACAGACTCTAAAAAGACTCATTACAGACTCCTCTTCTGTCGCTATCTCAACTGACTTACTATAACCAACCAACAGGTTGTCTTTCCTATTCTAGCAACACATAACGAGAGGCACTATCAGCCTGAATTACAAATATTCCTTCACATGTGTGGTTTCCGCCGGCTCTAGCCGAGCTTGTACCCACACTCGTTAAGGCCGGTCGCTTTCTTAGCATTATGCATTCTGTCGTGTTGTCGCCTTTCACACACCTGGGTTACGTGGCATAAATATTCAAGCCAGTCAGTGTGTCCTTTGGGGCAAGTCTCAAGTCAAGGCTGTCACCTTGTTCTTGACTCCTTCGTTCAGGCTAACTCCTAACGAATCTAAGGGGGGTAGACCCTATTAAATTACTAAGGCTAGTTACTTATTGTGATGGTGTTATATTGATTAAGTTGTTTAGGAGTTTTGAAATTAACCAGTTGAAACAAAAGATAACAAGATGCAAGATTTAAAGCAGATAAGCACAGTAATGACACTCAATATATATATAATCGAAAGAAATGATCAAATAAATGACCAGTGCCTTAAATGGTTTCAATAGAGAAAATAATGTGCTTGCATGCGCTTGAAATGTGGAATGTGAATGAATTAAATTAGGCGAAAAGGGGACTCCAGATATACCTGAGGGGTACTTGGAGTATGTCCAAAAGTGAACTTTCACGGCTACCCACAAGTTGTTTGTGGGATGGAATGGACTCTCGGAGACTATTGTTCACAACACACCCATCAATTTGTGACAGAGATTGGCGCCTCGAGGTCACTTTCTAGTTGTTCCCACTCCTTTGGGTATTTTGCCACCGCTTACAGTTTATTCGAGGCGTTGGATTTTCGCTTGATGGCTTGTCAATTTGGGAGGCGAAGACTAATTAATCTAGTCACTCAAGTGCTTTTGATGCAGCTTGAATGATCGGATGAACCGCAGCCAAGTACAGAGCATACACACTAGAGTCTTTGTTATTTTTAGTAAATTTTAAAAGAGGTGTTCTTATTAAAAAGAAAACCCTATAGGAGCCTCTTTTGGTCCAAGTGGACCTCAGTCAGGGAATCAAGGAGGGGTCAATTTTATTATGATTATCAAAACAATTAATGAAAATGGAATCAAAGATACACAACACCGATTTTCTAATTAGTCCTACCACGCATCTCTTTCCCCTTGCGGGTCAATTGAGAAATCTTGGGGTAAGTAGTATGATTAATTTTGAATTGAAAATATGGAATAATGAAAAATATTATCAAACTATACGATTATGTCAATACTAAACTAGAATAGAAATAAGGTGAAACAATGTAAAAAATAACATGGACGCAAATCCCCCCAGGGGGGACGGTGAATAGAGCCTATTCGAAAAGATTTTTCTTTTTATTAGCAAAAATTACAATATCAGTAAACTAAAATTAATCCACTTGGTCCTTATATGGAATGAGATCAAAGGTTTACAAATTGCAAAAAATTGAAATTTTGGGAAGACGGAGACCCCTTGGGGGATTTCAAATGGTCAAAAAATGCTTTTCGGACAGCGCCTCCTCCTCTTTTCTGTTACACCTGCTAAAAAATGGCAAGATTATTACAGTTAAATATGCCCAAAAGTACTTTGAAATTACTTTTGGATGAACAAACTTTTTACCCAAAAATTCTAAGTTAAAACTAGTTTTTAAAGAAGCGGAAAATGAACCAAGGAAAGCAAGCTTTCCTTGGGATCTTGGCCTGCTTTTGGGGAAGCCAATATGGAGCACTTAAATTGATGAATATAAATTTTTAGATTCTAAGGAAACAACCGTGCATTCAACAAGCTTTAGATCTACTTTCACACCCTTGAAAAATGACAATTTTCCCTAAAACTAGATCTAGAATGCTTGTAAATTTTCTTTTAGGAATGAGATCTAGTTTATGAGATTTAAGGCAGCAAGATATATGTAAAATAAACTCTGAAATTGATAGATCTAAACAATTTTAAAGCTGCAAACAAGTAACCGGACTGATTTTAGAAAAAAATTGAAGGAGGAAGAGGAAAAGAAGAGCATTTGTTGCTGGAAGCCTTGAAGATCAACCGTGGAGCTTTTCGGTGGAATGTTGAGGGAATATTCCTTTGAATAGTTTTGGAGAGAGTGAAGAAGCAAACTAGATCATCATCCTCTCCAATCTAGGAACCTGCAACTGAATCCAAAGACTTGCCAAAATACTTGTGAGATCCGGTTAATACATACATAGAGATTTCAGAATAACATGCATATAAACTTATAAAACATGCCGAATCTAGATCTCTAAACATGCATCAAAAAGGAAAGAGATGGCCGATAAACTTATTAACAAACTCATTTCCTATCAAGTTTATAATAAAATTATTATCAGTCTTAGCAATGAATCCACAAACAATCAGCAAATTATGAACATAGATACAGGTTACCTCAGTAAAACATGGCAATGCTCATCCACACATACAATGACATGACACAAACTTGCCTCCAAAGCTTCACTTTATTCCAATAGAAAAAGATATTACATAGTATTACAACAACAATAGCTCCTCAATCCAACTCTTACTAGCTTGGAAGAGGCATCCTGAGCTTTATTTATACACAAAATTGAAACCCCAGCCCAGAGGGGGCACAAATCCCAAGGAGATAGACCAATGTAGCTGAAGGAGAGTCCATCAATGCCTGATCTGAAGCTGAACTGAGCTTCTACTGAGTCTGAATGTCAACCGAGAGGCTGATTGAGCTGACACACCAACCCGCTAAGTGAATCATCAACGACAGAGCTCCCAGAAGAGCCCACATGTGTGGAGGAGAGAGAGAGGGTGCAATTCCCCATAAAGGAGGCTGAAGTTCAACTCTGGATCTGCCCTGATCACCTCCTTCAGTCAAGGATTTGTTAGATCCAGTGAATCTGGTGCCAATGAGACTGATTTCAATCAAATTGATTGAGAATCCATTGATCTAGGATTTTGGATTTGCTCCATTATTCATCAATTTATTAATTAAAATAATAAATAATTGATTTTTTGGGGCTTTCTGACCTGAGTGATGGAAAATCACTCAAAACTCGGAAATCAAAACTCGAAAATAGTGGGTCTATAGGTTTACTGGGTGCTCTTAGCTTGAAAATGAGCACCTACATGACTGAATCTGACTTCTTAGTCCACTTTTATTACAAAACCAATTTTTCCAATTAAACTATTAAAAAATAGCCTAAGTTTTTTGGAAAAATTAAATTTTAATAAAAAAAACTAAAAAAAACTAAATTAAAACATAGGGGGACTTAGACATGTTCACATGACTCAACAATAATGCTTAGCATGTTTATAAATTGACACAAAGACTCTAATAACCTTACTAGGCCCAAATGCCAAGCCGACCACCCCAACTTTGGAGGTATGGAGTGAAAAACTTAGAAATTATCGGTCGTTTATTCAACAATTGATAATAACCAACGGAAAAAACACCCTGGGCTGGTCAGATTGACAAATGAGGTCTAGGAGATCGAGTCTTTTATAGACACTATCATGCTAGAACATTTTATTACAACTCCCACAAGGGGTATGAACATGTGATATAGTACAACAAAGCTTCCCAGAAGCAAGATTGAAGTTCTTCTGAAGTTCGAACAAGTTATCCTTGTCCGATTCACCAGGGTCACTTGATAAAAAACCACTAAGTACAACTTAGGTGGTAACATGTCATTTTCCAGCCATTACGCTATTTGCACACCTGCTTCTACTGATATTTTTCCATATCATCTTGTGTCATGTTCTATCCTTCTGTCACGACTTACTCATTTGGTGCAACTTCCTCTTCCAACACCTTCTCCTCTTCTCTTTCTTCTCTTTTACTTCCTTTGTTGCAGCATCCTTCCCCTTCTCCTTTATGTTGCCAATTAGAGATAATTTGAGGTAAAAAATGGGCCTCAAAAGGACCAAAATGTACTATAAAAATCAACCAATTACATTCTAGTAGATGACATCATCCCCCATGGTTGAGG
>LPNX010966649.1:69771-242138 GCA_001517045.1 Pseudotsuga menziesii
TCGTCAATTTAGAAAAGTAACTCAACCATGGTTATTTATATTGTGCATAAAAAGTAGTGTAGGAGGTGAGTTGTCATATATACCTACCCCATAAAACCCCTAACTCATAATATTTTAATATATCTTATATTTTTGTAGTACATCTCTTAGGAGACCCATTTTTGACCTCAAATTCTCTCTAATTCTTTCTCTGTCATAGCTCTTTCATCTTCTCCTTTATGTTGCTTCCTCATACTTAGGAATAATTCTGCATGAATTATGCCCTATTATCCCTAGGACCAATAGGACCCAACACTCACCTATGTCTCGCCCCGAACCACGCGAGATATTGCTCCATGGACTAACTTGCACTGATTTTGTTTTGAAAATCCTCCATGATTTTCACCAATTTCTCTGTCTCTGTGCACACTTCTTCCTCTATTTTCTGCATGTGCTCCACTAGGTAGGAACTGGCGTGTTTTGACATGTATTTTTCTACTGATTCCGCTACTTTGTGCACTTTCTGATGTCTAGGTTGAATATATGTTCCTTCTGTGTTTGAATGTATGTTCCTTCTATGTTTGCTACTTATTGTAGTCTTTATATATTTTGGTACTACTGTCATTTTTATTCTTATCTTATTTAATTACTAACCAGAGAAGTAGGATAGAGGGGATGAGAGAGTTATCGACATTACCGATTTTCCTTTTCTACATTTCTAGCTTCAACTTCCAACTCATCCCAGGTTTTTCCTTCTTCCCTTCAGAATCTTCCTCAACATTATCCATGAATGAGTATGTGACATCCAAGTAAACCTTAGATCCCGTGAAAGTCCCTCAGTCCATCACATGGTCAGTGTTTTTGTTTGCTTTGGTGTTGGTGAGATCTGTCATCCTCTACATGCAGTACCTCCTTCCACTAGAGTGTGCCAGTTGAACTTTATTTTGGATTCATCATCGCCTTTTGTGTTTTTAGCGACTTATCATGATGATGTTGACGAAGTTGGCCTTTATTTCTTCTTCCCATAGTCCGAACATTCGTTCAGACCAATAGTTCCTAGCAATGGATATTATGCACCGTGGAAAGTAATTCCACAGTCTCATCCAGAGGCTTCAACGGGATATCCTCTGGTCTTTAATTTATTTCCACTTCTACTACATTCGTTCTCAACTCCTTTAAGACAACAATTCTCTTACACGTATCAGAAGGTTTTCTCATTGGCATCCTTACCAAGATGGTTGGAGACGTTTTTGCATGGAGGCCTGAAATTGGCTTATTCTCCAAGAATCTCTCGACCTACAATGGGGCATATCCAACAAAATTTCCCCTACTCAGAACAGGTGTTACAACTCCCCTATTAGGGCCCCTGGGACCAGTAGCACTAAAATTCTTACTATTCATACTTCTCCATAAGTTTTCGCTAACTCTATGTCTTGCAAATACAACTCACTGTGGCATTATATGGGCACTAACTGGTAATCGACCACTAGTAGAGGGTTCATTCCAATAATCAGTTTTTCAAATATTCACATGCGCCATCATTGAGTAGCATAATGACAACACAAACCATCACGTGGGTCATCAGTCCGAATTCTTATGTGGAGGTGCCAGCTATGCCTCCCCTTTTTGCTGTGACGTCATGATACTTATAGCAGAAGTGACCCTCAAATTCCCTTGATGTCTGCTCGAATTTCCTTGGTGTCCATAGATCTCATAATTGGAAATTATCACATCACAAGTCTTTCAAATAAATGTGCCAACGCCACATTGGTTTTAGTGTCACACTTCCCTCATCGCACTTCTTGCAATAGGCACTTCTTCTCTTTTCCCATATCCCTTCTCATCATTGCGTTTTTTCTTTCTTTCTTAGTCATAGTTATCAAAAGAAGGCTTCAACCAGATCCCATTGATGAGCCCTCTGACTTCTATGCCATCTAATTTTTCCAATCTCACTGCTCCTCCATTAGTGATTTCCTTAACCACATATGGTCCTAACCAATGTGTCTCCAACTTGCCTGGGTGCTTGGAAACATTGTTGCCATACATAAGAACAAGGACTCCAACTAAAAATTTCTTGTTCTTAATGTGTCTATCATGCCATACCTTCTTCCTTTGTTTTTCTACATTTTGGTGAAATCCTACAATGAAGCGTTCTTCTTCCAAATGGATTAACTGAAGTAATCTTTCTTCAACATCATTAACATCTGTCATTTCTGTGAGCGCCGCCACTCTTAAAATTGGTCCAATATATTCCATAGGCATAAAAACCTCCTGTCCATATACTAACTTGAATGGTGTCTAGACTTTTAAATTCTTACATGTTGTTTGATATGCCCATAGTACTGCAAAATTCTTCTAATCCCAATCATTCCTTCACATGTTACAGACTTTGGTTAGTGCCTTTTCTAGAATCTTGTTAAATTCTTCGACCACTCCATTTTCTTGTAGGTGATATGGAGTTGTTCTTCTATGTTGTATCTAAAATTCATCAATTAGTTCTTCAATCAATTGATTAACAAAATGCGTACCTTGATCTCTAATCAATATTTTCGGGCACCCGAACCTTGTTACAACATTCAAATAATAACTTCATCGCTATTGCCACAGTACAGTCCTTGACTGGCACAACTTCTGCTCCTCTAGTTAGGTGATCTTTCACAGTGATAATATACCTTGCCCCTGTGCACTTCCTTGCTAGACTCATAGGTCCCACAGAATCAACAACCCATTTATCAAATTCCTTTAATGTGAGTTGTGGTACTAGTGGTATTTCATCTCTCTAATATGGATTGCCGGTTCTTTGATAGATGTCACAACTGCGACTGTAATCACAAGTGTATGCATGCATAGTAGGCCACCATAATCCTGCCTGTAATATTTTGCGCATGGTCTCCTTTCCTACATAGTGTCCTCCTACGACGTCAACACATGCATCACTTAAAATCACAGGATGCTCATGTTCCAAAAAACAACGTCGAAGTATATCATCAGGGCCCAGTTTATACAAGTGGCCAAAAATTAATTGGAAATCGACAACTCGCGCTACTAATTGTTTCTTCTATGCCTTGCTAAATTCAGCTGGCGCGAAACCCATAGTCAGGAACTGTATGATATCTTCATATTGATCATTAAAGGTGGTTATTGCAAACAGTTGCGCATCGGGAAGATTATCTTCCAGACTAGTAGGTTCTTCTCCACTCTCAATTCTTGATAGGTGGTATGGTCCCAAATTCAATCGACCTAGTTTGACAATTATCTCAAATTCAAATTCCTAGAAGAGGGGAAGTCACCTACAGATCTTTCCCCCTAACACTGGCTTATTGACTAAATATTTTAGTGCAGAATGGTCAGTATACATTTTTGAAATGTTCGCCTAGCATGTAATGTCTAAATGTTTGCAATACATAAACCATCGCAAGTCCCTCCCTCTCTGTTGTATTGTAATTCTTCTTTGTAGTAGATAATTTCCTTCTAAAAAAAGCAATGTGATGATCAATATCACCTTCCCCTGGTTGCGTCAATACCACTCCAAGCGTAACAGAGGATGCATCAACATGAACATGAAACTCTTTTTTCCATTCTAGAAATACAAGTATGGGTGTAGGAGCCATCTTACTTTTTAGCTTATCTAGACTCTCTTGGAATTCATCGGTCCACTGAAACTTAGTGTCTTTTTTCAATAGTCTTTACATCGGGGTAGTCACTTGTGCATAACCTTTGATAAACTTTATGTAGTATCCTGTATGTCCTAGTGTTTCTCTTAACTGTTTAACTATGGTAGGTGGTGGTAAATCAAGAATGATGGAAATTTTAGCTAGATCAACCAAAATTTCGTCATGACAGACCACACGGCCTAACAGAGCCCCAAAAGGTGCGCAAAAAATACACTTTCTCAAATTGAGGACAATTTGGTGCTAGTGGCATCGTTTCAACATCATTCTAAGATTCTGTATGTGATCGTTTATAATACCAAATACTGCCAAGTCGTCAAAGTAGACTTCAATAAATTTGTGTATAAAATATTTAAATGCAACAACTACAATTCTAGAGAAGATTCCAGGTGTATAATTGAGTCCAAAGGGCATTACCGTGTATTTGTAGCATCCCCACTCTGTTGCAAAGGTAGTACTATATTATTTTTCTTTTGCAATTCTTATCTTATGCTAACCCGAGAATCCATTTGTAAATGAATACATTTCTTGTCCGCCACCATTCTCCAATACTTCATTTGTGAATGGAGTCGGAAATAGATCATGCAAACATACATCATTTAATTTCCCGAGATCAACAAAAATTCTCAGTTCCCCTAAAGTTTTCTTGTCTTGTACTACAATCGGGCTGATCCATTTTGATTCTTCAACTGGTTCTATTACACCTACCTCTAGCATTCGATCAAGTTCAACTTTAACTTTCTCTTTGTAGCGCGGGTTTAATCTGTATGGCCGCCATTTGACCGGTCTCGCATCGGGCCTCAAAGGTATATTCATTTCGCCAAGGTTCCCAACTATGCCTTTCATTTTAGAGAACTTTGTACGGAATAGACCCTAAAATTCATGTAATAAGTTAGTGATATTCCCCACAGTCTCTTTGTCCCAGTAATCTCCAATATTAGCAAACTTCGGATTTTCAACCGACCCAATATTTACTTTCTTGATCTTGAGAGGTTTTAAGAATTGGTTAGTGGAGATAGGGGCTTGTTATAGCTGATTTTACCACTTCAGGTGAATCACACTTTTTATGGCCTTCCCCTGTCCCGCTGCAGACTCCTTAGACCCCATGGACCATTTTTTGTTCTTTAATGTTTCCTTGACCATCCCTAAAAACATGTGAAAAATGATACATGCGAATTTTAAATCTATAAGCGTGTATATACGTGGGTTTGACCACTAAAACCGTGTACATCGGGATGTGTACAAAATCCAAATCCTTTTGGAGTTTTCCTTGACATGGATCTGACTCACTTGACTCCTGGCCTTCCCTATGCCTTGAGATCACTCGGATTCGACCTTTCATTACCCCTTTGAAAAGCTATATAAGGAACTTTATGGTACATTGAAGGCATATGAGAGAATTGAGAGCAAAGAAACTATAGTCCATTGTTGACGGAACTTATGCTTGAGTCTGCATCCCTTTGTCCCTTGGAGCACTAGTGTGTTCTTCCCAAGCTTGCCTTTTGCTTGTAATATTGCTGTCGAGAGATGGAGGATTGAAGTGGTGGAGGCCCAAGTGGGGGATTCAGTTTCTCCGGTTCGTAGACGTGCCGTTAGAGGTTGTATCTATTGTAATCTCTGATTTATATTAATAGAAATATCTTTTCCTGTCAAATAATGTGTGTTTGAATGAATATATTATCCATGGGATTATTTCAAATGCTTATACATTGTTGATTATATATGCTAGAATAGATCTAACACCATGATATATAGAATGCTTGTATTTTTTACTTGTTGTTGAGGAAGTAATCTATCAATTCAAGCTGAAGTTGGAAAGCTCAATGGGGATCTCCTTCAACCATCCGGAATAAGGTACGAGGTCTGATCCTTTAGTGTTAGACATTTAATTTCTATTGCATATTGGAAAGGATTGATTTCTGGAGTCAAGTTGTCTATTGTGGTACCCCAAGCCATAGGAATTTCTCTCCGTAACAGAATTGGCGACTCCGCTGGGGATGTTCTTTGTTTTTATTTGTGGGTTTGCGGGCACAATGGGCTTGATATTCTTGACTTGCTCTCTGTTTCTCCCTGTTTATGTGTTGCATGTTATAGCATGTTCATCCAGTGACAATCCCCTTTATTTGTTTGACCCTTGGCCTACTTTTTACCATAGCCTTCTCTGTATACGCAGGTTTTTGGCCAAAATTCGCGTATACATGCAGGTTTTTGGCCAAAATCCGCGTATACATGCAGGTTTTTGGCCAAAAGTCGCGTAAATACACAGCTGTTCTTTAAGTAGTAGTGTACATCCTCCCTTTTGGTGAGTTTGATGTTGTGGGAAGTTGCTGGGTGGGTTGTGAGTGTGGTTGGGTCTTCCTTGGGTCTGATGTTGTCTGTTGGATGCTTCTTTTGTGACCAGAGACCGCTTTTTCATTGATTTTTCTTTGAAAGTAGTTTTAGTCATTTATCCTTTTTGTTTTGCCATTAGTGCATTACTCTTTTTTGTCTCGGTGTCTTGATGGGCTTGTCTTTTATACTTGCTGCAGAGACTGAGAGTTTTAGATGACTTTTATTGCATTTTTCATTCTTTTATATTGAAAAATATAAAGTAGTTGCACTCTTAGTTTCATCTTAGATATGGATTTGAGGAGGTTCTTGCATTGGATTGCTTGGATGAGAGTTGTGTTTAGGCTTTCATATAGGAAGGATTGCATTGGCATTCGGAAAGGAATATATATTTATGCATCTCATGTGCTGGCATACCCTATTTTTCATTTGACAAAGATTGCACTTAGCATTGTTTGTTATGGTGTGCACTTTTATTTCACTGTTGAGTCTTCATATCACTAGTTGCACAGTCATTTCCCTTTGAGTAATTACAACCAACTAAAATCAACGCATAATAAAATGAATTACACTCTTTTCTTTTATAGGGTGCATCAACAAGATTAGGTTTTAGGGTCTTGGAATAGTTCATTGTTAGTAAATTCTCCAAGACCACTAAACAACAACATGTATGTGTCTGTCCAGGTGAGAATGTGAAATTCCTTGCTATAATTGGTGTTTCTCAGGATCCTCCTCTCAAAAGGGAGTTAAGCACGAGGCAGTGTGAGCGGTTATTGATTGGGATGACCCCTAGTCATAACTGAGTAGCACCGGAGATATTTCCAGGATTGTATTCGTATCTGAGCGCTCTTTCGAGAGTTTTGGGCTTTGCTACCCTGCCCATACGGTCAATCCCGCCTGCGATTGCCCGCCTGAGCATTGATTATATTGATGTGACCTTAGTGGCCTTACCTAGGATATCGAGGGGGTACTTTGCAGGGGTTATTCTGCAGGTGTCCCGGCCAGGTAGAGGTCGGACATCACAGTCGCTTTATGCGTTGAAGTTGAGGGCCACTATAATTGGTTATGTACCTCCGCTTGTAGTGTATGGGAGTTTCAAGCCTCTCCTAGGCGAGACATACCTACTGCATTCGGGAGCTCACATATCCTCCCCTTGGTTTGCTTGTATTTTGGCTGTAGATTATCTTAGGAGTGTGCTCTTTGTGCGCTAGTTTCCCTTTGGGATCATGGTTACTTGAGTAAATTTATGCTCTCTTGAGTTTGGTTCCTTTTATTTTCGTCATGCCTGGTATCCTATCACCCATCCTTGGTCCTAGTATGGACCTTGGTGTTAGACTTGGGGGCATCACAACCCCTTACCCTGCCCATAGATTTGGGAGTAGTCACGTTCTTCCCTCTAGTCCATTTGTGGAGGATGTTGACTCCCTTCTCTCAGTCTTTTACACCGGTGGTCACCCTCATGGGGGTGGTAGTGGATGCGTGAATGTTGGGTCTACTCCTTACTTTCCTTTTTTATGTCCCATCGTTCACCGCATTGTTTCCTTTGGGTGCGTGTGTCATGATCATTCCTCCCTATTCCCTATAGTTTGGATTCTTTATTGACTATTTTGGGTTGTTTTGGACTAATATGGTTGTCATGTAGGGTCCATTTTGTGTACACTCTCTCCAATATTTCAACCCGTTCGTGCCTATCATAGGTATTATGTCTGAACTGGCATATAGGTTAGGATTTCACATCCGCTTGCACTTATGCATTGCCTTATGACCATTCCATCTTAACCTTAGGTACGAACCCATTCCATGGTTTCACAGAACCTTCATGTTGTTGTTAGAAGTGATATTATGTGAATGGTAGAGATTTCCTATACATGGGTGCCCTAGTTAGCTCCCTTTTGCATTTGGTACCCATGCTGTGAGTCCTCTCTTAGGTCCAGGAGTCCCTTTTAGTCCCGCCATGTCCTTGAGAAAGAGATTCATACTCCTCTTGAACTTTATGCTGGCCATTTCCCCGAGACTCCCTTATGTCAAGTTGTAATTGCATTATCATGAGCTTTGCTTGCCTTATTGAGCCTTATGCCGGCTTCCCTGACATTGAGCTTCAGTCATATAGCCCGAGCTTGTCTCATGCCTAGCCATGCAAAGCCATTTTGTATATCCTTTACAGCTTGATTCCTTATTTTTACCGGGAGGGGATTTTCCCCCGAGTGTCGCTATCCTACACATGTATCCTTGCATTGAGCATAGGTATGTTCCACTGCTTGGAACTAGTTTGTTTGCCCCTATGACACTTGTCTCCTCCTATTCTGTAACTATAAAGCAATTTTATTCTTTTTCAAGCTTTTTAAATATTTGAAAAAGTCCAAAAAAATAAAAAAACCAAAAAGCCGGACAAGGAAAGATGTTATCTTTGGCAGCTGTCGAGTCATGTCGCCTTTGAACAGAGTACTGTATATCACATCCATTGGTTGGGTTATAGTTTGACTTTAGGAGCTATACTCGTTTATCTGGGTTTATCTCCAACGACTGGTTAAGCTTCCAGTCCTTATGGAGCCTCTGTCGATGCCTCCTATGTCGCAGAGATGTCCCAGTTTGTATATCGAGTTTATGTTGCCTCTATTCAGTCACCATATGCCATTATGCTCTTGTTTGAAAGAAGTTGAAGCCCGTGTCGGCCATTCCTCAGTTATCTTGACTTTACATGTCGACCATTCCTGGTACAGTTACTGGTTCGTGCACCTTATGATCGAGTCCTTCCACATTATACAGCTTTGCTGAGTACCTCGTGTTGGATGATGGGGGATGCCTTAATGCCCTCCTTCCAGTGGATTTCATCCCATCGACTTCAGATCATTTATTCTGGGATTGGAATCTAGAGTCCTTTTGAGTGCCTTGAGACTTGCAGTCATCAGTGGCAGGTTCTCTCGCCATCGACAGTCTTTGGGAATACATCAATGTCCCCTGATCAATGGATCCTCTCAAGTGTTCGACCTCAACACATTTATTCACACTTGTTAGTTTGCACTCTAGTACCTTGATTCCCATTTTGATTATTGGTGGGTGATCTTGTGTTTGTTAACGGTATACATCAATGACCGGTAATCAGACAATGGACTACTATGTTTGACCTCGACACCTCTATTCGCATAGTAGGACATGTACTCATAGTGGTTTGTGTAGAATACTTTCCAGATTGGTGGCATCTCTTATATGCTACCTCCTTGATCGTGCCAATGTTCATGAGATTTCAGCTCTCGTGACTTGATTCCAGTATATGTAAAACATTTCCAGCCATTATGGAGATCTTGATCTGTTATATATCTTCAGCCATTATGGAGATTGTGGTCCTTTGCATATCTTCATCATGGAGATGTTGATCTATGTATATTGTATGTGGCGATGACCACTTATGTGATATTTTGTATCATGCCTATTCATGGCCATTGTACTCTTATGTATCCGGGACTGCTATATGTATTTGCAGTTATATGCAGAGTTGTATTATTGTACTATGCTAATTGGATGGCTGGTCTTCCATTTGGGATCCTTCATCACTCCACTTTTGGGATGGACTTATAATGTATTTCGGCCATCGTATGACCCCTCTGATCTCACACATTAGGGGGCATCTGTTATAGCTGATTTTACCACTTCAGGTGAATCACACTTTTTATGGCCTTCCCCTGTACCGCTGCAGACTCCTTAGACCCCATGGACCATTTTTTGTCCTTTAATGTTTCCTTGACCATCCCTAAAAACATGTGAAAAATGATACACGTGACTTTTAAATATATAAGCGTGTATATACGCTGGTTTGACCACTAAAACTGCGTACATCGGGATGTGTACAAAATCCAAATCCTTTTGGAGTTTTCCTTGACATGGATCTGACTCACTTGACTCCTGGCCTTCCCTATGCCTTGATATCGCTCGGATTCGACCTTTCATTACGCCTTTGAAAAGCTATATAAGGAACTCTATGGTACATTGAAGGCATATGAGAGAATTGAGAGCAAAGAAACTATAATCCATTGTTGCCAGAACTTATGCTTGAGTCTGCATCCCTTTGTCCCTTGCAGCACTAGTGTGTTCTTCCCAAGCTTTCCTTTTGCTTGTAAGCTTGCTGTCGAGAGATGGAGGATTGAAGTGGTGGAGGCCCAAGTGGGGGATTCAGTTTCTCTAGTTCGTAGACGTGCCGTCAAAGGTTGTATCTATTGTAATCTCTGATTTATATTAATAGAAATATCTTTTCCTGTCCAATAATGTGTGTTTGAATGAATATATTATCCATGGGATTATTTCAAATGCTTATACATTGTTGATTATATATGCTAGAATAGATCTAACTCCATGATATATAGAATTCTTGTATTGTTTACTTGTTGTTGAGGAAGTAATCTATCAATTCAAGCTGAAGTTGGAAAGCTCAATGGGGATCTCCTTCAACCGTCTGGAATAAGGTACGAGGTCTGATCCTTTAGTGTTAGACATTTAATTTCTATTGCATATTGGAAAGGATTGATTTCTGGAGTCAAGCTGTATGTTGTGGTACCCCAAGCCATAGGAATTTCTCGCCATAACAGGGCTCCATCCACTGTACGTATACCCTTTGACTCAGGTATATTTATCTCAAGTGGGTCATCATCATCCAATTCTCTTGTGATATTATAACACTCCATCCAGTTGTGTATAGTCATGCTACATAGATGGAAATTCGTGTCTGCGATCGAGATTTCTTCAAAGATATTTTCTTTTATTACCTATAACGCAACATCTACTATTGGGTGTTCTCTTGCGAACTCAAATTTTTGGGTGAAGCTTACATCTAAGCTTTCCCATTCAATAGTTCCTCATCACAACTCTACTACTGTGTACCAACTTCTTGGTACCATTTCCAAAGTGTGGATGAAGCGATGAACCCATTCTGGTCATGAATGTTCTTGCCACTTCTTGCAGCAGTGCTCAATATGTTTCCCAGGATCTGTCAGTCCTGTATATTTTTGATCAAGGAAACTAATATCCTCCTTGAATCTGATCTCCATTAATCTTCTACACTGTGTCCATTCAGAGATATACAATTTGTGTGTACCCCACCATCTAGCGGTTGTAGCTTTCAACACATATTCCAAAGCAGACAATTGCTGTGATTCTGTGACTTTTTCTTCAAATTCTTCCAGAAAATATGAGAGGTTAGGTAATCCTTCATATGTAGGAAATAAACTTGCTTTGGCTCCTACCCTTCGGGAAGCTCTTGTCATTCTTGCATATATTCGCATGGAAACTTCATGTAGCATATTCTGCAAATTTTCTAGGGCCTCACTTGAGTCGGACGTGCATGAGCTTATACTCCACCAACTCAGGTTTCCATCGGCTATTGGGTTGATATATTCTTCCTTCAAAGACATTATGTTATGCAACTGATCTAGATAATTATCTTTCCCTTCTCTATGCATAGGCTTGACATATCTCCGTCCTTCAAGCAGATCAATTGGCGCAACCACTCTTATTTCAAAATATTTGAAAGATAAGATCCTTTTCTTGAAGTTTATAATGGTTTGGTTGTCTATTTCCAAATCAATTCCTAGCAGTGCAGGATATGGGTTTGTTCCATTGACAATGTCAATAAATTCGAAGTCGACATATGTCCTTAAGCCTTTGACTTCCACATGCACTTGAGTTAGTCTACTGATTGGTAGAACCTTCGACTAGTTCGCAAGCCTTAGTTGAATGGGAGATCAATCCATTCATGGCTTGTTCATGCTCTCCCATGTTTGTATTGTCAATATGTTGACATTTGAGCCCAAATATAATATGATATAATCCATATCATAATCTCCTATCTGCGCAGTCATTTGCAGTTCTCGGCACGTCTTCAATTTTTTCCCGATATGATTAACTCTTTTTTCAGGTCGCAGGTCTTCTGGGGTTTCTTCTATGAGTGTTTCCAATTCTACGAAAACATATTTATCATTGATTAATGCTAAACAGTTTTTGAAAAATTATTTAATCTTACCAACCTTTTTCATTAGTGGCTTCTTGATTAGCTGTTCAAATCGTTCGGGCATAGTCTTGACTTTTCTGGATGTCAACGGGTGATTAGTATCAACAAATTCTAGTCGCACCTCCAAGAAGACTTATTTCTCCTATTGGACATCTAGTGGAGCTTTCTTTTGTGCCACGAGTCTCACCTGCGGTTGTCCTTGCTATGTATTTTGGTGTGCTCCTGTCGCATCACCTCCTCTTATAACTACAACAATGTGGGGTTCTCTTGGTTTGACAGAAATCATCTGAATATTCTGATTAGGATTTAGATTATGATTCTGTTTTGGGTTTGGATTTACGATAGTTCTAGCCTACCATTTCGCAATAAGTTGCAAATAGTGTTTGACAGTGTGATCAAATGCTTTACAATATGTACAGTTTTTTCGCAGAACTTTGACAATCTCAGGAAAAATTTATTGGCTGCCCACAATTATAACATATGACTTGGCCTCTTCCTTGAGCAAATCCTCCTCCTTGTTGTTGTCCTCGACCTCTAAAATTTCCACCCCCCCTTTGTGGAGGGTATTGTTGTTCTTGAGGATACTGATTCTGCTGGTATTGTGGTTGAGGATATTGCTGTTGTTGATATTGCATAGGATGATACCGAGGCTGCACTCGTTCAACTTGCATCTACTCATCATTTTTCATTAAGTAGGTATCCATCGCCTTTTCTTACAGTAGTTGAAATGATCTGCAGTCTTTTTCATCATGACCTACTGATCTACAAAATTTACAATATAGACTAGTGGGTGTGCTTACAATCTTCTGTAAGTACAGACATTCCTCGGACTTGTGGTCCCTAGTCTGGCATATTCTACACAAGGCCATTCCTTGGGTGTTTAATGGGTTTGGTGCACTTGCTGCAACATAGTTCATGAGCGCCATGCAATTGTCTTTATTGCGTTCGTCTGTTCTGCATCTTGTACACCATAGTTCTTCTTGGACATCCATTCCTCTCTTAATGTCCTATAGTTGCATCGTAATATTGGCCAGCTGCGACTGAATTTGCATCATTTATGCTCCTGTGTCTCCAACCGGAGAGGCTTCTAATTTCATTTCTATTTCTAGAGCCTCTATCTGTGACACAAGTTTATGTTGCATCAACGGGGTTCGTATATGTGGTAACAAGGCGATGATAAACCATTCCTTGTGTTGCACATCCGACAATTGGAAAATCACTTTGTCCATTAATGTCTTAAATATTTGGTCAAAGTCCCAAACAAATTTTGTTGGTAGTCCTTGATCTCTTTGATTTCGGTGATGCACTGCGATTCATACTTCAATTTCTTAAAATCATCTATCAAGCCCACGCGAATCTCGTTGAGTGTTTTTGGGACAACTCCTTCTGGTACTATGGAAAATTTCAGATACTAGTCAAGCACACGAACTTGTAGAGTCATGATCATCTGTTCTTTCTTGATATTCTCATCCTAGATCTACCACAAATTATAGAAATTGTCACAAAGGAACCAGTGTTGTTCTAGGTCTTCAAACCCATTTTCATTGAATATTAGCAGCTTAATGTCAGTTCCAACCATTGTATTTGCTGCTGGTACAGTCATAATATTTTTTTGACTAGTCGGAGTTTTTTGTCTGCTATTTACAGTGTTAGTATTACTCATATTTACAGAATCACTTGGAGATAGGTCTCTCGATCTTACCTCGGGTACTATAAGTGAGTTGTAAGCACATTCTTGTTATGGTGCTTCAGTTGACTCTTCTGACTCCTTGTCTCCTTCTGAGATCGGTTGATATTCTTCTTCTTCATCACAAAACCCTTCCTCTAAGTATGACGCAAGATCGTAGCCTTCTTCTTCTTGATCGGTGCTACAACTCCCTCTTCCTAACAGAGTTTTTCTTTTCTTGCCAGGCCTGAATCTTCTTCCGCTTCTTAAAAATCCTAGCTCTAGTTCAGTTCCACTATATCCTGGGAACATCTCACTCTAGGGTTCTACTGAGACATAATCACTCATTTCTATATAGTCTTGTCACATTCATAGAATTCCTTTCTCACATAAAATCATTTTTGTCCACGTCTTTAAAGATGACAGGTATCTGCTACGTGGTCCTTGAATTTTTTTTTTGCTCTGCCTCATTGTATGAGGTGATTGTGTCGATATCGAACTCAGTAATATATCCTTCTAGGATACTGTCTATCTAAATATCCACAGCCCTTGACACAGGGTTGTATATTCTTTTCAGGCGCTCAATCAACTGAGGATTCCACTCCTATGGTTTTCCGCCTTGAAAATTGGTTTGCTGGGTTGCCAACTTAGATAACCATTCATGTAACACAATGGGAAACTCGACAAAGAAAATAATGTGAATGTATGAATAAATGAACCGACCCAACCACTTTGTTAGGGTTCATTGATATCCTTCACTTTCTTTTTGTGCAAACTCTAACTCTTTGAATTCCACCCAATCTTGGATCTCTGTCTTTGTGGGTTGCCACAACATATCCCTCACCACAACAATTTAGGGTCCCAATAACAAAACCATTTGTTGGATTTTTCTCTCTCTCTATCCTTGGACCTAGGTTTAGTCCCTTCTGCTCAGCACAACAAAGGTCGAGATAATGACCTGACGGAGCAGAGATCAGCTGACAACATCTACAACACAGATGCCGTCTCACCCGATATATCTCTCTTAATGGGTAACTGCCAGAACCAATTTTCCACAGTTGTGTGGGAGGGTGTTTTAGTACCTTGGATTTGTGCCAAGGCTTCCAACGAAGATTGAGGAGGTGGATTACTTATATGCACGGTACTTCCACATCTAAGCTGCAATCCAACCCTTCTTTATGCAACTTAAGTAAGTAAACAATATACATGCAACATCATCATACCCAATAATAAAATGCAATCATCATTTATCTATGCAATGGTAAACAAATCTATAGTCATTCATTCACTACAAAATTCATGCATATGTCTAAGCTACTTTTAAAATTCACACATATAGACATAATATAACATGGAAACCCATCTGGGTGAAAACCACAAGGTGATCTTCATCTGGAATGAGGAAATAGATACACCTTTCATCAGCGCACAAAGCTGCAGACTCTATTCAAGATATTCTCTTCTATCTTTATAGAATTTTCCTCCCTCTCACGCTCTTTGCTCTTCTCTATTTCTCTTTCTACTCTACTTCTACTAGCGATCTGCACATAGCCTGTATCGACTCAACCTTCCCTACTCGTATGCACACTCAGCTATAGAACCTCTACTCTGATGCACTCAACGATACATATCCATTAACTAGAACCCTACCTCAAGTCTAGCTCAAGCGTATTACCAAGAGTCTAGAAACTACTTAGATGCTATATCAACTATTAGAGACTAACCCATATACAACTTGGGTTCCTTCTTTTATAGCCCAATTACTGACTCGATACAGCTCCCATACATACTTGTTACAGACTCAATGTTGGCTCCATCCAGACTCTAAGCATACTCATTATAGACTCCTTTTATGTCGCTATCTCAGCCAATTTACTATAACCAGCGAACAGGTTGTCTTTCCTATTCTAGCAACACATAATGAGAGTCACTATCATCCTGACTTACAAAGATGCATTCATGCGTGTGGTTTCTGCCAGCTCTAGTTGAGCTCGTACCCACACTTGTTAAGGCCTGTCTCTTTCTCAACATTATGACTTACAGTCATTTTCCGACCGTTACACTATTTGCACGCCTGCTTCTGCTAATATTATGCCATATAATCTCGTGTCACGTTCTATCCTTCTGTCGCGACTTACTCATTTGGTGCAACTTCCTATTCCAACGCTTTGTCCTCTTCTCTTTCTTCTCTTTTACTTCCTCTTTCGCAACATCCTTCCCCTTCTCCTTTATGCTGCTTTCTCTATTGTAGCCACTTCTTCTTCTCCTTTATGTTGCTTCCTCATACTTAGGCAGAATTCTACATGAATTCTACCCTATTGTACCTAGGCCCAACATTTCCGGACTGATTCATCATTCCTTTGTTTCATCTCCTATAGATCAAGAATACTCTATTTCTCAAACTTCATCTTTCAAAATTCCTTGATGAAGCCATGATAGATCCAAAGTCCATGCATGGATCGACATAGAACTTTGTTTTCACTTCATATACCAATGTAGCACCCTTCTAGTTTGGAATTCTACCAACCTCACAACATTATTAGTCCCTTGTGAGCTCTAGATATCAGTGTAGAGGAATCAATATTGTTCCACATCTTCTTTTTTGTGGCCATGAAACAAAAGGAATCACAATCTTGACTTTGTGTGCCTATTCACCATTATTATAGTTCATTGTCTTGAAACCAAAACAATTCCTAGAAGACTAGGTTGAGAAACCAAAGTTTGACTTCCAACTATGAAGTTAATACTACTTGAAGTGACTGCTAACACAATCTGGTTGACTCCCACATCATTACTAACATCGATGTGTGAAAAATTTGGTTATGAGCAACTGGAACACTCTGGCTAAGCATAACAATGGTCACGTGAACTTGAACAACAACAAAAGGCATAGGGGTGGAACCAATGACACTTCGAAATCATTGTTGCTTTGACTTACATCCTTATCAATGCCATGCCTTCTAGCATCTCCATAGCACCATCTCAACATATCTCCTAATGCATTGTTCCCTACATTCCACACACTACTATTGCTAACATCTTTAGTCTCAACATCCTTAGATATGACATACCTTCTCATCTTTGTACATAGTCTACCTTAACACTCTTGTTCCCTAATTCATCACTACTCTTTCAACTCAAATCTAACGATGTTCCCTTAAGTCAAATGTACAATGCAATCTTCTATGCAATTTGCTCTAACACATAGTCTTTATTACACTCGGTCCAAACTCTACCCATAAATGGAAAAAAAAGAACTTTGTTCATCCAGTAAAGATGAAGCTAAAGAGCAAGAAAAAACATGTTGGAGGAACTCTAATCTAATGATGCTCCCTTATGTCAAATGTACAACAAGGTAATCTTCTATGAAATTTGCTCTAACATGTACTCATTACACTCTTCCCAACTTTACTTAGAAATGGAAAAAACACTTTGACTAAGAATTAGAAGGCAGATAGAGCAGAGCTCATAGGCTCGCTTACACAAGGAATGGTCAAACCAATTCAATTGATTAATGTGAAGTAATTACAATGTATAGATGTATCTTATCATAACAAACCAACACCTAGATCCATAAGATGTGGATCTGAAGCCTCTACATACTAAACATAGAAAGTACACATCAACCCTAATCCTAGATACTCGGCAAGCATTTCTACATTATTCCAACATACCCCCTTAATGTAGAAATGGATTTTCTACAACACCTAATTTCTGCCTAAGGATCTAAAAGTGAATCTTGCCAACAGGTTTGGTAAATACGTCAGTGACATTATCACTTGTGTTATAGTAAATAAATTTGATTTCCTTAGACTCAATCTTTTCTCTAATAAAATGATGTTGCAGTTCAATGTGTTTTGTCCTTGCATGATAAAAAGGGTTGTGTGCCAATTTGACTACACTTTGATTATCACAATGTACTTTTGTGGGTTCTGTTTGCTTTTCTCCAATGTCTTCAAGAATCCTCCTCAACCAGATAGCTTCACATGTTGCACTAGACATGGCTTTGTATTCAACTTCTGTGGATGATAGAGAAACAATTGGTCGTTTCTTGCTGCTCCGTGATATGACTCCGGATCCAATGTTGAATGCATATCCTATAGTAGATCTTCTGTCATCTGGATTTCCTTCCCAATCAAAATCAGAAAAACCTGCCAATTGAACATCAAACTTATCAGTGTATAAAAGACGAAAGTTCATTGTCCCTTTTAGATATCTAAGGACTTTCTTTACTGCTATCCAATGGCTGTCATTTGGTTTAGCCATAAACTAGCTCAAAATGCTGATTGCCCAAGATATATCTGGCCTTGTGGTAGTGAGATAATTTATGCTTCCCACCAACTGTCGATACAAAGTACCATATGCATCCATTGATCCATCTTGACTGCATAATTTCACATTCTGTTCTAAAGGAATTGCTGATACTTTGCAATCAATCATGTTGAATCTATTCAATATTTCCCTTACATACTTACTTTGAGTGACCATATTTTTGCCAGCTTCTCTTCAAACTTCAAGTCCCAAACAATAGTGTAGTTCTCCAAGGTCTTTCATTTCAAACTCTTGTGACAATTGATTTTTGATTTCTGTAATCAACTTATATGCATTCCCTGTAATGATGAGATCATCTAGATATAAATATACCAAACAAATATTTCCTTCCTTATCTTTCTTCATGTAAAGGTTAGGATCACTTTTGCTTTTAACTAACCCTTTCTGATTAAACAAGGTATCAATCTTTATGTACCATGACTTAGGAGCCTGTTTTAATCCATAGATAGCTTTCTTTAGTTTACATACAAGATGTTCCTGAACTTTCTGTACAAAGCCGTCAGTTTGAACTAAGTAGACTTCTTCTTTTAAGTCACCATTTAAGAAAGCATATTTTACATCTAATTGATGGATTTTCCATTTATGTGCTGTGGCTAATGCGACCAGAATTCTAATTGTGTTTAGTTTTGCTACTGGTGCAAAAGTATCTTCAAAGTCAATTTCCTCCTTTTGTGTATAGCCTTTTGCTACTAGTCTTGCTTTAAGTCTTTCTATGCTACCATCTGATTTAAGCTTATATTTAAACAACCATTTACAGCCTATGGGTGTCTTATCCTCTGGTAACTTAGTCAATCCCCAAGTCTGATTTTTCATAATTGAGTTATTTTCTTCATTCATTGCTTCAACCCATTCTGCTTTATCTTTGGCTTGTTTGTAATTCATTGGTTCACTGATATTCATTATATTATATATTAGATAATAATCATTGTACCTTGGAGGGGGATGAATTTGTCTTGTTGACCTTCTTAGCATTAAATTACCCGCAGGGGTTCCATCCATAATCCTTCTGCTTTTTGCTGTGTCTTCCTCTGAAATTGTAGAAGTACTCATTCTGCTTTTGCTACTTTCACTGCTGCTTCTGCTTCTTTCACTGCTGCTACTGCTATTTTGTTCCTCCTGCTTCTCTTGTGGCTCTTCCACCTCCTGCTCCTGAACTATTGAGTTTAACTTGACATATTCATCATTGTTAATCAGACTATGCCCTTGTTCTGGTTTGTTACTTGTATCTGTATGTTCAAGGAACACCACATCTCTACTAGCAATTAATTTATGAGTGCCAAGGTGAAACAACTTATAGGCTTTGTGATCATTGCAATACCCAACAAAGACACATTCAAGTGATTTAGCATCTAGTTTCCTCCTATCATCTTTTGGTATGTGGGAAAATGCTTTACAACCAAAGATTCGTAGATGCTTAACTTGTGGTTTATATCCATTGAAAACCTCAAATGGTGTTTGAAATTCTAATTTCTTTGTCAGACTTATATTTTTCAAATATACAATAGTATTCACAGCTTCTGCCCAAAAGCCATTTGAAATTTGCTTACCTTGTAGCATGCTGTGTGCACATTCAACTAGTGTTCTGTTCTTTCGCTCTACTATCCCATTTTGCTGAGGAGTGTGCGATACTGTAAACTGTTGTTGGATGCCATTCTCGTTACAATATTTCTTGAAAGCTCCAGACACGTACTCACCACCATTGTCGGATTTGAGAATTTTAATGCATTTTTCTGTCTGCTTTTCAATCATGGTTCTAAACTCCTTGAAGTATTCAAATACATCTCCTTTCCTCATGAAGTACACCAATGTGTATCTAGATCTATCATCAATAAATGTCAGAAAATATGATGCACCTCCTAAAGATCTAGTTTGCATAGGTCCACATAGGTTTGTATGAATTAATTCAAGCATACCAGTTTGCCTCTTTTCTTGATGTATTGGGAATTCATTTCAATGCTGTTTTCCAAGTGAACATGCACTGCATTATAAATGTTCATTTTTTATTACAGGCAGACCTTCAACCATAGATTTCTTTTGAAGTTATACAAGATCATGGTGGTTAATATGGCCATACATCTGGTGCCAAAGTTCCTCTGTGGTGATTACTGTGGATGCAAGTGCTTGATGACCGTCTTTGCTCACATCCAGCTTGTACAGTCCTCCACATCTTGAACCTGTAGCAACAATCTTGAAGTGGTTTCGAATGTCTTTGATATGGCACTGGTACTTGCCAAACTCTACCTTCAGGTCATTCTCGGTTATGGTTGAAACATATATCAAATTTTTCTTAATGCTAGGCACATACATGACATTATGAATCTGTTTCAATTGACCATTAGATAATTTCACATTTATTATTCCATAACCCTGCACTTGGTGTGACTTATTATCTCCTAAATAGATATGAGTGCCATCATGTTTCTCATTGTATTCATCGAACCATTCTCTCTTGCAAGACATATGTGCAGATGCACCTGAATCTATGAACCATGCATTCTCATCGTCTGTCTCAATAGACAGAGCATCTTCAGAAATAAATAATCTCATATTTTTAAAATGATTAGTTTCAAAGGTGTCTGTATTTCCAAAATTTCCATTGTGACTTCCATTGTAGTTTCTATTTCTATAGAATTTCTTCTGATAACGATTTCTATTGAGGTGTCTTGGTTTGCCCCAATGATGACCATCTAAATTATTTCTAATAGAATCAGTCTGAGCCATACCTTTATGTTTTTGATGAAATCTTCCTCTGTCTCCATTCCATTGTTTGCCTCTGTCTCCATTCTATGGTCTGCTCCATGGTTTGCCTTTGTGTGGATATCGATATCTTGCCATTAGTGCCAAGTATGAACCTCCAACATCCAGATCATAGTTCTTCATTCTTTCTTCTTCTTGGATTAGAATCCCTGTAAGTTCTTCAAAATTTGGGGTTTTCTCTCTCGCTGCAAGTGCTGAAATAAACACTATGTAGTCTCGCAGTAAGCCTTTTAGAGTGATTGTTACTAAATCAGAACATTCAGCAACTTCACCTATGTCACCCAATTTATCACTGAGTTATTTAATGCGAGAAATAAATTTGCTTACCCCTTCATTAGCCTCCATCTTGATTGACAACAATTTGGTTTTGAGAAACAAAACCCGATTTGCATCAGTTGTTTGATATAGACCTTTGAGCGTGTCCCATGTTGCCTTGGATGTCGTACAGTTTCTGATATGCAGAATGATGTTGTCTTTAATAGACATCCTCAGTGTCAGTTTTGCTTTCAGCTCTCGCTTATTCCAGTCTGGAAGCAATGTGACAGTTGCAGGCCTCGGCTCATCACCGGTCCCAATTGACCATGCATTAGCGGATTCAAGCACAGTCATCATCTTAAATTTCCAATTTACATAATTTTCACTGTTTAATTTGGATGCTTCATTGATATACGTATCAACAAGAGGTGGATTTTCCATTTTACCTTGTTTCAGCTGATCTATAATCAATAGGAGAAAAAAATGTAGAACCACACCTTTTCTTCTTGTCAAAGGCGTTTCTGGGGGTGGTGCCCAAAATCGGTGCAAGGGAAGCCTTGAGCACCGCTCTTCTTCTTCACTGTTTCAGTAGTGCCACCGCTCCTCCTCTTTGGCTGAAAGGTGGTACCACCGCTCCCCCTTTGCAAATTTGGTGGAGGCACCACTTCCTCTTCAACCTATAAGTGGTGACAGCAAAAATAACAACCTTTCGTCTCACCTCCATGCTGATCGAGCTTCTCCACGACACCGATGATCTGCTCCATGGTGATTTAACTTGGATTTTCTTAGCCCAACAATTTTCAGCAGCAATCTCCACCATGCAGCAGCTGACTCCACAACATTGATCTTTACGCTTCAATGATCTCCAATGGTGATCTCCTTCGGACGACTTCTCCTCCTCAGGCAGCGATTTCAGCATGAGCAGTGGTCAATCTCATGCTCAGCACACCCAACCACACATGGGCAATGTTCTTCTCCTTTAATGGACGTGTCAACGTCACACTCACCAATACATCATGGCAATCACTGCTTTAGGAATGGTGCTTTCCTTCACGTAACAACCTGTTCACGAAATTACTGCTTCACGCACGACGGATGGGGAATCACTGCTCTATTCACGGTTCTGAGAAAAAGAAAATTCAGCTCTTGCACCTAGCGTTCAGCTTTAGTGGTGATCTCCTATCCACGCTTCTCCGTCAATACTCGCGGTGAGTAGCAGACATCCAACAAATAACGATGGTGAAAAAGAAAATTACCTTCTCACTCACAGCCCAACATTCACCCAAGCTCTGATACCAACTAAGAATTAGAAGGCAGACAGAGCAGAGCTCATAGGCTCGCTTACACAAAGAATGGTCAAACGAATTCAATTGATTAATGTGAAGTAATTGCAATATATAGATGTAGCTTATCATAACAAACCAACACCTAGATCCATAAGATGTGGATCTGAAACCTCTACATACTAAACATAGAAAGTACACATCAATCCTAATCCTAGATACTCGGGAAGCATTTCTACATTATTCCAACACTTTGTTCTTCTCATTAATAGGAAGCTAAAGAGTATTAAAAATGTGTAAGCTAAATGATCCATAATTTGCACCCACTTTCTAGTGATTTTTTCAACCAAAATCCAATTGAAATGATTGAAATTACATTTTTTTTTGTAAATAAAACATGCATTACTATACAGATGCCAAATTACAGAGCAAAATACATCTAAAGCCGACCCAAAAACAGGGAGGCCTTAGTCCAGTCCCGCGGAAACCAATTTGGGACTTGACCAGAACTGATTTGCCAAAAAAATACAAAGTTTTTCCAAAGCCTCCTGCACCCGCTAATATCTCTGTTCCTACTATGAGTCCCGATGCTGTTACATTGCTTTCCCACCCACATCAAAATTTACGAATTGAGGGACTTGTCACTACCGGGACCCCAATTGACAGCATAGTGCCTAATAACATAAGAGCTACATCTATCTAGACTGAATAATGCAAGAAATACATTAACATAAGCGAAAACTTGGAAAAAGCACAGATTGGGAAGATATATCATATCCAACCAGAGGGGAGGGGGATCCAGCGAGGGATTGCTACTGAGGGACTCCCGACAGCTGGTTGCTGAAAGCCAGACACAAGTGTCGACATATAATTCATGGGGCCAGCTGTGTTCTGAACTTCCACCGGTCCTCCTTCATCCGCCATACTACTTCGGATGGTTCGCTCCCAAGGTCTAGCTGTCTCCATGGCCCGACGATCCACAGGGTGAAATGAAAATCCCAAATGAGCAGCGAGGAGGTCAAGCTTCTGGTGCATTGTGTGGCATTCTGAGTTATGCTCCTTCCATAAGGGCACGGGTTCCGAATTGCTGTCTCTCTTAGCCTCCTGCATCGCTGCGGAGTACCCAACCAAACGGACTGTAACCCAATATGTCATGAGCATACGATCATATGCTGAAGCGCGGCCAGCGGTGTTGCCATGGTCCAGGACCCATTCTGCTACTTCCACGTGAAGATTCTCTCGGGGCATGGCTTTCGCCTCTGCCCAAAGTACCTCGACCACCCTTTCAACCTCGAGCCTGATACTGAGCGGAACGTGCTCCTTGTAAAGGTCCGCCTCCTCTTGAGTCTGGAGCTGAGCGAGGGTTGCTTGTTGCGTCTGGTGCTTGAAAGGTTTCCCCTTAACTGAAGATAAGCTAGATGCCTCCCCAGAGCCAACCTCCCCTCTGAACTACCGCTTGGGAGCCATTGGGAGAGACTACGAAGACATGACAGGCAACGGGAGGTGAAGTTGATGCACCCTAACAAGACCAAGCTCTAACACACAGCGCAAGACAAAAGACAGATACACAATTCTTCCCTTTCTGAAGCCTAACTCGTTGTAGCAGAGATCAAAATTGCTGGAATAAAACAACTGAAATCTCGTGGGAGCATTCCCATCCTTGACCATAGCCTGCATCATTCCCATCATGAGACCGAGAGCCCTCATCCTGCGGAGATAATGGACCTTGTTCGGTCGATGGTCCTTTGGCTCAGAGCTAAACGTGGGAGAGTTGACGGCAAGAAACGAAATAATGGAGCAGTACAAGCACCAGAGCCGACAGAAATTGAAGCCTACGGTCCCGTTTCGTATTAGCTTGGCCGTGTGTAGGCGTGCTCATGTCATCTTACTCCATCTGTCCTCCCTTCCATCTGATCGTCCACCTGTATAACCTCGGAGAGATCCCTAGCAGCCAGGTGGCTACATTGTTGGGCCCAGTCCTCCTCTTCGTTACCTTCTAACCTGTCACATCGGAAGCCAACTCTGCACTCCACGCCTGCATTCGCTAAACAGTTAGCAACCTTATTGGCCTCCCTTTTGACGTGGTGAAAAGAGATGGCAGGGTGTGCATGGAGAAGGACATGCAGTCTCTCCAGCCTGTACGCTAGGCGCCAACTAGGAGAGATATTCTCCGACATTTGTCCATTGAGTAGTTGCTTGGCCAACATGATGAGTGTATTGGTATCACCTTCGATTATCGCCGGAAGAAGCCCCCCACTGATCAGCACTTCCGAGCCTCGAATGAGGCCTTCCAACTCAGCTGAATTGTTTGTATCCTGCCCTATAGCTCCCATGAACACTTTCTTGATCCTGCCCTCTTGATCACGACAAAGGCCACCAAAACCAGCCGGACCTGGGTTGCCATGAGATGCACCATCGAAATTCAATTTGAAAACATCGGGAGGAGGAATCGACCAAATCCCTGGGCTAGAGGGAATGCAAAGTTTGTCCCGATATCGTAGAGCAGCCAACGTAGGTCTATTCATTGCCCAGTTCTCTGCGATCTGGACTTCTTCCCTCAGGAAAATCTTATCCTGTTTGTGCCATTGCATGCACCTAATAGATGATATCAGGTTGTTTTGCACCGAGTTCCAGACCACTTCCATATCTTTGCACTGGTCTCGGAAGATCCTAGCATTCCTTTCCTTCCAAACAAACCACATGGCCATGCCTGGGAAAGCATCCCAGATAGTTCTGATAATGGGATTTTTGAAGGCTCTTGGGCACCATTCTCTTAAGGTATGGGAGGGCTGACCCCGATTCCTGTCACTCCGTCAGAACTTCATCGCTCCCTTGTCCCAAATTGCAGTTGCAAAAGGGCAACTGTCTAGCAAGTGGCCCATTGTCTCCTTTGCTTGATAACACAGACAACACTGGGATGGTCCAATAATCCCTCGCTTTCACAAGTTTTCACAAGTGAGGATCCTTCCTCTGGCTACAAGCCAAACAAAGAGGGCCACTTTGGGCCATAAGTTGACAGCCCATATTTTTTTCCAGATGTCATCCGTCGCCGCATTCCTCGAAATCCCGATACTGTAGGCCTCCTTGACGCTAAAGGATCCTTTGGACGAGTATCCCCATCTTAAGATATCAGGGCCTTCTTGAGCCTTCATAAAGCGTTTGTTTAATTCCTCCTGGAAGGCTTCCCAATCTTTCTCACTCGTATAATCAAGTTTCTCAGGGAAGTTCCACAGATGGTGATCCATTTGGTACCTTGCCCTCCAAGATTGGTTCACTAGAATCCTGCCCCTCTCGTGCTCCTGCTGTTTGATGAAAGCCCATCGAGGATCCCTACCAAGAATGGGGAACTGGTTCCATGAATCTTCCCAGAACTTCGCACTGCTACCATCCCTGATCTCCTAGAAACTATGCTCTTGGATGATCGTTTTACCCGCCATAGATTTCAACCATATGGATGATCCACTAGGGGCCTTGTTGAAGCGAATCAGGAGATGTCTGGGTCTGTCCCTGACATATTTTATGCTCCAGAGTTTTTCCCATGGTTCCGATGAATGGTTAAACCACCTCCACCATACCTTGGCCCCGAGGATCTCTGACATTACTTCAGGATCCCTAAGGCCTAATCCTCCCTGTTCCTTAGGTTTGCATACATCCTCCCAGCTCACCAGAGAGAATTTGGCCTTCTGTCCATGCCTCCCCCAGAGAAAATTGCATTGAATACTCCGTATTTGCTTAAGGATAGCCTTTGGCAGGGCTAAGATTGAAAAAAGATAAGTCGACATCGCTTGTAAGATGGATTTGACCAAGATTAGCTTACTGGGAAAGTTAAGGGGGCGGAGCACCCAGCTTGATAATCTCTGCTTTAATCTATCCAAAAGTTCATGCCATGCTTCATTTTTAGGCCTCCCCATCCCCAGGGGAACACCAAGGTACTTAGACGGGAAAGCCCCTCTAGAGAAACCTAAGATTCTTAGGATATTCCTTTGGGTGGCCAGGGGAGTGTTGACAAAGAAAACCTGAGATTTATTGGGATTGACCGCCAAGCCTGAGGCCTGAGCAAAAAGGTCCAGGATTTTTTTGAAGCTTTGAGCTTCTTGGACTGAAGGGTGCCCCATGAGCATAGTGTCATCCACAAATTGTTGGTGGGTCTGAGAGGACACCCCCTCATGCGCTTTCACTCCATGAATTGCACCACTTTCAACCTGGGCCATGATGAGGCAGCTTAAGCCCTCAACCATGAGGATGAAAAGAAAAGGGGATAGAGGGTCTCCTTGGCGGATGCCACGAGAAGGTTGAAAGGTGGAAGTCGAGGATCCATTAAGGAGGATATTAAAGAATGGCAAGGAGACTAGGTCCATGACCAACTCAACCCAGTCGGGGGAAAAGCCATAGGCTCCCATCATCTTCTCCATGAATTCCCAATTGAGCTTATCGTAAGCTTTTGCAATGTCGAGCTTAATCATCATCCCAGGGGATCTAGAGATTTTGAGCGAGTGCAGCACTTCATGCACAAGAATAACCCCATCTAGGATTTTCCTCCCTTCCACAAATCCAAACTGTTCTGGGCTTATAAGCATCGGGAGGAGGGGTTTGAGCCTGTTAGCAATGACTTTGGAGATGATTTTGTATATGACATTGCATAACGCTATCGGTCTGAATTTGTCAGGGGGATCCGCCCCCACCTCTTTTGGGATGAGGGTGAGGAAAGTAGCATTGAAGGCTTTAAGTACCCCTTTCTTGGTTCTAGATTCCTCCACAATATCGAGCACATCCTCCTTAACAAGATTCCAGAAGAAATGAAGAAGTTGGACGTGAAACCGTCTGGGCCAGGAGCTTTACCCAGAGCCATTTGGTTGACTGCTTCCTCAACTTCCTGCATCCCAATGGGCTTATTTAGCATTTCATTGTTCTCTCTAGTGACTAGCCTAGGAACTAACCTAGTTATTTGTTCAATGTCCCGGCTTCTATCCCCCCCATCTTCCCTAAGAATCTTCGAGAAGTGTTGAGTGAGCTCAGCTTCTATCTTCCTCCTCGTTTCCACTCTGTTTCCTACTCAAGTCTTAAGCCGCTAGATTCTAGAGTTGTTCCTATTCTGGATCACCGAATTATGAAAGAATTTAGTGTTTCTTTCACCCTCCTTCAGCCATTTAACCCTTGCCTTCTGTTGCCAGTACAATGCCTCCTATTTTTCCCTAGCTTCCAACTATCCCATAAGATCCTTTTTTTTTTTTTCATGTCCTCGTCCCATCCACCTTCCATACCCTTTCTGTTGATGAGATCCAACTCCAGCAACAGTTGTTTTTTGTCCTAAAAAATGTTTCCGAATTCCTCTCTGTTCCACGTACGAATCTTAGCTTTCAGGGCCTTGAGTTTTTGCTGGAAATGAAACATAATGGTTCCTCGGGGGGTGACCGGTTCTTGCCACCACTGACTTACTAGGTCCTTGAAGTCTTTGTGTTCCATCCAAAAACTTTCAAAACGAAAGGGTTTTCCCCTAGGGGAGCAAGACCAATCCCAAGAGAGGCTGATAGGCCAGTGATCTGAGCTAGCCACTGGGAGGACATCAGCCATAATTTCCCCTATACTATGCATTACGTTCTCTGACACCAAGAAATGGTCCAGGTGGGAGGCCACCAAGTGCTCCCCTCCACGTTTATTATTCCACGTGAACCAGCCACACCTAGTTTCCACGTTAACCAGCGAGCTTTGAGCAAGGAATTCGCTGAAAGCTTCCTGATATTTTTCCAAGGCTCTTCTTCCACCCTTCTTTTCCCCAAGATTTGCGATCAGGTTGAAATCGCCCCCTAGCACCCATAACCCCTGCTGCGCTTGCTCCTGGAGCCAATTGAGGAAATCCATAAAAGATTGCTTCTCAGGGTAACAACTGGGTCCATAGATGTTTCCAACCATTCCCTGGACTCCAGAATCCAATAAGCAAAAATATTCCATTAGGGCGAACTTATTGGCCCGCCAGTTGGAGAATTCCACTGATCGAGGCTGCCAAAGGATGGCAATACCACCCGATTGTACTGCTGCGTCAATGGCCATGACCTGACTTCCCTTCCAAATCTTGTCTTTAATCTTTGTGAGGCCCCCATAACTACATTTGGTTTCTTGGAGGAAAAAAATATCCGGGGATTCCTGCCTAATCTTACGGTTTAGAAATTTCCACTCCCTAGGGTTACCACACCCCCTTATATTCCATGAAATGACCTTCATTGGAAAACCTTTTTAGCTTCAGAGAAGGCCGCCTGGATCGTGGGATACTGACCGGATTCGATCAAACGCACTCCAACCACTGCTATACGTTGCTTATTCGTCTTCCTCCCGTGACGAAGTTCCTCCTTTGGTGATTTCCTCTTACTGCCCTTCTGGGCATCTGGGTCGATCCTCAAGCTTTCCACCGCACCCGTTCGGATAATGGCTTCCTGGAGAAGTTCAAGTTGACGTTTCGAGACATACCCTTGTCCCTTCTTTTTGCATTCTTCCTTTATGGCATCCAGGTCTAACTCGCCCAGATCCATGTCCTCCCCTTCATCCTCCTTCGTTCCTTCCATCTGTTGGGCTTCCTCAATTACTGGAGACTTGGATGGGCCTTCCTGCTGGTCTTCAGTCATTGGCACAACTTGGATCTCTTTTCCCTCTTCTAGGGACACTAACGCCTCAAATGAGTTCCCTTGAATTTTCTCAGTGTGCATTGATTCCAAGCGCGCTGAGGTTTTACCCCCACCCTTGCCGCGCCGTCTGTTCTTGACCTGGGTGAACCCGTCCTCTCCCACAGCTTTGGGCGGCGTAGGGGTAGCCGAATCGGACCGGAGGCTATCTCTGGGGTAGTTTCTTCCCAAATGACGGTATTCATGACGGTGCCAGCATCTGAAGGGGAGCTGTTCGTAGTCAATAGGCTGAATCCATTCCTCATCTTCCCAGTTTAAACTGATTGCTTCTGGCAGTTCTCTAGATAGATCCATGTAAACATAGATTTGGGCAAAGGCCGTATACCTTTGGATCCTCGTTTGTTCTGCTATTTTTATGAATTCTCCCAGGCTGTTTCCAATGTCCTACAAGGTCTCCAAGTCCCAGTATTCGCCCGGGAGGGAAAATAGGCGAATCCAAATTGGGGCGATTGTCATGTCCTCCGTTTCTGGGTTAAAACGCTCCTTCCATGGCCGCAAGAATAGGCCAGCCGAGAAGAGGAAATATGGACCTCCCTCCATGACTTTGTCCTTGTCTTCCTGGTTTAAGAAGATAATGGTGAAGAAACCCTTGGAACCCAGATGGAGATCGTAGTGGCCTTTAGGTTTCCACACCCCATTGATCCACTTGACTAGGTCTTTTTCCTTTGGCCAAATCCCCACAAATTCCCCTATTAGGGCCTTTTCCTTCCAAGTCTCGATTTTGCCCCTGACTGCCTCAGATCTGATCTGAATCGCGGGGATGGATGCCGTTCTTGGGAAACACCCGCCAATACTCGTTTGTTTGCCTTTCCTGGACACAGGTTGAGACCTGTCCCCCTTGCCGTCCTCTGCCGACTCCTTCCTTCTCACGCTAGGAGTCCCATCAGCCCGGGCGGACTCCCCCTGCCCTAAGGCCGCCATGGCACCCTGTAGGAGGCTAAGAAACCGGGCACTGCCTGCAGCCCGACGTCGTCAGGAGAACAACGCGCCTTGATCATCACTTCCGCGCTCCTCTTCAAACCCTCGCTCAGAATTCAAAGGATCCTTCCACTAGAACCAAGAAAAGTTAGATCAATCTTTTTGATTGAAATTACATAATTGATATGTTTTCACAGTGATAAAAAACACTAAATCTATCAAAAACACTAAATCTATATCTGCAATCAAAATTACAAATTAAAAAATAACAATCGTAATTTTAATTTTAGCAAAAATGACAGCATCAAGTTAAGGCAAAAATCATAAAACACATGCCAATAAATAATATACCATTTAGATTGCTCCAATAAAATACAAATACATGCTGGAACCTCCTTCGTTCGCGCCCTGATTGATCATTACAAACTACATCTATTTTTTTTTAAGTGGCCTTTTACAGCCAAATGTCAAAATAAACGATCTCGAAGCAGGATTTTAAACGCTAACATTACGTCAGCTAACGTAAGCACCACTCTCACTTTACCGTTATAAAATTGAATATAGTCTGCATGCAGCTGCAACGTTGCAGTGCACATCTCTTACACCTGCCAGATGCATTAACAGGCCATATCCGTTCGGTATTATCTTTTCTTTATTTATAAGCACATCTGCGTCCTGTCATGTGTTCAAATGTGAGGCTGCTTTCTACTGGAGCGGTGGTTTTATAATAGGTTTTTATAATCATTCTAGTTGAGGCACCTGTAATTTCTTGGAGGAATCTGGATTATTAGTGCAGACCATGGCAATGTTGTTTGCAAGATTGAGGATCCCGTGCATGTTAAAATCCTATGGATTTTGCATGTATGAGGGTGTTTTGAGAGCAGCGGGAAGCCAAACCAATGATCTGGTTTGCTTCACTACTGGAACTAGAGCTGGAGAGGTATGTTTATGCTTATGCCGGCCTGTTTTCAATCCTTCTATGTGACAATCTCTATATGTAGATTCAAGTCTTTACTATTATACACTATTTGGTTACATTGTTATAGATTTGTATTTTTGAATGCATAACCCAATACTCACTGGAATATAATATATATCCAAATTTCAATCCTCTTAAACCCTATTTCTATTAAGAAAACTCAACGAAAGTCCACCAAATCTTCAGAACTTTTAACTTTTAGATGGATTTGAGCTAAAATGATATAAAAAACATGACAATGGTTCTTCTAACACTTTTTGTTTTCTTTCATATTTTCCCTAATACTGTCCCTAAGCTAGTCAAAGGCCTACCAATGGCCGCAGAAAATTGAACTAGTCCAATATTTTTCTATCCTCAGATGGCCTAATTAATTGGAAATGCCATTTTTTGTTTTTGCAGTATGTATCAAATACTGCTCAAGAGACAACGGAGTCCATCAAGGAAGTTGCTGAGAGTGCCAAGGAAAAGGCAGAGGATTTTGTCCATCAAACAAAGGAGACTGTGAAATCTGCAGCCCAACAAACTCAATACAAAACTCAAGAAATCGGCGAGAAAGCGAGATCTACAGCTGAAGAGTTCAGCAGACAGGCCAAAGAGCGCACTGACCAGGTAGCTGAGAAGGCTCGGTCCATGGGAGAAGAGGTCAAAGAAAAGGTGCAAGTTACCAAGGAAACCTCTGATAACAAGACATGACAGCTGCTTATGGAATTTGATAGAACGATGTGTTCATATTCTGAATAAATGTTGTGGTTAAATTTATTATTAGACAGAATGTTTTTGTTATGTAGTAACTAGGTGAACGTGACAGTGAATGTCTGGTTGGCGGTGGCTCCAACGCCTTCGTTTATTTGTTTAATAAAAGGGACCAAGTGATTTGATTCTAGTGAGGGATAGAAGGGATCTGCACAAGGATTTCTTGAAGAATTTACAGCTTGCAGGTTTACAGAGATTGAAGTTGGGAATTTGTCTGATTAAGCTATGTAAATGATTTCATAGACGTGGACTGTTTTGGCTGTGCCCTTGGAGTTCCTAGTGGACAAATTTTATTGAGTCAGCAATCATGAGTTGTGCTTTATGAAGAATGAAGTTGGGAATTTTGTCTGATTGTTGTTTAATGTTGAGACATGTGAATGATTTCATATAAGATGTAGACTGTTTTGGCGCTGCCTTTGGAGGTACTATGGGACAATTCTTCATTATTCAGCATTCATAAATTGTGTGTTTTCTATTTGTATAATATGGCGGAGGTTATTTCCATCGATTTATGTTTTCTATCCAGATTATTCTGTATAATCTGGCGAAGTTATTTCCTGATAGAAACAACAATGGTTGGGATAGCTTAATTTTAAAAAGCAATGATTGATTAGCAGTAGTGTGTAGCTTGACTAGTATTGTGTTTTGGCCTTCGATGTTAGGCCACAAGTTAGGTTAGGCCACAATAATGTCAGCAAATTGCACAACAAGTTAGGTATCTGCAGTTAAGCAAATTGACAGAATTTGTCAGCAAATTGCACAACAAGTTAGGCATCTGCAATCTGCTTGATTGCAGAACTTTTCAGCAGTAATAAATTGCATAATTTGTCAGCAAGTTGCAAGTTATTCATGCCTTAACAATGATCCAATAAGCCAAGACATTAGTTAGGTCAAGTTGCAAGTTATTCATGCCTTAACAATGAACCAATAAGCCACAATAAGCCAAGACATTAGTTAGGTAATAAATTGCAGAATTTGTCAGCAAGTTGCAAGTTATTCATGCCTTAACAATAATAAATTGCAGAATTTGTCAGCAAGTTGCAAGTTATTCATGCCTTAACAATAATAAATTGCAGAATTTGTCAGCAAGTTGCAAGTTATTCATGCCTTAACAATGAACCAATAACAATGAACCAATAAGCCAAGACATTAACAAGTTGCAAGTTATTCATACCTTAACAATGAACCAATAAGCCAAGTCATTAACAAGTTCCAATAAGCCAAGACATTAACAAGTTGCAAGTTATTCATACCTTAACAATGAACCAATAAGCCAAGTCATTAACAAGTTGCAAGTTATTCATACCTTAACAATGAACCAATAAGAAAATAACAAATTGCAAGTTATTCCTGCCTTAACATAATAATGAACTAATAAGACATTATAAAAAGAAATTACAAATCTTTTATAAATCTTGTTCAAATAACCAATAAAACATCTTAACATAATAATGAACTAATAAGACATTATAAATAACCAATAAAACATCTTAACATAATAATGAACTAATAAGACATTATAAAAGGAATTACAAATCTTTTATAAATCTTGTTTAAATAACCAATAAGACATTAACAAATTGCAAGTTTAAATAACCAATAAGACATTAACAAATTGCAAGTTATTCAGGCCTTAACATCCCAAAATGTGGTTCACCATTTGTTAGAGGGCTATTACAAAGGGCTACACAAAAGCATCATGTCACTTACAAGAGTAGAACCTAGGTGGGGAGGGTAACATCATTCCTCCCAAACACCCAAGCTACATCCATTTGACATGCCTTAACATAAGACATTAACAAATTGCAAGTTATTCAGGCCTTAACATAATAATGAAGTAATAAGACATTATAAGTCTTTTATAAATCTTGTTATAAAATCTTGTTCAAAAAATTATAAATATTTTAATGAAGTAATGAGACTTATAATTATTATGTATAAGACATTAAAAGTCTTTTATAAATCTTGTTATAAAGTCTTGTTCAATTTATAAAATCTTGTTCAAAAAATTATAAATATTTAAATGAAATAATGAGACTTATAATTATTATATAAAATCTTGTTCAAAAGATTATATATCTTATAAATATTTTATTGTTATATAAAATCTTGTTGAAGAAATTATAAATATTTTATAAATCTTATAAATATTTTAATGTTATATAAAATCTTATTGAATAGATTATAAATATTTTATAAATCTTATAAATATTTTATTATTATATAAAATCTTGTCCAAGATATTATAAATATTTTATAAATCTTATAAATATTTTATTGTTATATAAAATTTTGTTGAAGAGATTATAAATATTTTATAAATCTTGTTATATAATCTCTTGTTATAAATATTTTATAAATCTTATCATATAAAATCTAGTTTATGAGATTATAAATATTTTATAAATCTTGTTATATAATCTCTAATCTCTCTTTATAAATATTTTATAAATCTTATTATATAAAATCTTGTTATAAATATTTTATAAATCTTATTATATAAAATCTTGTTCAAAAGATTATAAATATTTTATAAATCTTGTTAAATGAATCAATAAAATATTATAAACTTTTTATAAATCTAATCATGAATCAATAAATTAGTGAAAATAAATTATAAATCTAACCATGAACTAATAAATTAATAAATTTAATCATCAATCAAACTAGTAAATCTAACCATGAACCAAATTAGTAAATCTAATCATGAACCAATAAACCAATAAATTAGTGAAAATACATTATAAATCTAACCATGAACCAATAAATTAGTAAATCTAACCATGAACCAATAAGACATTATAAACCTGTTATAAATGAAAATACATTATAAATCTAACCGTGAATCAATAAATTAATAAATTTAATCATGAACTAATAAATTAGTAAATCTAATCATGAATCATTAAGTCATTATAAACCTTTTATAAATCTAACCATGAACGGATAAATTAGAAAATCTAATCATGAACCGATAAATTAGAAAATCCAATCATGAACTAATCATGAACCAATAGGACATTATAAACTTTTATAAATCTAATTATAAATCTAACAATGATTCAATAAATTAGTAAATTTAATCATGAACCAATAAGACATTATAAACCTTTTATAAATCTAACCATAAACCAATAAATTAGTAAATCTAACCATGAAGCAATAAGACATTATAAATCTTTTATAAATCTAACCATGAACCAATAAATTAAAATGAAAATACATTATAAATCTAACCATGAAGCAATAAAAATAATGCATTATAGAATTATCAATGAACCAATAAAAAAATTAGTATTGAACCAATAAAAATAGTGAAAACACAAATAAAAATAGTGAAAACACAAATAAATTAGTGGAAATACATTATAAATCTAATCATAAATGAGTAAAAATACATTATAAATGTAATCATGAACCAATAAATTAGTGAAAATACATTATACATATGAAAACACCATGATCCAATAAGACATTATAAACCTTTTATAAATCTAACCATGAATCAATAAATTAGTGAAAATACATTATAAATCCAACCGTGAACCAATAAATTAGTGAAAATACATTATGTTAACATAAAAAATTGTTCACTTAGCTCTACATGATCTAAACTTCATGCATACATCATATTTCCACCATATTTCCCTTACTTTTGACCTTCACAATTGTATTTCCAACAAAAAAAGGTCCAAAACATGTTATTTACTATGGTTTACCTTCATTCTCTTCCAAAAAGGTTAAAAAACCCTAAAAATGGTTCCAAAACCCTAAATAAGAGAAAAGATAAAAAAACCACAGCAAAGTACCATGGGTTAACCTTGGGTCAAAAATCCCTAAAACTTTACTATAAATACATTGTGAAGGCCTCCCCAAAAATAGTTTTCATAACCTTTTTCCATTGTGAGTACGCTGGGACACCTTTAGCTCTAAGGTATTCACACACCTCTTTTCCACCACCCCGTTTCGATACCATTCCCACTTAGTACGTCGAGACACCCTCTGTAGCCACCTGGAGAATCAACCTGTGGAGAGGTGGATCATTTCCGAGACAACCACGGTTGCCCACTTTCAAGAAAAAAAGGTATAACATTTAGTTTATTTACATTTTGTTCTAGTGTGGCCCTCATAGATATTTGTTTCCTTTTACTAATATTGTTTGTTGTCTTAAGTTTTTCCATGAACTCTACCTTACAGTCTCATTGATCTAAGGCTGGTGCTTTTGCAAGTTATAAGGGAGATATCCTTGTTATAGTTTTGGCGACTCCGTTGGTCGTTCCATAACGATCTCTGTTTGGTAGGTTTATTACAGGTTTGTTTTCAGTTTCTTCCCTTCACGGTCACCGATCGGGCCCCCACGAGGCCGATCCGAACCTCCTCTGCATCAGTGCCTGCTCCCCCGGCCCCTACCGACCCCATTTTTCCAGTTTTTTCTCTGTCTGGGCACAGTCACCCTTATTGGGCTGTTAGCCGTGACTCAGTCGCCTCTTTCACCCGATATGCACAACTCCAGTCGTGACTTCCACCCTGATACATGTGACCTAGCTCACAGATGCATATCGCGCATGTCTCGACGTTAGAAGCGACCCCATTTGCTCTCGTAGCCCTGTTTCGAGCGACCCAGTCACGTGAAACCTTCTATTTTGCGCGACTTAGTTGTTTACTGTCCAGATCGCCTCTTCCTGTCTATTCTATGCAACCTAGACCACACCTGTTCCTCCAAAAGGTGCAACTGTCAGCTTACAACCTATTTTGTTTGCTTAGTTCAGACCCTTGTCTGTCCCAACCCTTTGTTCAGACCTGATTTTCTACTTTATTACAACTCTTTGCTGATTTCCTGGAAAAAATCCTTGTTACCCATTTTTGTTTCAAGATTGGAAGGAAACCTTTTACATATAGATGCACCATACACTCACACCATTAAGCAAACACGCTCGGTTCATAACCTCGAGAATAGCCATTAAAAATAACCAATTAACATAATCACATTTGGTTTGGGTCATAAGTCCCATGCGAAAAACTGTGGGAAGTACTTGGGATTTTCCCTAAAACTCTTTGTGAGGAGTACCATAAGAACCATGAAGTAGCTAACCGTTGAGAAGACCTGCCAAGTGAAAAGGAAAATGAACCCCGCCAGATTGACTAGATTCCCACCCATGAGGAAAACTAAAGAGCTGTCGTTTGTGGCCAAGCGGTTAGCAGTTTTACATGCAGCGTGGAGTGAGGGCTACTTCCCTAATACACAGATCGTCAGATATCCTTGGTGGTTGAGTGACTCCGTTTGAACCAATAGGAAGCTGTTTTAAACCGGGGTCCATATTAATCTCTTGTTACCACCTTAACCACCATTGCTCCACCATGTTATTCCTATCGGCTTGGGGGACACACCCCTCAGTTCGGTTCCTTGAACTGCCACTGTTGAAGCCATCTTTGACATCACTCAGCACCCTTAGAGCCACACACAACCTCTGAGTTTATTTGGATTCCTACCAATCTGAACCCACTTTGTTCATTGCCCCGTCCAGACCCATGGCCAAACACACAACCAGATCCCTTCCATGGAGGGGTAGTTGGCAGTGGCCCTACCTCTTTGTCACCCATCATCACAGGTATCCCCTCTAGTGGCCTCATCACCACTAGACATGCTGCTATTGGCATGTCACCCATTAGTGGCATCCCCACACTAGCTACTGTGGTTTCCACCATTCCACCTATTCCACTTGGGGACAGTTTCTCTTCCACGTCCATGCTGACTATCCCCACAATGGGGGGTCATCCTCAGATACCCCCAACCATGCATGGGAACTATGTTTTTTCAAACACTGGCACCATTTCTGGTCTATCCCGAGCCAACCTCGAGTCTAGCTTACTTTTCATGGCTATTCTTAACTTGCCATATTTGGCAAGATTAAATGACCCCATTAGTCATCAACCACACTGGCCTTCCATGCCTACAAAACTCCTATCAGACATCCCAAAGTTTGAGGGAAAGGCAGGTGAGGACCCCAGAACCATATAATGTTGTTCCACTTATGGTGTTCCTTGAACATCATAGTGGGTGACTCTTTGATATTGCGATTGTTCCATCGCACAATCACAGGTGTTGCAGCCAAATGGTACATTGAAATGCCTCATGCCACTTACCCCTATTTCTTGTCACTTGCCTCCATGTTCCTCCAATACTTTCAACTACCCATTCGCTATGACGAGGGAGTGGAGATCATCTTATCCTACTAGAAAAATACAACTACCCACATCACGGATCACATCCACAAGTGGCGATGTAGACGTAGCTTGTCCAAGATCCATCTAGATGATAAGATATTCCTTGATTGGTTTTTGAAAACCTTACTCCCACCCATTGCCAAGGACGTTGCCTCTGAGCGACCCCAGTCTGAGGACGAGGCCATCTTAAAGGCTCAACAATTTGACTTAATCTACGCCCAGTCTAAGTATTTATATACGATCATTCTCGATGCTCCCCGAGCTGACTCCTCTCGCCATGAAACATCGGGGGAATCCCACGCTGCTGATGGAGTCATTGGATCTATCACACAACACCCTCAATTCTATGTGGCCTCTCTTATGATGCCACCACACCTGGGAAATATCCAATGTGTTTCCCAACCCAACTTCGCCCCTGGCTACTCATGGATGATAGCTGGGTCTGGAGCCACCCTCTCCTATGCACCTCCTGCACCAGTTCATCACATCCATGGGCCGACATGTTCAACGTAGTCATGTTCTGGCCATTCGACCAGATTTGCAGCTCCTCCAGCCCCCCTCATCTATTACGCACCACCTATGCAACCCACCCCGACTTAGTCCCTGACTCCTCCAGTTTCTACAGGATAGGTTTATGCTCAGCATAACCTTCCCAACTCAACCACCCCCAATAACCAACAAGGGCAAGAAAAGAAAAAATGAGGAAAGAACTGAGGTAATAATCAACCCCAAGGAGGCGACCAACAAGCCAATCCTCCAAACAGTAACGGTGTCGACCAGCTGCATAGAATCCCCAACATCCCAACCGACCTGGGAAGAACCCATAGCTATGGACCAACCATCCATGTGCTATATGCAATGTCTACGGTCATTACACTCACTAATTCCCTCACATGGCTCACGTGCAACAACTTCTCCAGAATGAACAACAACATGAACCAAACGTGGTTGCTCTTTCTCAGCTTAACCCCGCACCACTAGGGACTCCACCCATGGTGCTCCGAAATCCACTACCACACTAAGGGATGGTTGTAACCCAACCCTTTTCCGTACCTGATCCCACAACTCCTGCTGCGTCCCCGCCTGTAGAGGTTGGTGTCCATCACCTGATGATAATGTCATTTGAAGAAGTAAAACTACAGACTCGATGTAACTAGTATGGCTCCACCACAGTATCCGCTGACCCATCAATGACATGTATGTCTACCAGTGCATACATGTCTTTACATTTACCAAGACCCCCCACCTAGGGGGTGGCTAACGCACCACGGTTCCCTATGCGTCACATCGCAAATAATGCTACTACTAGAGCTTCCCTCAACTACAGTATAGTTGGTGACCTGGACCAATATCCCACCACCATGTCCTATTTGGAAGTACTCAAAACCTTCCCAACACAGTTTAAAGAGTTGTTGTCCGTGATAAGTGTTGTTGATCCCTCTGATTCTAGGTTGATCACATTTGATTTGGATCAAGGAGAACCTAGGATGCCATCCACTGCCATGTTCCGATCTCGATTCAGAATCTGGTCATACATCGATGCATTATTAATGAAGGGGACTCCATCCGCGTCATGTCAACCATTGTTTGACAGAAGCTCAGGTCCCCTACCCTTAAATCGTCTACCACTGCTCTTCGCGCCTACGACGATCATTCCACTCATCCACAAGGTATTCTAATGAATATCCCTGTTGAACTAATTTGTAAAATGGTGTTGATTGACACTGAGGTTGTCAATTCCCAACTTGACTATAACCTCCTTCTAGGACGTAGCTACATGTACACCATGCAAGCTGTGGCCTCTACTGTCTTTCGACTATTGATGTTCCCCCATGATGGGAAGATTGTAGCTGTCGACCTATTGACCTGCTACGATCCTAAGGGACCATCCACACCAAAACATGTCCTTTCGACTATCAACTCCACCATTGACAACATGTCCATTCCTTCCTTGTTTGCTGTTGGCCCTGCCTTGTTCGCTAACACCCCCATAACATACACCTTTTTGTCATTTCCACCTTCTCCTACGTCGATTGAAGGTTCATATTTGTGTACTATCACATCCAACAACATTCCGACCACTTCGCAACCTCAACATCAGTCTCTGGTAAACTATTGGGGTTCATTCCCAATCCACACGATTCCTTTCCTATTTCCACCTTCTAGCATCGTGAGTAAACCTGTCATGGCTACTCTAAACTTACCCAATTTGATGCTAGGAATTTATGTGTGGTACCTCAAACCACCAACCCCATCCTCGACTCCCCAGGTTGTGTTGACTCCCTTCCAACCCTTTGAGATGGAGTCACATCCACTTCCTGGTCCATCAAAGACTCCAACCATCTCCAGGCCTGCCCCTCCTCCTCCAAAGAAGGCTAGGGGAAAGGCTACCAAATAAATGACTAAAAATCAACCGACCCCCGCTGTTGCGCATTATGTGACATCCCAGGTCACACAAATTGTTGGGAAAAATATTGTCTTGAATAGTTTACCTAATATTTAATTATCGGCTGGGGTTTGTAAGCTTGGAGTTGCTACAAAATATATATGAAGGCAGAAGGATTTTTAAGATGTCGTGGCAATATTTTAACAAACAAAAACCAAAAGATCTTCAAAATAAGAAAAGAGTGACTCCTAAGAATTCAATGGTTAAGAAGATTAAGCTAGGACAGAAGACTAGTGTAGTATCCAGTTATACTACTCTACTTTATACATACTTATTGGAGGAATGCAAATAAAAACAACATAACCTTGTAAAGTATCCATTAAGATCTATTCTACTACTTTAAAAAACTTTGAAAGCTAACTATAGAAAGGAGGATTTACAAAATTACATCAACTAAGATATAGAACTAAGAATATACATGGCAACTCAGATTAATTCCACTCTCCTGGATTGTTTTGGGGATAAGCATTTACAGTGACTGGGACAGGTGTAGGAGGAGAGTCGAAATGGATTTCAAATGAGGTATAGAAACTAACTTTCTGATCAAGCAAAAATTATTTTCTTATAGGAAATTTATATGAAGGATCATATGAAGGATTATACAAAGGATCATATGAAGGGTTGAATAATGGCCTGAATGAAAAGCCAAAAGATGTTATGAATATGAACGATGAAATTTCTCCTATGATTAAAGTTATCTTAATTTTTGACTTGGATAAGTCATATCATCATTATTAAAATTCATATCCATAAAGTACTTTTTACTAAATTTCGACTCATGACTTGGTACGATCTCGATTTAGTATGATTTCATTTTATCCTCATATAGGCTTGAAAATACCTTAGGGTACTTTCTAATCATTACTATGCTATTATCACCTCATCTCATTTTTCATTCGCATGTATAAATGTCTAAATATCTTTCATTCGTATGCATAAGTTGTTAGATGATCAATCTTCTCGTTAAGATTAGGATTATGGTAATGAGCATGGTCATATGTTTACATTAATTTTGATGTTCAACCCGTCCAAATTTTACTTTGGACAGGGTTGAATGAACTAAAACCTTATGAACTTGTTAGAAGTTGCATTTTGACGGCACACGTTTTAAGGGTTGTCATAATGGCACGGTCATCCAAAATATGCCGATATGGCTGCATGATCATTTGATCGACTGAATGTGGCATGTTCTTAAATTAATATGATGCGAATCCCTTCCATTGTTTTCGTATGACAGTTACTACTATAGAATCCTATTGCCATATTTTTCCCCATATTTCTCGTAGAGCCCTGTTTCATCACCTTGGCTTCACTAAGCCAAACCGTTTTGAACCAGAGAGTTATTAGGACCTCTTCCAGATACCCAAATTTAGAGACTGTCATGAAATCATCTTTCATGTAGGATGGAACCCTTTTCTACATCAGTTGCAGTGTTTTGACAAGGAAATCTCATTACCATTCGCAATGGACTTTGATGGGAGAGAATCAAGGGTCATCCATTTAGCTTTTCAGGTCATTGAGGACTCAATAGCCCGAGCCACCAAGCTTCCCTGAGAGGGGGAATGTTGGCACAAGCATTGCTTCGTCCCTAGACAGTTGCACAATTTTGCGTTGAAACCTGAATGTTGTCATGTATCAGGAAGCAAAGGCTATCATCACAGTTGGATCAAACCAGAATATCTCAATCCATTGACAGTTATTATCCACCTAGTCACCTGCAAAGGTAAGTTTAGCATTTTTAAATCTTGTCATCTACATCTATTGGCTCACTTTGTGGATTAGAAATACTTGAATTTCACATTTTTCTTTCTGTGGAGTCTCGAAAAAATGTCTAATTTGGTTCGGAAGAACACCTTCCATCCCAAAAACTTCCTATACCACCATAGGATCATAAATATTCTCATCCTCGATCAGCTTAAAGAACGAAAACAGACATGGGATACTTTCATTTTCAAGGTCCTTATCCCTCATTTGAATATTTGCAAGCGCCCCTGATATTCTCATGGCCAAGAGTCTAGTCCATCTCCATCAATAGGGAAGAAAAAACCTAACATAGTTCATCTAGATGATGATGTATCAGAGGAAATCCCATCTACACGGTCTTCCCCTGTTGTTCCTGCTGAATTCATACCTCTGTCACGACCCCATCCTAAGAAACGAAAGGTGGAATTTGCACAGACCAGTCGTCAGCCCCGTGTCTAGCCCTTGGTATAGTCAAGCGTCTAGCCCGACATATAGAGAGACCATCCAAATATTCCAATTGAAACACCTATGCCTAACCCAGATTCGCCTTTATACGCATTGGCTAACCTTTAGGTTGATTTGTTGAAAGACATTGGTCATGAAGATGTTTCTACACCTGTTCAAGATTTAAACCTTGATAATCAAGTTCCAGGTGCCGATGTTGAAGTGACGAACAAAGAAGAGAGCCCTCTATGGGATTGTAACCAGTCCCTAGAACCATGTCAACCACTGTAGCCAACAGTAGAACAACTAACCTCTGGGTTGACACAGTTGACAAAACAGAATGAAGCGCATGTCAAATTAATCTCAGAGCTTTGAGAAGAAAATAAACTGTTACGGTTATAGATTAAGGCTATGGAAGATCTTCATAAGACTATCAGTACAACACAAAGGGACTAGCGCGCAAGGCGTGCTCTCTTGAAAGCACAAGCTAAAAAGTTGAAGTATAAGCCACTTGCTTCGTCAATAGGGTTGAAGTCAGCTGCTAGCACAGCTCTGCCTTCTTCCCACTAATATCTCTTACTTTGTACCAGTAGGACCTGCCATCCTTTTGGTTTGGGGGTATGCTGAGCCCCATTTTGTTACCCTTTTTGAGCTAAATCCTTATGTATTAATGCATATTTTGTTGTCATTTTGGCGTATTGCATCACACAGACTACCTTTCAGCTTCAGGTATGATCTTATTTTGATTTATTTAATATTGATTCATTCTGGATTATTTTACTATTTTAATGAGTAAATTCGATGATTAATTGATGTAACTATTAACAAATGCATTAGTCGATTGCAGAGCATGTTTTTTGAAGAAATTTACACACAGACACACGTTCGTCTAGATATGCCTATAGCATATCCAGCTCGTCATATAACTCGTCGAACCAACCACGCATTCAAACTAATTGATTCTACAACATTTAAGCATGGAGTGGTATGGAAATCGCTGACTGTCCACCTATTGAAGCGTTAGCATGGGCCTTATTCTAGAAGGTTGCCAGCATACATCACAACGCTATAGAAGGGGAGCCACCTCATGCCCGTTGGAAACCAACTCGCGATAAGGGAGGAGAGCGACTGTGTGTTGGCATTAAAGCAATGAATTGTAATAATGGTTGACTCATCTCAAAGAGCAATCGACCACTAAAGGGTCAACTTGCTCGCTTTCTCAAAAATATATATATAAGAACACTTGTATGCGAGAGGGGTTAAGCAGAAGTAGTTTTTAGCTAATTAAGCTTCCATGTAATTCAGACTCTGTTTATTTTTAATGGAAAGTTCTATCGTACTATTGACGATTGTGTTCTGTTAACGCTTAGCAGGCTGTGACTCTGTTTGCTGGGAGGGCCCCTCACCAATCGGAGTTTTATTTTTCGCATAGTCTCTTTCCTTTTATAATTAGCATAATTTTGTTCATAGGTTATTTATGTAATTTCATTTCTGCAACTGTTTATATTGTTTCCTGTAACTTAGATTTCAATCCAGTCTTATGATGATTGTAGTTTAGATTCCTTTTTAATGTTATGATGCTTCTATAGTCTTTCATTTTAAGTTGGCAACCGGTTGCATATAGATTAGATTGTAATTTATTTTGTTACATTTCCAGTTTATTAGACTAGATTGTAATTTCTTTTTAATGCATTTGCATATAGATTAGACTGTGAATTCCTTTTGCATTTGCACATAGATTAGATTGTAATTTCTTTTGTTACATTTCCAGTTTATTAGACTAGATTGTAATTTCTTTTTAATGCATTTGCATATAGATTAGACAGTGAATTCCTTTTTGCATTTGCATATAGACTAGATTGTAATTCCTTTCCATATAGATTGGACTGTAAACTTCCTTTTGATAGATTTACATATAAACTAGATTGTAATTCTTTTTGATGTATTTCTAGTTTATTATTTGATTCAATGACAATAGATTAAATTGCTTTCAATACTGTAGAATTTAATCATAGTTAGTTTCAATTCTGTTAGTTCTTAGTATGTTCTGGATTTATTTAATCTCTAGTTTCCTTTCAAATCTCTAGGTAAATCAATTGTATTATATTGTAGGGTAAATAGTTTTGAGTTATGAATTGTAAATTATAAGTGAATTAGTTTTTAAATAGGTTTAAATTTCTGTATTTACATCTTAGTTATTACATGCATAGGTCAGCTGGCCGAAATCATCTAGATTAATCAATTTTTCAAAGTTTTAAGTATTTTTGTATACAGACTGTCATACAGACAGACTGTCATATAGACATACTGTTTGGCTTGTTATACAGATGTTACAGAGAGAAATTCCTATGGCTTGGGGTACCACAACAGATAGCTTGACTCCAGAAATCAATCCTTTCCAATATGCAATAGAAAGTAAATGTCTAACACTAAAGGATCAGACCTCGTACCTTATTCCGGATGATTGAAGTAGATCCCCTTTGAGCTTTCCAACTTTAGCTTGAATTGATAAATTACTTCCTCAACAACAAGTAAACAATACAAGCATACTATATATCATGATGTTAGATCTATTCTATCATATATAATCAACAATGTATAAGCATTTGAAAACATCGCATGGATAAAATATTCATTCAAACACACATTATTGGACAAGAAAAGATATTTCTATTAATATAAATCAGAGATTACAATGGATACAACCTCTGTCGGCACGTCTGCGAATTGGAGAAACTGACTCCCCCACTTGGGCCTCTACCACCTTAATCCTCCATTTATCGATAGCAATCTCACAAGAAAAAGGCAAGCTTAGGAAGAACACAAAAGTGCTCCAACAAAAAAAGGGATGCAGATTCAAGCATAAGTTCCGACAACAATGGACTATAGTTTCTTTGCTCTCAATTCTCTCATATGCCTTCAATGTACCATAGAGTTCCTTATATATCTTTTCAAAGGGGTAATGAAAGGTCGAATCCGAGCGATCTCAAGGCATAGGGAAAGCTAGGAGTCAAGTGAGTCAGATCCATGTCAAGGAAAACTCTAAAAGGATTTGGATTATGCACACATCCCAATGTACACGGTTTTAGTTGTCAAACCCGCGTATATACGCGATTAAGGGTTTAAAAGTCGTGTGTATCATTTTTCACATGCTTTTAGGGATGGTCAAGGAAACATCAAAGGACAAAAAATGGTCCACGGGGGCTAAGGAGTCTGCAGCGGGACAGGGGAAGGCCATACAAAGTGTGATTCACCTAGAGTGGTAAAATCAGCTATAACAATAGACCACCATTTCAACCTGTTGTTCAGTATTTCATACAGTCCTTAGCATAGTTTACATAGTTCCAGTCTGTTTTCTTCAGTTATTTGAGCAGGTTTTGATTACAGATAGTTAGACAGTAATTATATTTCTTTTTCAGAGTACGTGATTAAATTATTTGGAGCATTTATTAAGCCTTTAAGTCTTTTTATTATATGATTATATTAGCTTGAATTCATTCTATTTCTATACATATGATTTAAAGTTAATTATAAGTTGGTAGATATATTGATAGGTCATCAATAGAAATTGTTCTTTTTAGATTAGATGGTTATTAAATAAGAGTTTATATCATCATCAGGTGTTATAGTTAGGTATTTTCCTTTGCATTTTTGATAAGTGTCCATGATATAAAGAACCATGTTTACCATTACTTGCAACTGGACATTCCTTAGTTTACATATTTTCGTAGAGGTTAAGTTAGAATTAATTCCATTTAGTTTCTATACCTCATTTGAAAGCCACTTTGAATCTCCTCCTACCCCTATTCCAGCCACTGTAAATGCTTATCCCCAAAACAATCCAGGAGAGTGGAATTAGTCTGAATTGCCATGTATATCCTTAGTTATATATTCTAGTTGATGTAATTCTGTAAATCTTCCTTTGTATAGTTAGTTTTCAAAGTTGTTTAAAGTAGTAGAATAGGTTTTAAGGGATAGTTTGTTATCTTGTTTTTATTTTCATCAAGTATGTATAAAGTAGAGTAGTATAACTGGATACTACACTAGTATAGTCTTCTAGCTTAATCTTCTTAACTGTTGAATTCTTAGGAGTCTTTGTTTCTTATTTCAAAAAGATCTTTTGATCTGTGTTTGTTAAAATATTTCCACGACACCTTAGGAATTCTTCTGCCTTCACATATATTTTGTAGCAACTCCAAGCTTACAAATCGCGGTCGATAATTAAATATTAGGTAAACTATTCAAGACAATATTTTTTCCAACATTTTGGCGTTGTTGTTGGGGAGTTGTTCTGTAAGGTAGAAAAAATATAATTTGATTATGAAGTTTAGTGATAGGTTGGTGGCGGGGGAGCGGTAAGACAAGAGGTAAGAACCTGCACATTTGTTATAACAGGCGCCCCCAAACCTAGTAGTAACAATAGTCCAGGTTTTCCTTTAAGTTTTGTTTTTCATGAACAAAATCTAAGTAGATAAGGATATATAGGTTGTATTTAAATTATACAACAAGGGGGAGGGGAAACAATACAATGCAAATATGACTTCACTACATAATTTCCATAGCGTGACAGCTTGACGCATCCACTTTTAGTGGGTTCCCCCAAAGCCTTGTTGTTCCTTTTTGTACAAGTGTGATCACTTTATGAAAAGCTTGATTTATTTCTCTTAAGTGTGTTTAGAGTAGATAGTAAAACTGTGTTTAAATAACTATTATAGGGACATAGATTTCCCCACCATTTACTTAGTGAAAATATACCAAAAGACACCTATAGGAAGTTATCTGCCTGGAGATCTAAAGAGACTCTCTTAAGAAGTCTTATTAGAGAAGTTATGGACGATACTTTGACAGGAATATTTGAAGATCTCATTCTTGAAAATATTTCGAGAGATCAATTATTAAAAACCTCTATGCATCCCAATACAACTTCTTCCCTAGTAGGATACCCGAACTTTGTTGACCCTTTCCAAATAAAAGCACTCCTCGACGACTCTGTAATTTCACAAATTGAAACATACAAAGTAGAGTCTACTTCTCCTATAGGGTCCAATAAGAGCATGGCCAATGGGAGGAAGATCTCCCCTGAAAAAGGACATCGGGACACCTCAGCCTCACCTCAAAAAATTTCGCCTTTCAGCAACCAAACTCACCCAAATAAAAAGAAAGAAGATTCATCAGCAAGGACCATCTTCTGTTCAAAATGTAAATCTAAACATCTCCCACAAGAATTTCCATTCAAAATTTCCACATGTCATATTTGTACAGGACATCGTATTTTTCCTCAAGAGACCAGGGTGAACCTTGCTAGAATAGAAGCTAATCCTCCTTCCTTGAACACTCTTCCTCCTTTACCTGATCCTTAAAAGTTACTTAGGGTTGTCATCATTTGTACATTTGTAGATATGTTTTTCGAATAAACAAGAATCATGTCTAATTCTAGGAGACTCTTCTTCTATGTTTTTAAATAAAACCAATCATCTAATCAATGGTTTTGAAAATTTAATTATAGGTGGATCTTTTCTATAAGACATTATCTAAAAATGCTCTAAAACACTAGTTGTGATTCTGAAATTTGATTCTCAGACCATTTATTTTAAATGATTTTTCTTATATATGATGGTTTGATTCAGATATGTACATTCTTGATTACTTTAAGCAAGTGCTCAAAAAAATGATTTCAATCATCATGTTTTTCAAGATTTTTAATACCTAGGGATTACTAGTACATCTACACTTGTTATCAAAACTTAACCCTTCAAATATTTTTGAGAACACTCTAGCATAAGTGGAGTTTTTTCTTATGGAGAACGTTATCTTTTATAAAGAAGACGGACTAAAAGGTCCAGGAGCACCTTTGAGTTATTCTCTTTTGACATGATCTATGATTAAGGCCATTTTTATGAAAATTTTTACTCATGTGTTTAGCAGGGCTTAGCACACTCTAGTACCCATCGACTTCCTATCTTTATACAAGGAAAAACCACCAGGGTACTGAACAAGCCTGCTGGTAGCGGGTCAATGCTAAGTAAGAATCTAGCAATAAGGAAATTCGATAAATGCAAGTAAACCCGTCGGGTACTGAATAGGCTCATTGGAAGCGAGGCTATGCTTGCATGGTACCAATATAAACCTGCTGGGGTACTGAACATGCTCACTGGTAGTGGGGCAATATCAGGTAAAAAGAGCTTGGTTAATGCACCTCTAGGCACATGTGTTAACAATAAAATGTTTAGGCCTATTGTTTTTTATGTCATTAAACAATCACTATAAGATGGACTTGGATCCGATAAGTTGAGTTTAATCAATAACTAGGATCTGTTTATCCTATTAATGGGACCCATAGCAGTAGATACTTACAAATCCGATGAAAAGCTCAATTTTTTTTAGGGGGAAATATATCTTTACAACAAGGCAAGGATGACTAGTTTCCCTATGATTCTTCCTTTATTTCTTCATTACATGGTAAAAAATGAATTTGCATATTTGAGCACTATTTTTATATGTATCTATCTGAATCCTTCCATGCATGTGTTAATTTTTCCTTTCTGTTACCTACCTATAACAGCATGAATAGACTTTCTTATCTTATTTTGGAAACTGCTGATTTTTCTTGTATGGCTTGCGGACACGCCATATCTTTGGTTTGGGGGAGTATCAGACTGTCTGTCCTTTTATAAAAATGACAATTTATTTCTCTAAAAATCATGGAAGTACAATTAAAAGGATCAAAGTAATTGTTTTTATGTGATCTCCTTGTAGGTTCGAAGCTTAGAATAATATATGATTGTCAGTAGTCTGATCTGATCAAGCAAAACATATTTTCTTACAGGAAATTTATATGAAGGATCATATGAAGGATTATACAAAGGATCATATGAAGGGTTGAATAAAAGCCTGAATGAAAACCAAAAATATGTTCTGAATATGCATGATTAAAGTTAGCTTAATTTTTGACTTGGCTAAGTCATATCATCATTATTAAAAATCATATCCATAAGGTACTTTTTACTAAATTTCGACTCATGACTTGGTACGATCTCGATCTAATATGATTTTGTTTTATCCTCATATAGGATTTAAAATACCTTAGGGTACTTTCTAATCATTATTATGTTGTTATCACCTCATCTCATTTTTCATTCACATGTATAAACGGCTAAATATCTTTCATTCATATGCATAATCCGTTAGATGATCAATCTTCTCGTTAAAATTAGGATTATGGTAATGAGCATGGTCATATGTTTGCATTAAGTTTGATGTTCAACATGTCCAAAGTTTACTTTGGACAGGGTTGAACGAACTAAAACCTTATGAACTCGTTAGAAGTTGCATTTTGATGGCACACATTTTAAGGGCTGTCATAATGGCACGGTCATCCAAAATACGCCGAACTGGCTGCAAGATCATTTGATCGACTGAATGTGGCATGTTCTTAAATTAATATGATGCAAATACTTTCCATTGTTTCCATATGAATGTTACCACTGTAGAAGCCTATCGCCAACTTTTTCCCCATATTTCTCGTAGAGCGTTGTTTCATCACCTTGGCTTCACCATGCCAAATCGTTTCAAACCAGAGAGTTATCAGGACCTCTTCTAGATACCCAAATTTAGAGACTATCATGAAATCACCTTTTGCGCAGGATGGAACCCTTTTCTACATCAGTTGCAGGGTTTTGACAAGAAAATCTCATTATTGTTCGCAATGGGCTTTGATGGGAGAAAAGCAATGGTCGACCATTTAGTTTTTCAGGTCACTGAGGAGTCAATAGCCTAGGCCACCAAGCTTCCCCGAGAGGGGGATCGTTGGAACAAGCATTGGTTCATCCATAGAGCATCGCACAATTTTGCATTGAAATTTGAATGTCGGCATGTATCAGGAAGTAAATGCTACCATCACAGTTGGATCAAACCAGAATATCTCAATCCATTGGCAGTTATTATCCACCTAGTCACCTGTGAAGGTAAGTTCAACGTTTTTAAATCTTGTCATCTGCGTCTATTGGCTCACTTTGTGGATAAAAAATACCTGAATTTCCCATTTTTCTTTCTGCGGAGTCTCAAAAAAATTTCTAATTTGGTTGGAAGAATACCCTCCATCCCAAAAACAACCTATACCACCATAGCATCATAATACTTCTCATCCTCGATCAGATTAAAGAACAAAACCATACATGGGATACTTTTGTTTTCAAGGTCCTTAACCCTCATTTGAATATTTGAAAGAGCCCCCAATATTCTCATGGCCAAGAGTCTAGTCCATCTCCATCAACATGGAAGAAAAACCCTAACATAGTTCATCTAGATGATGATGTATCAGAGTCAAGCCCATATACATGGTCTTCCCTTGTTGTTCCTGCTGAATTCATACCTCTGTCACGACCCCGTACTGAGAAACGAAAGGTGGAATTTGCAAAGACCATTCGTCAGCCCCGTGTCCAGCCCTTGGTATAGTCAGGTGTCCAGCCTGACATACAAAGAGACCATCTAGATAGTACAACTAAAACACCTATACCTGACCCAGATTCTCCTTTATACGCGTTGTCTAACATTTCAGTTGATTTGTTGAAAGACATTGCTCATGAAGATGTTTCTACACTCATTCAAGATTTAAACCCTCATAGTCAAGTTCTAGGTGCCAATGTTGAAGTGCTGACCAAAGAAGAGATCCCTCTACAAGATTGTAACCAGTCCCTGGAACCATGTCAACCACTGCAGCTAGCAGTAGAACAACTAACCTCTAGATTGACACAGTTGACAAAACAGAATGAAGTGCATGTCAAATTAATCTCAGAGCTTCAAGAAGAAAATAAACTATTACGGCTACAGATTAAGGCTATGGAAGATCTTCATAAGACTGTCAATAAAACACAAAGGAACTAGCACACAAGGTGTGCTCTCTTGAAAGCACAAGCTAAAAATTTGAAGTATAAGCCACCTGCTTCGTCAACAGGGTCGAAGGAAGTTGCTAACGCAACTCTACCTTCTTCCCAATGATATCTCTTACTTTGTACCAGTGGGACTTGGCATCCTTTTGTTTTGGGGATATGTTGAGCCCCATTTTGTTACCCTTTTTGAGCTAAATACCTTATGTATTAACGCATATTTTGTTTTCATTTTGGCGTCTTTGCATCACACAGACTACCTTTCAGCTTCAGGTATGATCTTATTTTGATTTATTTAAGATTAATTCATTCTTGATTATTTTACTGTTTTAATGAGTAAATTCGATGATTAATTCATGTAACTATTAACAAATGCATTTGTCAATTGCAGAGCATGTTTTTGGGAGAAATTTACACACAGACACACGTTCGGCTAGATATGCGCATAGCATATCCAGCTCGTCATATAACTCGCCAAACCAACCACGCATTCGAACTGATTGATTCTACAACATTTAAGCATGGATTGGTCTGGAAACCGCCGACTATCCACTTATTGAAGCATTAACACGGGCCTTATTCTGGAAGGTTTCCAGCGTACATCAAAACGCTAGATAAGGGGAGCCACCTCATGCTCGATGGAAACCAACTCGCGACAAGGGAGGAGAGTGACTATTTGTTGGAATTAAAGCAATGAATTGTAATAATGGTTGACTCATCTCAAAGAGAAGTCGACCACTAAAGGGTCGGCTTGCTCGCTTTCTCAAAACTATATATATAAGAACACTTGTATGCGAGAGGGGTTAAGTAGAATTAGTTTTTAGCTCAGTAAGATTCCATGTAATTCAGACTCTGTTTATTTTTAATGGAAAGTTCTGTCATACTGTTTACACTCATGTTCCATTAATGCTTAGCAGGCTATGACTCTGTTTGCTGGGAGGGCCCCCCGCCAATCCGAGTTTTATTTTTCGTATAGTCTCTTTCCTTCTTATAATTAGCATAATTTTGTTCATAGGTTATTTATGTAATTTCATTTCTGCAACTGTTTATATTGTTTCCTGTAACTTAGATTTCATTCTAGTCTTATGATGCTTGTACTTTAGATTCCATTTTAATGTTATTATGCTTCTATAGTCTTTCATTTTAAGTTGGCAACTGGTTGCATATAGATTAGATTGTAATTTATTTTGTTACATTTCCAGTTTATTAGACTAGATTGTAATTTCATTTTAATGCATTTGCATATAGATTAGACTGTGAATTCCTTTTTGCATTTGCCTATAGATTAGATTGTAATTTATTTTGTTACATTTCCAGTTTATTAGACTAGATTGTAATTTCTTTTTAATGCATTTGCATATAGATTAGACTATGAATTCCTTTTTGAATTTGCATATAGACTAGATTGTAATTCCTTTCCATATAGATTAGACTGTAAACTTCCTTTTGATGCATTTACATATAAACTGGATTGTAATTATTTTTGATGTATTTCTAGTTTATTATTTGATTCAATGATAATAGATTAAATTTCTTTCAATACTATAGAATTTAATCATAGTTAGTTTCAATTTTGTTAGTTCTTAGTATGTTCTGGATTTATTTAATCTCTAGTTTCCTTTCAAATCTCTAAGTAAATCAATTGTATTATCTTGTAGGGTAAGTAGGTTTGAGTTATGAATTGTAAATTATATGTGAATTAGTTGTTAAATAGGTTTAAATTTCTGTATTTACATCCTAGTTATTACATGCATATTTCTGCTCGCCGAAATCATCGAGATTAATCAATTTTTCAAAGTTTTAAGTATTTTTGTATACAAACTGTCATATAGACAGACTATTTGGTTTGTTATATAGACCACCATTTCAACCTGTTATTCAGTCTTTCATACAGTCCTTAGCATATTTTACATAGTTTCAGTCTATTTTCTTCAGTTCTTTCAGCAGGTTTTGAATAAGGATAGTTAGACATTAATTATATTTCTTTTTCAGAGTATGTGACTAAATTATTCAGAGTATTTATTAGGCCTTTAAGTCTTTTTACCATATGATTATATTATCTTGAATTCATTCTATTTCTGTACATGTGATTTAAAGTTAATTATAAGTTGGTAGATATTGATAGGTCATCAATAGAAGTTGTTCTTTTCAGATTAGATGGTTATTAAATAAGAATTTAGATCGTCATCAGGTTTTCTTAGTTAGGTCTTTTCCTTTGCATTTTTGATAAGTGTCCATGATATAAAGAACCATGTTTACCATTACTTTCAACTGGAAATTCTCTTTAGTTAGACTTAATTCTCTTTAGTTAGACTTAATTCTCTTTAGTTTCTATACCTCATTTAGACTTAATTCTCTTTAGTTTCTCTTTAGTTTCTATACCTCATTTGAAATCCACTTTGACTCTCCTCCTACCCTTGTCCCTGTCACTGTAAATGTTTATCCCCAAAACAATCCAGGAGAGTGGAATTAGTATGAATTGCCATGTATACCCTTAGTTATATATTCTAGTTGATGTAATTTTGTAAATATTCCTTTGTTTAGTTAGTTTTCAAAGTTGTTTAAAGTAGTAGAATAGGTTTTAAGGGATAGTTTGCTGTCTTGTTTTTATTTGCATCAAGTATGTATAAAGTAGAGTAGTATAACTGGATACTACACTAGTCTAGTCTTCTAGCTTAATCTTCTTAACTATTGAATTCTTAGGAGTCTTTGTTTCTTATTTCAAAAATATATTTTGATATGTGTTTGTTAAAATATTGCCACGACAGCTTAGGAATCCTTCTGCCTTCGCATATATTTTGTAGCAACTACAAGCTTACAAACCCCGGTCGATAATTAAATATTAGGTAAACTATTCAAGACAATATTTTGCCCAACAGTTGGGACTTTTAACCATTTGAGTCGAGGGAAATGTTGTGGCATCCGTCAAAGAATGAGGTAGAGGACTAGCTGGAGTATAAACCGCGAGCATTCACGTAAGGGGAAAGTGCATGATCACAGTTGAGCACGGAAAACTGGGTGGACGAGTATATATATTCTGATATTCGCGAGATCTTCTTTGCAGAGTTCCTTGTTATACTGCACGAGTGGTTTTCAAGCTTGGAAAGGAGGCATACAAAATTCCAGAGAAGGGAAGTAGTTGAGTGGAATGATCATTTGGTTTGCGAGGTAACCATTGTAAATAAAACCATCTCTAGAGTTGTTGATTTTTGGGTTGACAATATTTTGCAAGGATACATTACTAATTTTGCAGTAGAGGCCATGACCTCATATAGTGAGCCTGAAAGGAATTGTTTCCAAGGACCTTGAAGAAGATATTTTCTATTTATCAATACATGGATCAATATGCTCATCTATGAGAAGGGTATCTTGCAGTTGAGTCTCATACCCAAGAAGAAGGCTATGTCACAGACGACCTATTAAGAAAATGGGAAAACATGAGTTGATATGTTCCCAAGAAATATAGAACCTGAACTAGATTGTGGATTCCTAAGGAGTGGAAGGAGATTCAGGCAAAGGAAAAGAAGAAAGATAGAGGAAGGTAGATGAGCTCTTAGTCTTTTTGAGGAGAGTGAACATGAACTTTGGTCATAGGAAGACGAAGAGGAGGAATATAGCTAGATATTAGAAGGAACAGAGGAATCTAAAGAGTCTGCAGAGACACCAAGGTCAGAATGCAACTACATTACACTAGGAGTATCACTGGAGGTAATATATAGAGCCTCATCCCTGGAAAGGACTACTAATACTGACAGTGCTAGTACTGTGACTAGCACACCAGAGGGTACAACTCCTTTGAATCCCTTACCAAAAAATCTTGACGCCAACTCAATAGCTGGGGTGGATATTCAGTTACCCACATTCAATGGGAATGGAGAAGAAGATCCAAAGCAGCATTAGTTCCTATGTGAAGCTGTTTGGATGGTTCGTTTAGTCCATAATGCAGATATAAGAAAGGCGTAGATGATCACGACTCTGAGGGGTCGTGCACTAGATTGGTTTATGAATTTCTTTGTCACACCAACTGGAGCACCGCAGAAGACCCTTGGTGAGATTCGAGCTGCAATGATCTTTGAGTTCAGAAAACCTAAATCTGAGTTGCAGTGTATTATGGAGATCAAGGAGATAAAACAAGCATTGGCAAAGACTATATGGGATTTTGACCATCGGTTTAAAACTTTGATTGCCAAATTAAGCTTGCAAATTTCAAATGTACAACATAGAGAGTGGTTTATTACTACCCTATTACCACACATCCGAGGTCCATTAATGAAGCAAAAGATAGAGTCGCAGACATAAGCGCTAGTGTTGGAAATGAAGCTAGAAGCCTCGCCACTCAAGGGTAAGGAAGCACAAGAAGATTTATGGTGAAAAAAATGCAAAACGGAGAGACACACCAGTGATAATTGTCCAAAATTCATGAATTATGTCTCATTCAGTGCGCCAAACCCATTAAATGGCCATGGACTACCCTGGTGCCGCATATGCCAGTCTAGAGGGAATCGCGACGAAGAGTGTTTATACTTGCAAAAGGTTGTAAGTACCCAGAAAAACCTCTTTTGGAAATTCTGTAAGTCAGTAGGGCAAGAATATAAAGATTGCAGAGCATACCATCTCCTGAAGGAAAAAATCGTAGATACCTACTTGATGAAGAATGAGGGGTAGGCTCAGGATGAACTGGCACAACCATCATATCAGCTTGCGCAATTCCCACCCAGTCAGTATCAGAACCTGTATCAACCTTAGTATGTGCCACAACAACCATATGTGCAACAGAATCACTACCAGTAGAATCAATACCTACCACAACAACCACACCCTCAAGGAAGGGGTGGTAGAAACTTCATAGGAAGAGGCGAAGGAGGAGGCTTTGGTAGAGGGAGAGGTTAGATTACATGTTATGACTGTGGACAAATAGGTCACTATGCTAGAGATTTCTTGGAACCTACAAAGACATGTTCATACTATGAGGGACATGACCATAATGTGGAGCAATGTCCTCAGTTAATCACAAAATGGAAAGCAAGGACCATCACAGGACCTAACCCTATGCAGAACCCAAACCCAAATCCTAACATGAACGTCTAGATGATTATGGCTAAACCACAAGATCCAAATGTCGTTGCCATAACACGAGGAGGTGCTGCAACCGTAGCTGATCAAGATAAACCACAAGAACAACTGCAGTCACATGTATGGCCCGCGACGCAGAAGAAGGTGCCATTCAATGTACATAAACAAAAGGAAGTATTCTTGGACGTGCGACAAGAATTTGTGGATCCATAAGAATCGTCGACATCAGAAGAAGTCAGGGAGATGCCTGAACGATTTCAGTGCATATTTCAGAAGAAGGTCCCACAAAAGGTTAGCAATCTCAATTTCTTTCTATCAAGTTGCTTAAAACTAATACAAGATAAAGATGCTATCGTAAAACTACATGTAATTATAGAAGAAACATCCATAGAGCCACCACTTGAAAAGAACGCTAACAAAGTAAGCAAGAAATTCAAAACTGGATGCGAGTTAAGAATGGCTGTGCATATGGGAGACTACAACAAGGATTACATAATCTTAAACCTGGGCTCTGATGTCAATTTTGATGCGACAAACTTGGGAAAGTATGGGAAAGCTGTGTTTGGACTGGTCTCCTGTCCAGTTGTGACTTGCAAATCAGGCGATGGTCCTACCCATTGGCTGGTTGAGTCAGGTTCCTGTTGACATTGAAGGGTTGTGCACATTTGCAAACTTCAAATTTATTAACATTGTTGATGACACGAACCCATACCCTGTGCTGCTAGGGATAGATTGGGCCATATACAACCAGACCATTATAAACTTCAAGAAAATGATTCTCTCATTTGAGGATGACGAGATGAGGGTAGTGTCACCAATTGATCCATTAGAGGGATAGAGATACATTGAGACTGTCTACAATGAGGGATAGGTTGACTATATTGACCAGATCTACAATGTCACTTCCATGCGAGAAGACTACATCAATCCAACAATGGATGGAAACATGAGCTGGAAGAGTGCTATTTCCTGAACCTCCGACTCAAGAGAGGCTTTGGAGAATTGGAAAAACAGACTACATGAAGTCTCTATGAGGAGGTGCACAAGAGTTACAAGGTATCTACGACGGGTGGAGAATGAATTAAGAGAGCTACCCACCTATGAGGGTTTACCTAATCTCGTGACCTTCCTAACTGAGTTTGAAGGACTTGTAACAGAATTGTAGCACTTGTCTGCGCTAGACCATGTGCTAAAATCTACACCCGCTAGATGGTGGGGTGTACACAAGCAGTCAATAAAATATTGGCCACGATGCAGAAGATTAATGTAAGTTAGATTCAGTGAAGAGGTCACCCTTGTGAATCACAAGTATTTAGGACTAGAAAACCCTGTTGAACATCTTAATCACTGTTGCACGGTATTTTCAGAGTACTGGCGATAGGAATGGGTCCATCATTTCATTCATACATTGGATATGACACCTAGAACCTGGTATGCATCTATGGAATTACGACAAGGAACCCAGGATTGGGAAGGATTCGCTGAGCAGTTCATGCACACATTTGAATTTACTAATGAGAAACCTACAGTTGATGTTGCACTTCAAACGATAAAGGAGAAGATATTCACTAAAATCCCTGTTGAAGAGGCCAATGCTCACCATTCTAGTGTGACCATTCAGCAATGGATGGCTTGCTACAATCTAGCTGGAGACCCAGATGATGATATGACTAACATAAACATACTAGAATTAGAGGGCACCCACGCAGTAGAAGGAAGTGGTATTTCAAGTGACCAGTTCCTTAAGCCGTTGAATATTAAGAAAGTAAACATTGGGTTGCCAGAGAACCCAAAGTTCGCCAATATAGGAGATTATTGGGATGAAGAGACAGTCGCGAAGATCATAGATTTGCTGCATGAGTACTAGGACCTATTCCCTACCAAATTTTCAGAGATGAAGTGGATAGTAGGATATCTAGGGGAGATGAAAATAGCCCATGCAACTAGATGCTAAACCCAGTAAGCAATGACCTTATAGGTTGAATCCAAGGTATGAAGAAAAGGTAAAAGAAGAATTAGATCGCATGCTCGATGCAGGAATCATTGAGCCTGTTGAGGAGTCAGAATGGATCATCCCTATAGTAATCTAGGACAAGAATAAAACAAGTGAAGTCAGAATCTGTGTCGATCTAAGGAAGCTGAATGATGCATGCTTGCACGATCCATTCCCAACACCGTTTACAGATGAAGTGTTTGAAAGCGTTAGAGGGTAAGAAATGTATTCATTCACTGATGGATTCTATGGCTACCATCAAGTCAGGATCACAAAGGAGGATCTCCACAAAATGACCTTTATCATCAAAAGGGGATGCTACCAGTATACAGTAATGCCCTTTGGACTCAAGAATGCACCTGCTATTTTTTCTAGAATTGTAGTCTCTTCTTTTAAATATTTTATTCATAAATTTCTTGAGGTCTACTTTGATGATTGGACTGTGTTTGTTCTACCAAGAGACCGTATTGAGAGTCTTTGCATGATGCTGGACCACTGTCGTCAGTATCAGATCGCGTTTGATTCTAATATAATGTATATTTTTCACACTGTTTGGTGTTCTGTTGGGTCATGTCATGTGTCATGATGGTATTTTGGTCGACCCAACAAAGATTGCGATTATCCTCAAATTACCACCACCTACATCAGTCACGCAACTAATATCATTGCTAGGACACACGTGCTACTACAAAAATATCATCAGAGGATATGCAGAGATCACCACACCTACGGAAAAATTGTTGAAAAGGGATGCAAAATTTCAGTGGACCCCATCTTTCCAGGAAAGTTTGGACAAATTGAAGAACAATATGGGAAGAAAGAAGTTGATGCGCACGCAAGGAAGGAAAAGTGCGCAAGAAAGAAGCTGACGTGCACGCAACGAAGGAAAAGCATGCACACATCAGAAGGGGAAAGTAGGTCAAGAAGGAAGTAGAGGAACTGAGGTAGAAAGATAGAACACGTGTGCTATGGAGGAAAAGCAAGGTTGTAGGAGTGCAAGAAGGTAATGGTTAGATTGCGACAGGTCAGTAAGATAGTGACTGCTAAAGTCGACATAAGCCAACGGACGCTGCACATATGAAGGAATATACGTAAGTCAGGCCGTTAGTGCCTTGTGTCAGTCTATGACAATTTGTAACCATTTTTTATGGCTGATTACGACCTTTGACAGATGAACAGTATGTAGTCGACCTTGCGTGGTCCTGTAGAAGTTATAAATAGGAAGAACCCACTTTGTGTAGGGGTTGGTCATTGTTTTTGTTGATTGAATGGTTTTGGTTTTGTTGGTTGTGGTTCATTGTTCATTCACAAAGTCACTCAATTTTGTTAAGAAATTTAGGGTTAGTGGGAAGGAAGACTCAGAGAAGAGTTTGATAGCAATAGTAGGCTATTGATTCACAGATCTTATATCTATGTGCCTAGACCGCTTGTAGGAGAAGTAATCTATAGCTGAGTGTGCAGATAGTAGAGGTAGAAGAGTTGATCCAGGCTGTGTGTGGATCAGTAGGAGTAGATAGAAGAATAAACCAGAGAGCATGAGAGAAATAATATTGAGTCAGAAAGACATATCTTAAGAATAGTCTGCAGATCGCAGAATGCAAGGTGTTATACACAATTTCTCATGCCAGATGAAGAGCACCTTGGTGGTTTTTCCCAAATGGGTTTCCACATTATTTCCTGTGTTGAATGATTGGTGTCTGTTGAATGTTTATGTGAAGGTCAAGTATTTATTACTTTCTATATATTGATGAGTTACTGTTGAATGTATGTCGCCATTTTATTAAACAGTGAATGGATGAATGTTTAAAGAATTACTGGAATGTTATGTATGAGTTCATGGTCGAACTGCTAAGTTAAACTATAAGTCGAGGATTGCTTGTCAAGTGTAAGGAATCAGCTGTGTCGCACAAGTTGCACAAGTTGTTGAGAGTAATGACAAGGTTGTGTCGTGTGTGCGCTGACATACATTTTTTCCCAATCATGCAGTGACAGACTCCATCATCCTATCACCTTTGTCGAGCACCAAGGGACTGTAATCCCTCGCCAATTGAAAAAACTTAGTTTTGGTTGTTACCCATTAAGATATCTCGAGTGAGACTGTGCCTTCCTTGCGGGTGTTGCGACTGATCTTTCTTTGTCGTGCCAATGTCTTGTGGTGTCTTGTTGGTATTGTGTTGGTGTTGAGCCACGGGTTGAGACAAGAAAGATATAGAGGCCAACATATTGTGTTCAATTATTGATGCATCATGGGTATTTAATTTTTCATACTTCCATGCAAACACATCTATATGTTCTTTGACTAGTTTTATGTATCTTTGTTTGACTTCCTCAGGTGGCAACTTTGATAATTTGATATTCTTAGGCTCTTTATCAGTGCCAACATTTATTTCTTCTACATCCTCCTCTTTTGGTTTAATTACATGTTTGTGAGGAACATCATTCTTATCAAACAATATTTACAAAGGAAACAAAACTTTGGGTATGAAGTTATTTTTCAAATATACAATTTTATGATTACCCACTTTGTTGCTTAAATTCATATCCGATTCTTCTTGTTCCTCGTCATAGTTCATACTTTCATCTTCATATTGTTCTTGGTCAATACATGTATTAGAGAATTCATCCACTAGTTCCAAAAATCATTTGATTTGTTGATCATCGTCAAACACTTGCCAATGTTTAGTTTTATTAGGTATTGATGATCTGTAGATCATCTCTACTTCATAATTAAATTTTAATCCATGTAGGAGGATTACAAGTACTTGTTGCTGCTAATGCATCAAATTTTTGATTCTCTTCTCTAGGAACAACAATGATATTAAATGCATGCAAGAAATTATCAATCAAATCCCATATTTCATTTCTATAAGCTCTCATTGTAGAATGTTTTTTTTATAAATAGCTTTTGTTTTCTGCACTATTCACTCTTAATCTCGAAACCCTAGAATCTGAGTTATACCCATTCTTATTGTTTCCTTTAAACCCAAAATTAATGCTTCATATTTTTCCACATTGTTTGTGGTTTCAAAATTCAATTTAAATAACAACAAAAATTATTCTTTACTAGGTGAGATGAGCACTACAGTAGCTCCTACCTCATATTTGGTAGAGGATCCATCAAATTACATATCGTGGATATTATCATGTGTAGGACTTATATCTTTCACATCTATCAAAGGATACATATATTTATTGTCACGTCCCCGTCCCTCATCCGGCGAAGAGGACGCGACGAACACCTCAACACAACCGAGCAAATGGCCCCATGAACATAATCAAAGAAATCAATGCTGGACATAAAATTTACAAGCATACACAGATGCAAAACTCTTCATTCATACAGCGGAAGCAACACAAATACATTCCATCATTTGACATAAATATAAATTACAGAGATGAAGTAAACAGCAGACTTATCTTTTGATGAAGAATTCACCCGCAACCAGCTACGTCGCTGCAACGTTCCACCCAACCATAGGCCAGCTTGCTCATCAATCTCTCAGCAACACTCCCACCCCCGAGCTGGGCATGATTCCTCAAGGACTAAGGGGACAATTGCAGGCTTGCACATAGCCAAGGGGACACAAAACAGTAGGCAAGCACAGCTGGTTTTAACAGGCCTTCAACAGCAGCCAAGCCAGCACATCCCAAGGGGACAACCATTGCATACCAGCAGCAAAACAACTTCATTCACTACTTTGTGATGAAGGCATAAACAACAGGGTGGCAACCCCAAACCAATCATGAGGCACAGCTCAACCCGCTAAGCAACTCAGAGCTGGTTTTGGCCCTAACGTGGCCAAAACAACCCAGCTGCAACCCAAACAAGGGTACCTCAGTAGCCAGACACAAAATGAATAATAACACAAATCATAGACCACAACGGATAATCAACAGCACTTCCCAGCATAGCCATGGGAACTCAACACAGACCACAATGGAAAACGTCTCCCTACAGATACCCAGTTGCCCAAAATGCAATTGGACACCACAATCAACAAAACACAGGGGGAATAACAGTCCCAAAACAAAGACAGTGAGCGCAGCTCACAACATGGGAAAAACGCCCCAACAATTCTGTGCGTGGGTGCAACTTGCACCAAACCGCAACACACAGAAGACAACAATTGCACGGCCGCAATTTAGTAAGGGAATTCACATACGGTTGCTGACCATGAGAAGGCTCTTGCACCCGAAAATCCCAAGCAACAGACCGCGATTTCCTTTGCTCCCTGCGTGAGCAAAAACCAACGCAGAGTCTCTGCGCGTGAGGAGAAAACAACCACGGCTCCACGCGTGAGGAATATGGAGGAATGAACAGCCCACTGAGGCAACGTGCGATGAGAAGTGCGTGAGGAGATGAACAGGCCAGGGAAGAGTGCGCGAGGGAGAAGAATGGACAGTCGTGGGTGGAGTGAGCAAGTGGGTAAGGCTGACAGCCTGCCACAACCACCACCACTTCAGCAATAACTCCCCCAACCACCAGCTGAAGCATTAAAGAGGTTAACAAGGGAAGATGGAAATCAACAAGGTCACAAAACATGGGTTTTTCCCCCATAAACGAAGGTTTTACATCCCCACCCCTTATCCTTTGGAACCATGCCCTTTTCATTCAACGTTGCACTGCCGTAGCTGGTTGTGGTTTATTTTAATTGATGTGCGTGTTTACATGATTCCATATTAAAATGTGCTGGATAGCACAACATACCATCGGCAATTATCCCCATTACCGAAACATACACAGCCAAATCGATGGTGGGGATTTTGCCTTGAGCTCCTCACCATGATTAATTACATTATATGCATCATGCAAGCGGGGTCGAAACCGGGGACATTACATTTATCATAATAAATCCCTCTAGTTAACATATAACAACTCATATATTCCTCAATATTGTATATTGGATAGTTTATAGGGATGTTACCTTCACTTAACACATACGCATATCTAGATTCATTGTATAATTTTCTTGGCTCTCCTACAAACAAAGGGATGGTTGCATACTTCATATCCATCTACATGGTTCCACCCATCCTCTTTGAACATGTTCTTGACAACAACATGTCATATCTTTGGGAAACATATACTACTACAACATTTAGCAAAATTCTCTTAAATGGAAGTTGTTCTAAGGTCACAACCAAATATTTAATTATTCCAATACACTTGTTGGGTAAAATATGCACTATATAATTCAACACTTAATTGTCAACCTGGGAAGGTAGCTTGTGAGATGAAAACACTATATGTGTAGGATTGAAGGATTTGAACTAACCTAATCTAACTAGACATGTAAATGCACTAATCATGGAACTACATGATGTTAAAATACATGCATGACTATCATGAGTTAAATGCAGGAGTCCAATATATTCTTATGAAAGTAGGGAAACTATTTAACAACTAAAATTTAAATCTAATCTACTATTATGCTAATCAATTCTATGGAATAAAACTACAACAACTAATCTAGGAAAGCGGTCACTTGGTCTGAAAGCAATCTAATCTAATGAAAGTAAATTTAACTATTCAAAATAGGCAACAAATCAACTAAACTATTTCATGAATGCATGAAATATATGCTTATGCAGGGATGAGAATATACTTAACCATGCGATTAACTATGAAAGAAAATACTGAAATTAATTACAAAAGCAAATCTAAAACTAATTACTGTAAAATAGGAAATTATGATACAAGTGAAAACAACAATTAATCTATCTATTCTATGAGCGAAACTACTCTATATTTTCAAAAGATAAAACTAACCAACTATCCTACTCTAGTTATCGAGCTCCATGCAATCGTATAAAGCAAATTTAAACACTAATCTAAGGAACAAGTGTAAACAAATACTTTGTGAGGAGTCATAAACTAATGTAAGCAAACTAGTTTAACAAAATCCAATCTAATCAACAAGTAATCTATGAATTTGAAAAGTAAACTTATATTAAAATACGCTATGAGAACTTTCAAAATGAAACTTTACTAATACTGAAAACTAATTCATCTAATACGAAGGGAAAAATGAAAACAATCTAAACCAAATATATAATTACAAAACATTACAACAATATTGAAGAAAGAAATCAGAAACCACAATAAACCTAAACACAATACATAGGGTGAAAGGAGAAAAATAGGAATAAAAATTTAATAAATGCTTTAAACAATCTAACATATGATCCTAAAGGCAAACATAACCATTACTTAACTACCACAGTTGAAACATAATAAAAAAGCTAAAGAAGCGGGATTAAAAAAGATTGAAAACGCGAAGGGATGAATGAAAGACTGAATAATAGACTGGAACATTGGTCTGTATGACATGCAGAACATGATGTCTGAATGACATTATGCACACATAAAATACTAAAATGTCAAGAAATAGTTAATCTGAATTATTTTGAGATCAGCTGATCCATGCATATGATAATAAAATGTAAATGAACAAGAATTAAACCTGCCTAATGATTAAATTCAATCTATAAAATAACTTAAACTCAATTCATAATTTAAAAGATATCGTGATCTATTGCATTATAAAGCAAGTTGGGATATAACTAAATAAATTCATAACAAAACAGAATTGAACCTACTGTAATTGGAAATATCAAAGCAATCTATTCTATCAACCAAGAAATAAACTAGAAAGACTTGAAAAGGAAATTGAAAGCAAATTTGTGTGCAACCGATTGCTTAACTCACAAAGGGAAACTATATTAACAACATAATATCAAAGTGTAATCTATGCTACAGGAAACAAAAGACATGAACAATTATAATAACTAAATTGCATAAATAAATTACAAATAAAGCTATGTTAATTGCAAAAAGAAGGAATAACGAAAAATACACAGGAATGGAAATATCTGGTTGATGATGGGCCCTCCCAGCAATCAGAGTGATGGCTTGCTGAATCTGACTAAGATATGATCATGCATAACATAATCAGAAATTTTATTAAATTGAAGAAAAGTATTACAGAGTTTCTGGAATAAAATTGCTCACATTTATCCACTAGTTATCTTCAATAGCCTCCTTTCGCATAACAACATTTATATATACAACATTTTACAAAAGGCGAGCAAGTCGACCCTTTCAGTGGTCGATTGCTCTTAGGATAATTCAACCATTATGACAAATAACTGATCGAATGACCAACACATACGCTCTCCACCTTCCTTGCGAAATGGTTCTTCTATGGCGTGTGATGTGGCATACAGGCTCTGTTTTGGCGTGGCTGGTGTCAAGGTGTCAAACAGAGGCAGTATGCTGACAATCCTTCTATAATGAGAGCCATTCTACCATCGAAACGCGTGGAAACAAAACAGTTGCAAGCTGTTCCATCCTGTAATGCTCAGGAATCTATCATTAACAGTGCGCGGTTGGTTCGGCGGGTGTAACGGTGAGCTGGATATGCTCTATGCATATCTAGGATGGATGTGTTGCCTGATTGTTGGTTCACTGAAGACTATGATCTGTACCTGAATAGTGAACAAAGAAATGCCAGGTTTAAATAATGGCTGGGTTCTATTTGCTGAGAGCTAGGTTCCATCTCCTTTCCTGGTGCGCTCCTCTTCTTCACGACGTGCAAATTTCTCTTCACTGTACGTAAAATAATTCTTTGTATTAACATGCCTGCACAAAACATGAAGTCCGTTAGTTACCAAAACATGAAATGATAATATATATTAAACAGAAAGTCTTAAAGAAAAGTGTTTATATAATTAAACGATACATGAGAATGATATATATATGAACCCACTTTAAAATAAATTAAGGGAGATTGGGCAAGTGACATATGATTTTAAATGGTTAATAAGTTATTACAATCCATGTCATAATCCACTTTATGATTTGGTTAATTTATTATGAGTGGATTTGGGTATATTTTCTTTGATATTTAATTCCCATTTTTTTTATATTTTATATATTTTTTATTTAATTCCCATTTAATATTTTTTAATTTTTAAATTTAATTTCCATTTTTAAATATTTTTTTATTTTCTTTATTTAATTTTAAACCAATGCTAAAAGCTCATCATCGCTCATGGTTTTTGCATGTGCATTCACGGGACCAGCGAGAAATAGAAGGTGAGGATAAAACAAACCAAGAACCTATTAAGAAACATGCCATTAAACCTAGCGTGGAACTCAAAGTCGGGTGAAGGGCCAGATGGAGTACCGAAATGCGCACTAAATGCAATAACACATAAAAAATGATGAATTAAGTTTCTTTTACATTTATAAGTTATAATTGATGAAAACATAGTAAAAGATAGACAAATTGAGGATAGATGTATTAGATTTCGGTAAATAGGTCAGGAAATTAATGTAAATAACATCATTATAAAAGACAATTTCGGAGCCCAACATTCCCCCAAACCAAAGGTATGGCACGTCCTCGTGCCATGAATGAATCAAAAGTGGTCTTTCATTTATTCAAAAACTTTGCTTGATCATCTTTAGTTTATAGGAAACCGTTCAACAAATCGAAGCCAACTTTATTACTACATGAAAGCTGAACTTAGAAAAAATAATTTATGTTATGAGATGACCAAAACAACTTCATATTATTTAATATTTCTTAATACATACAATTATGCCAATAAGTAATAATTTGTGCTTATGAAGACCATATAAACTGAGACTCCCTCCCCCAAAACAAAGGTATGGCATGTCCTCGTGCCATGAATGAATTAAGACTGGGTTAAAATAGAAAACATGAGGTCATAGATAGTCTGTAAATCCTATTGGAAACTAGTTATCCCTACTACTTCTCAAAGGTTTATTGTCATTCAAGTATTTATGGACAAAATTTGCATTTCAAGTTCATTAGACTCCTAATTTTATGGGTCCCACTTCTAGGATAGTGACATCCTAGGTATAGTATGAATTTAGACAACAAGGTCTTAAGTGCAACTTACAAACATTCTCAAATGGTAGATTGAAGGAGTTCATTTTATTTAGATCAACTATGTATACCTTCCTCCAATAGGCCCACAACAACCTTTACAGAGTCATTTTCATATTTTTTATCTCTTTATTTTATTTTATTTTTTTATTTTATTTTATTTTTAGACTTTTTCTCTCTCTTTTTAACAAGTTGTCCTTCCCAGGAAGATTCCCTCTTTTAGTCGGTCCTATTCAATACCCCGTTGGGTTTACCTGGTCATACCACAGGCTGGTACTCGCTGCTAGTGAGCCTGTTCAGTACCCCGGCGGGTTAACCTCTTAAACCCGTTTTCTATCAAAGGCACTTGTCCCAATGTTTCCACTCCCTATAGATATTCGACAAATAATTTTTCCTATGAAAGAGTGGTGAGGGAGAAGCTCTGAAAACCATGTTACAGGGTGGGATGGTATATGGGTTGAAGGACAACTAGTTTTTTTTCATTGAACCAAAATGAAGGTTGCAAGAGAGAGTTACTGAACCAAGGATACAGACGGTTGGTGGATTTAGTGTAAATTGGATAGAGCCATAAGATAATGAATGAAATATGTCTCTAGTCCCAAAATTCATCTTTTGATATAGAGTTATAGTATCGTTCCCCACAAACTAAGAATCTCATTCACTCTTATGTTATTGTGTAGTAGAGATACTTGAATAACATGCCCTGATAAAGAATCTAGGATGTACGAGTGACCTCTAGGTTTTAGATAGACCTTAATTTATTACAAATCCCCATGATGTTTAAAGGTGGTCTTGATTACTTGGTATAATCAGAAATATGCAGGTATGAAAATGAATAACGATGTAAGATTGTTTTGATTTAGTCTTTGGAATTATCTTCTTAGTTCTTTTATTTGAAAAAGAAAACAAAAATGAAGTTGCATTATTCCCTAAACTAAGAATGCAACATGTTATTCATATACATATTTCCCTACCCTAAGAAGAAAGAAAACATGTTTATTCAAGTATATGAGCTTTTCCAATGAAACCAAGTGTGAAGCAAAATGAGAATTGTACCTTTATCCACATATGAAAATATTGTTGCAGTGATTACCTGAATGTGGAAGTTCAACCAACTTACTTTTCTTTGCATCAACAGGTGTCGAATGAAGGAATGGTATTGCAGTTGAGTTACCTCCTGAAAACATCTTTCGATGTAGTCTTGGTACTCACCTTCCTTTGCTATGTCATACAGATGCTCTTCTTCTAGTTGAGCAGTTGTTTATGGATATGATGGATCTATTAGCTTGCATGTAGAGAAATCTTTAATATCCGGTTGCTTTCCTTCGGATGTAATCCCCAATGTATCAGCTTCTTTTGCAGTCTCGCAAAGAGCATATTTTTGTAGTTCTTGGGATTTTGGTTCGTCTGTTATTTCAGGAGAGGTTGATAAGCCATCAACTGCCATAAATATGGTTTTTACCTAGTGAGAATCATTCCCAGCTGCTTCTAGGATTTGAGAGAGTTCTCTCATGCTAATAATCACCTTTGAGTCCATTTTGTTGTTTGGTAGGTCCTGCTTCACACAAGGATTGGTCCCTGGGGTTCTTACAATACCCAAATTTTTTTTATGTGTTTTTGAGAAACTATCTACTAATAAAACAAAACACATTAAAACACCTACATGAAATTAACTCGCGGAAATTAAACACACTTGTGTGAAAAAGGAACAATAAGGCTTTGGGGCACCCCACTATAGTGTATGTGCAGGTTCTTACCTCTTATCTTACCGTTCTCCTCTCCCTCTTGTTGTGTAATGTAAAGGCAACCTAACTACCCCTATCTACCTAGAATCCAATCCCTTTAGCACCTCCTCAGCAACGACGCCAAAATGTTGGGTAAAATATGCACTATCTAATTCAACACTTAATTGTCAACCCGGGAAGGTAGCTTGTGAGATGCAAACACTATATGTGCAGGATTAAAGGATTTGAACTAACCTAAGCTAACTAGATATGTAAATGCACTAATCATGCAACTACATGATGTTAAACTACATGCATGACTATCATGAGTTAAATGCAGGAGTCCAATCTATTCTTATGAAAGAAGGAAAACTATTTAACAACTGAAATTTAAATCTAATATACTGTTATGCTAATCTATTCTATGGAATAAAACTGCAACAACTAATCTAGGAAAGTGGTCACTTGGTCTGAAAGCAATCTAATCTAATGAAAGTAAATTTAACTATTCAAAATAGGAAACAAATCAACTAAACTATTTCATGAATACATGAACTATATGCTTATGCAGGGATGATAATCTACTTAACCGTGCGATTAACTACAAAAGAAAATACTGAAATTAATTATGAAAGCAAATCTAAAACTAATTACTGTAAAACACCAAATTATGCTACAAGTGAAAACAACAATTAAACTATCTATTCTATGAGCGGAACTACTCTATATTTTCAAAAGAGAAAACTAACCAACTATCCTACTCTAGTTATCGAGCTCCACAAAATCGTATAAAGCAGATTTAAACACTAATCTAAGGACCAAGTGTAAAAAAATACTTTTTGAGGAGTCATAAACTAATGTAAGCAAACTAGTTTAACAAAATCCAATCTAATCAGCAACTAATCTATGAATTTGAAAAGTAAACGTATATTAAACTAAGATATGAGAACTTTCAAAATGAAACTTTAAAATACTGAAAACTAATGCATCTAATATGAAGGAAAAAATGAAAACAATCTAAACCAAATATATAATTACAAAACATTACAACAATATTGAAGAAAGAAATCAGAAACTGCAATAAACCAAAACACAATACATAGGGTGAAAGGAGAAAAATAGGAATAAAACTTTAATAAATGCTTTAAACAATATAAACTATGATCCTAAAGGAAAACATAACCATTACTTAACTACCACAGTCGAAACATAATCAAAAGGCTAAAGAAGTGGGCTTAAAATAGATTGAAAACCCGAAGGGATGAATGAAAGGCTGAATAATAGACTGGAACACATGTTTGTATGACAAGAAGAACAGGCTATCTGAATGACAGTCTACACAGAGAAAACAATAAAACGTCAAGAAATATTTAATCTAAATTATTTTGAGATCAGCTCATCCATGCATATGATAATAAAATGTAAAGGAACAAGAATTAAACCTATCTAATAATTAAATTGAATCTATAAAATAACTTAAACTCAATTCATAATTTAAAAGATATCATGATCTATTGCATTATTAAACAAGATGGAATATAACTAAATAAATTCATAACATAACAGAATTGAACCTACTATAATTGGAAATATCAAAGCAATCTATTCTATCAACCAAGCTATAAACTAGAAAGACTTGAAAAGGAAACTGAAAGAAAATTTGTGCACAACTAGTTGCTTAACTCACAAAGGGAAACTATATTAACAACATAATATCAAAGTGTAATCTATGCTATAGGAAACATAAGACATGAACAATTATAATAACTAAATTGCATAAACAAATTATAAATAAAACTATGTTAATTGCAAAAAGAAGGAATAACGAAAATACACAGGAATGGAAATCTCTGGTTGATGAAGGGCCCTCCTAGCAATCAGAGTGATGACCTGTTGAACGTGACTAAGACACGTGTTATCATTCCAAATGGCACTTCTCCGTCCGAGTGCCGACATTTCCTATGTTGGCGCACAAAAGGACATTTATGGATTGAAGGTTGCCTAAAACACTATAGATGGGCATGTTATGAAATACATTCACTATCCATCTAGCTTGCCATTTTTACCTTTTCATATGTGAATTGCTGTATGTGACTTTGCCTATAAGAAACCCACGTACATACACGACTTTTCCTACAGCATGTCGCATACTGTATGCGAGTATTTTCCATTGCAACCCATGTACAGATCTGTACGTGGGTTTCTCTTATAGAAACTCACGTGTCATACGCAGGTTTCCAGTATCAATACTTGCGTACGCCTCCCTTGACATTAAAAATAATAAATCGTGATTATTTGGGATTTGTTAATCCCTAAACAATAACCATCTTAACTGTCTCAACTTCCTCAACCTTCGAAACTGCCTTATTTCACTAAGTATAAATAAAGGCCTTGGGGAGGGCATTAATCAATCATATTTGGAGAGAAAAGTTATGCTAGTGGTATCTATTCAGAAGTCTTTGGAGCAGCAGAACTCAGAATCCTTTGGTTGCAGAGGAGTCCTTGTTTCAGGCATTGGGTTGTAACCTTAACTTATTCACTATTGTCAATAAAGAGAATCCTTATTCCAAATGTGTATTGTATGTATTTCATGTATCATGGTTGGATTAATATTTATGATTAAGCACTCTATATACTGTTTATCTAACTTGTCCTATATACATGTATAAGCTTTCACTTGGAGGATTTTCTCTTTACAGGTGAAGGAGAAACATCCCTGAAAGCTTTGGAGGAGAAGCAGAGCGGGAGAAGACAAAGCTTGGATCAACCGTCGTGAATTGGGTGAGTCCATCCTATCTTCCTGTTTCCTTTCTATAGTTTAAAGTTGATTGCTGGCAAGTTTTAAGAGTACGTTGGTAAACCCAGAACTTCGGTTATAAGGTGTTTATTCCTGAACAACAGAATTGGCGATTCCATTGGGGACCCCTTTGGACTTGACATGCTAAAAAAAAGGGGGATTTTGAGACTAAAGGTGTTGATTTTTAGGGCTACAATGAACAATCGTTTCATGTGTGGAAAACCCATTGGCCTCCTGACTACTGAAAATCCAATGGCCATGCTTGATTAGATGGAATGGTCCCTAAGAAGAACAACACGATCATGCACAACATAAGAAGAAATTTAATTAAACTGAAGAAAAGTATTACAAAGTTTCTGGAATCTAATTTATCACTTGTATCCACTAGCTAGCTTCATTAACCTCCTTATGCATAGCAACGTTTATATATACAATGTTCTACAAAAGGAAAGCAAGTCGATCCTTTCAGTAAAGGGCCGACTGCTCTTAACATAATTCAACCATTATGACAAATAATTGATCGAATGACCAACACACACGCTCTCTTCCTTCCTCGCGAAACGATTCTTCTATAGCACATGATTTGGCATACATGATTTGTTTTGGCATGGCTGGTGTCAAGGTGTCAAACAGAGGAAACACAATGACAATCCTTCTAGAACGAGAGCCATTCTAGCATCCAAATCCATGGACACAAAACATTTGCAAGCTGCTCCATCCTCTAACGCTCATGAATCTATCATTAACCGCGCACGGTTGGTTCGGCAGGTGTAACGGTGAGCTAGAGCTCTATGCATATCTAGGATGGATGTGTTACCTACTTGTTGGTTCATTGAAGACTATGATTTGGAGCTGAATAGTGAACAAAGAAATGGCAGGTTTAAATAATGGTTGGATTCTATTTGTTGGGAGCTAGGTTCCATCTCCTTTCCCGGTGTGCTCCTCTTCTTCACGGTGTGCAAATTCCTCTTCACTATGTGTAAATTCCTCTTCACTGTGCGTAAAATAATTCTCCGTATTCGAGTTCCTGCACAAAACATGAAATCCGTTAGTTACCAAAACATGAAATGGTAATATATATTAAACATAAAATCTTAAAGAAAAGTATTTATATAAAGAAACGATATATGAGAATGATATATATATGAACCCACTTTAAAATGAATTAAGGGAGATTGGGCACGTGACAAATGATTTTAAATGGTTAATAAGTTATTACAATCCATGTCATAATCCACTTTATGATTTAGTTAATTTATTATGAGTGGATTTGGGTATATTTGCTTTGATATTTAATTCCCATTTTTTTATATATTTTTTATTTTCTTTATTTAATTCTCATTTAATATTTTTTATTTTCTTTATTTAATTTCCATTTCTTAATAATTTTTTTATTTTCTTTATTTAATTTTGAACCAATGCTCAAAGCTCATCATTACTCATGGTTTTTGCATGTGTAGGTATTCACGGGAACGACAAGAAATAGAAGGTGAGGGTAAAACAAACCAAGAACCTAATAAGACACATGCCATTAAACCTAGCACGGAACTCAGAGTTGGGTGAAGGGCCGGATGGAGTACCAAAATGCACACTAAATGCAATAACACATCAAAAATGACGAATTAAGCTTCTTTTACATTTATAAGTTGTAATTGATGAAAACATAGTAAAATATAGACAAATTGAAGATAGATGTATTAGATTTCGGTAAATAGGCCGGGAAACTAATGTAAATAACATCATTATAAAAGACAATTCCGGAGCCCAACAACACTTCACCGGTTTGGATTCAAATCTATAAAGGTGATGATAAGTATTAGTAACTTTCAATCCCATTTCATCCATTATCACTTTAGGCATGATATTGTGTGATGGTATATAATCTAGCATACATTTGTGTATTAATTTTCCATATAGAGTCAATGTGATATAAAATGGAGGAGTATAATCTGAAGGTTGATCATTTGCAGCAGGTCCTACTTCAACTTTTGTACTTTCATCAACTAGATTTATAGCATCAGATTGATTTCTAGGATGATTTAACTTTAAATCTTTCTCAATATGTTTCATATATGTAGGATTATTTGCAAGTTTAGATGAAGGTATGCAAATATTTAGTTTGGATAGTTCATGTTTAAAATCAAAAGGTTAAGTGAGATTCTATGAATCTTTCTTTTCTAGATCAGATATTTTAGGCTGGATTATCATGTTTCTTTTGAGTATAAGGAGGTGTAAACTTTACTCCTGAGGTAGATGGAGAGTTTGGTTTATTTTGAACAACATGAGGATTTTCAACAGGGACTGGTTTATCAGATTCTTTGACTTCCTTGGTTTCTTTAGGAGCTTTCGTAAATACAAGAGCTTGAGGTTGTCTTTCACATTGGTTTCTAGGCCTAAGAAAGTATCTATTTTGTGCATCAGTTTCATTTTGACAAGATTATTCATACAAAATTATTTCATACTCATTTCGAGTTAGATGTTGTTACACCCAAAACTTGTTTTTATGCTCAATCTCCTAAAGTAACCTGAACAAACCTTCTTTTGGAGGAATGTTTTTGGTCAAATATATAAGTCTGATGCACCCTGACTACTGACATACAATGTTAGAATGGCCTGACACCTTTTTCCTACTGACAAGGTGTAACGTCCCAGTTTTGACCCCGTTTCATTAGATGTACATGATGTATATATTGTAATGATCATGGTGTGGAGCTAAAGGCCAAGGCCCCACCATTGATCGGTTATGCTATGTTTTGGATTTAATTTGTCACCGATGGTATATCGGGGCATACGGTATATATTATGTTGGTCATCATGTAAATATGCATCTTTAATTAATTAAATGAACCCGACCAACTATGATCGCGACAACTAAAATGAGAAAGGGGCATGATTTTCACAAGGATAAGGATGTGGGGGAATTTGTCAAACATTGGCCAATGGGGTAAAAATCCATGTGTCTTCGTTCCTTTCCTTAACCAACCACTTTCATTGAATAATGGCTGGTGGTGGTTGAGGCAGTTAATTGTTTTGGGAGTGGGGTGGCAGGACTGTCAGTCCTCACCCACACGCACACCCCACCAGCAAGGAACACTCACGCCTTCCCTCCACTGCGCATTACCTCCACGATTGTTTTTCCTTCCTCGCAGTTTGCTCACATCCCCGCACAGGCTTACCTGGTCTCACTCATGCAGACATTCACTCTCTCCACGACAATGCTGAAACGCTGGTGCACTCCAATCCGCATATTCTTTGTTGTTGTTCATCCACACACAAGCTGGGAGTTGTTCGTCCTCACGTAGGGACCATTGTCTGCTCATTAATATCACGCGTAGTAGTCTGCTCATCTCATGCTCAGTTTGGAAGTCAGTATTTTCTCTTCCTCTGCGTGGTTTATGAATGTATTACCGGTGAATTCGTTGCCCAAGGGCGAGCTGTTGTTTTCCCCTATTGGGACCTGTGCTCACTAATAAGCTTCGGGGCTGTGGTCTTCCCCATGACGTGAACTTGGTTGCCTTTCCATCCTCGGATGGTGTAAGTTCCTTGGTGACTTCATTGTTCAGATTGGGTCGTTGATTTTCCCCACATTGTTGGCTGTGGCATTCGGGGTCTTCTGTGCATTTTGGAGACTGTTGTGATTTTTCCTGAGAGTCATTTTGGCCACGATAGGGCCAAGAATGACTCAGGAATTGGCTTCTCTGTTTTAAGTGGTATCCGTTGAGTGATTTCATAGGTGCAATGGTTGGTCTTCGGACTGTGTAAGGAGCAAGGATGGGGGCTTGGTTTGCTTGATAGACCTGGGGGCTGGAAACCACACAGACAGAGCTAGAGGGCTGGCCTTCTTCTCCATCACCCCTGAATAGCACTGGAAGGGAATGCAGGGCCTGAGGGACTGTGTAGCAGAGAAGGGACTGATTCCTTGTGTTGGGTGTGTTTGGGTGTCTTAGAGGTCAGGCTAGTTCTGGTGTAGGTGTTCTTGGATCTGTAATGAGCTCACCAGCTTAGCATTGAGCCTTTCCCACTCCTTGATGGCATGATAAACCCAACTGTGTTGGCTTGGCTATGTTTTATATACCCTTGGCTATGTGTAAGCCTGCTAGTTCCCTTATTCTTTGGAGAATCATGCCCAGCTTGAGGGTGGCAGCGCTGCTGAGAGATTAAGGAGCACGCTAGCCTATGGTTGGGTGGAACGTTACAGCGGCGTAGCTAGTTGCGGAAGAGTTCATCATAAAATAAGTGATCTTGTCCATTTTTACTTCTGCAAATACATATTTTCTGTTAATGATCATGTTGAACATGTGGAACGAATGCTTGAATGAATGCACGTTAATTCCGCTGTGCCAGATACATAATTGCATCTATACATGATAGAGATTCATGTGTGCATATTCTAGTTCAAATTTTTATTTAAGTATTCTGTTTCAGCAATTATGTGCATGCACATGTTCATGGGGCTCTTAGCCCGTGTGATTGAAGTTTGGGTCGCGTCCTCTATGCCGGTCGGAGGCATGGGGACGTGACACAAGGTGTTCTTGTGACACTTGTTTCCTGAGGACACGGAGAGTCGAACAAGACTACTCATTCACAAGGAGCGTCAAAACCCTCAAAAAGGTAAAAAGAGAAGATCAAGAGAACCTTATAGATGGAATTCCTCATGGAGGATTATACCAATTACTTGGATTAGGTGTGATTCATACCCCTAGCCTTTAGGGACGATCACTAACCTTCCTCCCTAAAAATATCACCCCCTTTCATCCCTCTTTGGACTATAGATACAAGCTTCATCGATGGAAAGAAGGAGGAGAATCAATAGAGCACCTTTATGTTACTGGAATCACTGTTGGTATAGGAGGAAAATAATGTGGCTTGTGAGTGAGACACTTGTAGAGTTTGTAGAGCATATATGTGTGAAAGTGAGTTAAATAAATTGTGAGAACGATGCTTCAACATCAAGGCTTTGATTGTAGTTTTGTTCTCTATTTACTCTTACCACAAATATGTTCCCCTTTCCCATGAATGATTTTGTGTTAATATCAATTGTTCATTACTTTTCTCCTGGACCATTAGTATAAATTGTTGAATTCTTGTTTCTTTCACTATTGCATCTTGTTCGTCATATTGTTTTGTAGGTAGAACTGGTAACAAAGGAATCCACATGACAAGGATCACCTACATTGTGGAGGTAAGAAATATTCAAACTCAAGTACTTTAAAAATATAGGGAGAGGATGCATTGCTGTGGTATTTTGTTCAATATCTTCCCCATGTAGACTATGGAAACAATATTTTTCCACATCGATTGAGAATTTCCGATAACAAAACTGACGACCATATTGGGGAACGATTAGATCTATTATTTTTCACTTTTCTCTTGATTACAAGATCTCAATTTTTCTCTCTTTCTTATTCAAGGATTTAAGGTGATAAATCCATCTTATTTCGATTCCATTTTCCTTCTCAGACAAGGATAATTTTAGGGGAGAATTTTAGCCCAGTGGGCTATTTTTCCATGTTTTTCTCCCAAAAAAGATTCACCATTTTGCATTTTTTGAAGCCCTGTTTCGCCTAATTTTGATGGGGTAAATTTTTTCACCCTAAAAATCACCAAATTATTATATAAACGATATAAAATCCTTGGAAATTAAAATATTTTTTGAAAAATATCGCCAATCATTTTATAGTTGGCGTTTTAAGGATTGGTAATATTCGCCAACATTTATACACTCTTAAATAAGTATGGTTCCTTAAAATCATCCATGTTCTCAGATCAACGTTTAAACTCAGCAACTTCCAGTTTGATTTTTAATTGTTTATTTTAAAGGTTATTTACTTCTTTTGGTTCTCTAGATTCACCAACGTAGCTGGGTTTATTTCATAGAGCGCTAGACTGTTCTTGATGCCTTTTGTCTACTGTCACAGTGATCCACTGACTCCTTCTTCCTAGAGTCAATAAGCACCACTGATGTTTTTTGCAAGTGAGTAAAGAGCGCCGACCAACAGATGATGCCCTAGTTCTACCCAGTAGAGTGTGCCGAGGTAGGAATCACACTCCATAGTTACTCTTTTTTTTTCTTCGTTTGTTTGGGTTTTGTGAATTTGCTTCTCTTCTTATTGACAAGTCTAGCAGTGTGCTTAGCCCGAATGTATTGTTTTTGAGTTAAAATCTTGAAAAGTTGTCTTAGTAAAAGCTCTAAAATTGAATGGTTTTGTGTGGAAGTTTGTTCTTGGGTTTATAGTTTGCATTTAGATAGATTAAGGCTCTTTCCATATCCATAGAAAGGAAAAATATTGTTATGGTTTCTTGCACCCTTTTAGATTGGTTTTCATTCTTTACGTTTCTTTTCCAAATGTACATAAAAAAAAGAAGAAAAAGTTAGATATATTACTTTTGATTTGATTAGATGTCTTGAATCTGATTTATCATATAGAGTAGTAGTGTTTCTTTTGAATTTTGATTAAGAAAAACATAGGAATTTAGGCATTAAGAAAATTTTCCTTTTTTGTTTTAGAGATCTCTTTAGGTTTAGCATTGAAAGGTTTTGCATGCCTGAAAGTTTTTTCGAAGCTTGAAGAACGAGTTGTTAGAATTGCGTGGTGTTGTCATTCATATATGGAAAGGAAAGATATCTCCTTTTCTCTAACCAGGATTCATTGAAAATAAATTGCATTGCATTTAGATAATTTATTCTTGCAAAAATTTTCACACTCCACAAACATTCACTAACCATCAAGATAAAATTGAACAATAGATTAGGTTAAAATTCTTAGTAATTTGAGTGATAGGTTAGAAGATGAGTTCCAATGTCTATAAACAAAGGAGGTTTCGTTCTTTACTTACACTACCTCCCGGGGACTATGTGGTTCTTCCATGTACCAATCAATATATCAAATGACTTTTCACATACCCTTGAGGTATATCAAAAGGTTCTTCACATACTCGATAGTATATCAGAAGGCCCCTTTTGAACGATTGTGCATTAGAAAACATTAACAAAGATTCAAGCTTTCACGTACCTTGAGTATATCGGGAGACCTTTCTAGGAACCTATACCAACTGAGAAAATCCTTTTGGCCATCTTGTTGAAGAAATACACCGAGAACAACACCCAGGGAGATATTACACACGTGACGTCCAGGTAGTCATGTATCCAGGAAAGGGTATGGTCACAATCCTCCTTCTTTCATTTTACTATTGGACCTTGTAGTATATCACGAGTTGTGACAACTTGAAAATCCTAGTGAGGATCCGGATTTTTCAGCCCCTATTATCACTTAGTTTTCTTGTGACCTTAGCTTCCGCAGGATTGTTTGTGTGTGATATTTTCAACTTGAATACCTTTAGAGTAAAGTTTCTTAGCCAACATTATGATTGAACCAGCTGTGAGGAGATCTCGCAGGATGCAGGGCTTACCACCTGAATTTCCTCCTACTACGGAAGAAAGGAAGGAGGTGACAATGGACCAACTTGTCACAACCGATCCATATGTAGATGGAATTCCTGTCATTGAGTCATGATAAGATTATTCTTTCTTTGAGAATCCATTTACTTCTACCCCGACACTAGTGCAATTTCCTTCTTCATATGATTCAAACTTTCACTTCCTTACATAAGTCCATTGTAGTACACAAGATTGGGTGTTTTCTTAGCCATCATATGACCCCGTGGAATCTGAATTTGGTCCAACTTTCCAATTTTGGGATACTTCCTTGGGACATACAATTTCTGAATACAACACTACTGCTTTGTCTTATGCCACACCCCCTCCAAACCCGAGATTGTTATTAAAAAATAACGAGTATTTTAGTCCCATCCCTTATCTGGTGTCCAATCTGTGCACAAGAGGGGAGAATGTAAGGAGGATAAGTATCTCTACTTTTCCTAGTTGTCCACAAATAGCTACTCTCGAATACCATGCCCCTGTTTGGTCTCATGTTGTTGTTGTGTCAGGAATACCCATTCACAGTGCGGTTCCTTATGATCCGATCCAACCTTCTATCCCTCCCCTATCAGTTCAAACTATCCCGCGTGTCCTTAGGTCTTCTACAAATGCTATGAGTGGGGGAAACCCCCAGAACCAGTTGTTTCGACGACTGAGTGAACTAGTTTAAATATCAGGTAGAGCATTGCTTTAGGGAAATCGATAGTCAAAACACCCTCCACAACCACAAATGTAGTTATTCCTCCCCCTATATTGGGAAAAACATCATAGCTCCAACCCATGTCTGATAAAACTACACGGGGTTACACTTACCCAGGGAATTAACGTGTAATGGTTAATCAGAATTGTCAGCCTGTTGACTCAGGAAATGTCTTTCTTAGGATCCCTTATCCCGATAAAACAAATACCCCATGGGGGAAACCTAGTTGGATGAATGTCCCCACTTATGTGATGCTTCTTAAGAATTCATTTAGAAGGTCACCTAGAGGCCCACCACCTGGAGGGCCACCCAGAGGTACACTACCTGGAGGTACCCACCATGGAGGTCCACTTGGATTCCCTCCATTCAGAGGAACCCCTGGACATCTACCGCTTGGAGGCCCAAAATATGGAAGTACACCACCTGCAGGCCCACTGCCTACAAAACCATCAAGTGGATCATTCATAAACCAACCACGACTGAAGCAACCTATTATGGGAGGATCATCGACACATGTTTATCAATTCACTTATGACCCTACTAGTATTGAGTTTCCTTACCAATATTACCTGTACCCACAACCTAATCAAGAATTTCAATTTCTGGCTACACTCGATCTGCAAAATTTGTCATGATTGATTAATGATCCTATTCACCATGATCCTTCATGGCCAACTATTCCTATGAAGCTACCTTCGGATATACCAAAATTGATGGAAAACTTGGAAAGGATACCAAAAACCATGTAATGACTTATCATTTGTTGTGTTCGTAAAAAAATCTAATGGATGGTTCCATCCATTTAAGACTTTTTCAAAGAACTCTCACCCGTACCGCCGCTAACTGGTATATAGAATTGCCTCAATATTCCTTTTGGGATTTCAACACTCTAGAAATGGCCTTTTTGACACATTTTCAACTACCAATTAGGTATGAAATGGGTACAAATAATTTGAACTCGCTCTGTCAAACCACTTCCACCCATATATCTGACCATATACATAAGTGGAGACTTCAACATAGGTTTATTAAAGCTCCCATTCTCGATAAATTACTTTTTGATTGGTTCACTAAGTCATTGCTTTCGCCCGTTTCTAGGATGTTTCCATGGAATTTGTTGTTATTGAAAAGCTAGCCATCATCCGTGCTCAGTACCTCAACTTGGTTTATTCCCAGTAAGGAAATCTATATGATTTGAACCCGAATGCCCCTCTTTCTACTTCGGACCCTTCAAAGCCTTCGATGGAACCACCTATCGATGTCTTAGTTGGTTCTATTCATACATAGCCAATGGCTAAATCCTTGAAAAATAAAAATTAACCTGCTTCACCTACTAGCCATACTGTCACAAATACCAAGACTGCTTCTACTTCTGTTGTTTCTATTGAAGTGAATGATGTTCAGTCCTCAGAATATTCAGGTACACAGAATAAAGGAAGAAACAAATCTAAGAAATATGAAAATCAACATGAAAGTAATAAAACACACAACACAGATGTAGAATCTAGAAATAAGAGAAAGGTTAAATTCCCTTGCCTTATATGTGGAGGTGACCACTTCACCAAAGAATTTCCTTGGCATGAAGAGGTCAACAAATTTATGAAAAACACTTCTACCCCAATAGTTTTGACCGGTCCTTTTCCTACTCAAAAACAATTGATTGACCATGAATCATTGCATGGGTCTTCCTCATCCTCCATCGACGAAGTTAAAATGATGTGTACTGAATCAGTTAGTATTACCACTATATCCCAGAGTTATGAACCTCCCCCAGGAAATAAGTGATAACACCCCACTAGATAAAGATTTAGCTTCTGTTCCTCCTCCTACCAACGGTATTCATAATGATTTATTTATTTATTGACGCATTCCTTCACCCACCCAAGAGTATAATTTGTAATTCAGTTTTTAATCCTATTGCATGTGTCACCCAATACTACAATGTGGTAGAAGATCCAACTTAGGAACTGTGTGCTATGTAAACCCTTGAAGTACTCCAAATTTTTCCTGCATAGAGGAAGGACTTGTTGTCAGTTCTTGGAGCTATGGATCCTAATAATAGAAATGTTTTCACCTTTAAATTGGATGATTTTAAATTGAGACTCTCCCATCAATTAGATTTTCAATTATCAACAAAAGTGGTTGGGAAGAAAGTCCACTGTACTGTATTGGACGAAGGTTCCTTGACCTCGATCATGTCTCTGTCTTGTTGGAGAGCTATAGGCTCCCTTGAAATTAACCGTTCACCCATGACATTGAAGGCCTTTGATTGTCATCATTTTCAAGCCTATGGATTAGTGTCCTCTCTCCTAGTTGAACTACGGGGAAAATCAATGTCCATTCATGTGGAGGTTGTTGATGCTCCTTTAGACTACAATCTCCTCCTAGGTAGGAATATGTTCTACATGATGTAGGAATTATATTCATCTTTGTTTTGCATGGTCCAATTCCCATTCCAAGGGAATATTGTTACTATCGATCAATTAGAGTTTTGTTCTCCAAATATGCGTTCTAATTTTTCGAACAATGTTCCAATCCTAGCCTCTTCTTCTTTGTAGTATCAGAATGTAGGAGTAGGTATTCTTAAATATTCCTCTCTTATGGGAGTCTTTATGTTGAAAAATAATCCTCCTCCTTTGTACTTAGTGTCTATGGAAATGATCTCGTCAAGGAGTCATGACACTTCGACTAAAGGGAAATTAGTTTCTAATTCAACACATTTGAGTCATTTTGAAGAGACTTACTAGGCTATCCAATCCACTAGTGACCCCACCATTAATGATCATATTTTGGTGGAATCTGACCTATTACAAACTCTATTTCCCCCCTCCATCTCTATATTATATGTTACAAACTCTTCCATCGGATGAGTCCATCACAAAATTCATGTCATTAGATGAGATGCCTTGGAAATATCATCATCACTAATCCTATTTCCTTCCCAGTTACTATTGTTCAGGATATTGCACCCTTGTAACCTAGGGTCTGGGGTTACCAACTTACTACTAACTTGTAGACAATCATCTTTTTACAGAGAATGGAAAGAGAATAGGAAGAAAGTCTTGACTTACCCGATTAATGACGATTGATCCAAGATTGATATTCTCTCACTCCACTTCTCTCCAAAGCTTCTAGTGATGCACCTCTTCACCTGCAAAGAGCAAATCCTTCAAGTAATATCTAATGCATATATATATCAGAGGTTAGATGAAAATCATATTAATAATATCATCAAACATACTCATTAAACCAATATACATGAAATAGACACAATACAATATTGGAAGAAGAATTCTCTTTATTGACAAGTGGGTAATAAGATAAGAATGCAAACCAGCTTCTGACACAAGGACTTCTCTGCAACCAAAGGACTCTAAGTTCTGCTGCTCCAAGATTCTAAAAGTATAACACCAGTATAAATTTTCTCTCCAAAATTGATTGATTAGCCCCACCCCAAGGCCTCTATTTATACTTTGGGAAATAGAGTGGTTTCGAAGGTTAGGATGGTTGAAATAGTTGGGATAGTTATGGATTAGGCCCCGACTAATCTCAATTTATATTTTTTAATGTCAAATTAAGGTATACATGGGTATTAATATAGGCAACTCGCGTATAATACATGTGTTTCTCAAAGGGAACTTGCGTATGCAAGTATACGCTGGTTGCAATGCAAATACTTGCGTATCATATGCAAGTTGCAATGCATATAGTCGTGTATGCAACCCAAAACTCATAATAAAAGTATATAAGGCTAGTTTTAGGATAATGCATCAAAGGTCATGCACATCTATAGTGTTTTGGCCACTTCAATCATAATTTGTCCTTTTGTGTACCAACATCAGAAAGGTCGACACTCGGATGGAGAAGTGCCATTTTGGATGATAACAGATGCCCCCTAATGTATGAGGTCGGAGGGAAGAGATGGTCGAAATACATTATAATGATTATCTTGGAGAAATCAGAAGTCCAAGGAAGCATATGAAGTACCTGAAACAAATACATATCAATGTCATATACAAAATCATATCTGAGGATTCCATGTTCAATATATTGGAACACTAGATCCTTCACAATATTTGATTACATCATATGATACGGGTACAAGACCACATATATTAAAAAGGTGGGTCGAAGCTATACAGTGATGAGTCTTTAAAATCTGGAAGCTGTGTAGGTGAACACAACAAAACCTTGTGCAACTTAGGTTATAGAGGTGAACCTAAGGTATTCATCAAAATCCAAAGGAACCAGTACAATCTAGGCCATGTGAATAGATGCATCGAAGTTGAGCATGGAAAGGATTCAATAGATTGTCAATCAATAGGTGAAAAATGACAACTGAAGCAAAGGAATTCACCAATGATGAAATTTAATCCTAAGGTACCATCGTCAAAACTCTAGGTATTCATCTTCAGGAAGTGTTGATGAGGAAGGAAATAGATCCTCCAATGGATCAAAAGAGTGACTAGGAATTGGATAAGGGAAGGTAGACACAAGTGATATCATATAGGATAATGATGGAATCAGGATAATAATAAAATGCAGGGATAAATCCTTGAACAGTGAGCATGAAACAGAGGTAACCCAAGGTAGATTTTAACTTTGTAGATAGTACAACTAGACTTATTTGTCATGTAGGAGACATGATCAGATTCCCCAGGCATAAATGACAAGTGGAGGAGTAAGAAAATCAAAGTGATAGATGAACTGAAAGTGTACATTGAGACATGAGTATCAGAAAGTTTAGAGGGTGCTATGTTCAAGGAGGACATGTTTCCACCGACTGTAACCCCCCCCAAAAAAACTTCCTTATCTTTCCTGTTAAATTTTAACGAGTCCAGGAAAGTCAACTCAGGTCTCTCTTCATTTTTGACAAGCTTGAAGGGAAGAGGGAATAATGCTTGATAATGTCACTTATTCGTGGATTTTACGAGCTCAAACTGGGACATGCTCGTTTAGTGTTTTCATATTTAGAGAGTCTGAAAACTCTGAAGAAGACTCCAAGGGGGTCCTTTTTCGTCCAATTTAGTCTCCAGAGGCCGAAAAAGTATAAAGCAAACCACAAAAGAACTCTCTTAACTTCCGAAGAAGAGAAGGTGAAACTTTTTCATACTTAGTCAGGGAGGTCCAAAAAAGGTTGAATTACTACCTACCCAACGCTCCTTCAAGAGAATCATATAGCTTGAGTTTTACGAGTGTGAAGGAAAGCAAGATCACTTGAAAAGATCCATTTGATTATGAGGAATAAGGCTTACAACAATAAACTCGATGCTTTATTCTTAGTGTTTAACGAGCATGACAAAGGAATAAAGTACACTTGAAATCTTTTTCATGTTTAGGTCAAGAGCACGAAAAAGAGAAAACTAAGCTCATACCGGGCACTCCTTTTCCATAAGTTTAGTCCCTCAGGTCCGAAAAAATGATAAATCTATACCTGAGAATACTCTTCTCAATTCTGCAGAAAAGAGAGCGATCCTTTCTCGTATTATTCCACATGGTCTGAGAAAGTGATAAACTACCACTAATGAGGATGCCCATTCACATATTCTTAACAAGCTTGAATGGATAAGTTTACTCGACAGTCAAGTCTTTTTTGAGGAGTTATACCTGTACGTAAATAAAATCCATAAGGGCGGGGAGACTTATGAAAGGGATAGCTTTTAAAAAGAGACCAAAATGAGGCTCAATTTGGCGTGAAAAATATCTAAGAAGGCTCCCCCAAACCTATGAAAAATGCAGCATGAGTACCAAAATACATTCAATTTGTTCTAAGCTAGGGTACTCATGGAAGGAAGGCCCTATCCACAGAATAACAATGGTCTAGACAAGGTACTAATGGTTAAATATCATAGTCCATGGTCAAAGTAGTGATTCTAGGGTTAAGGAAGATTAGGTATAAATGCAAAAATGCATATAAATGACCAATATACTACCCTATATGAGTGAAAAACAACATTGAGTAACCTTGGACCTGTTTCATTAGGAAAACATGACATGGTATTAGTTTGATTTTGACAAAAATTAAAAACTATAGGTTAAAAACCCACATTTTGAAATTATTTCTATAAATAGTTCAAAAATAGAAATCAAAATCACCACTTCATATTTTTACCCAATATAGACAAATTTTACCTCTACCTTCAATCGCTCGGTGTGGACAAACTAGTGGACAATTTTCAGATCCGCAAGTGCCAGGTAAATCAGTTCTTCATGCTCTTTCATTTCATCCAAACAAATTTTTAATTTTATGTAAAATTTTAATGTTTTGAGCCATTTTTAGGGAGGTCACGCAGTATACGTGGGTATGCAACTTAGATAGTCACATACACGAATTTTATACGCGACTTGCCCAAGAGAAACCTGCGTATGATACGCGACATGTCCAAAGGACAGTTGCATATACTGCACGACATAGGAAAAGTATAATTAGGGCCAAAATCAAAGTTTTTGAATGATTTTGAATGTTTGAAAATGGCTTTATGGACAGGATAAAACATGGTGTTGGAGTGGAGGGAGAGGGAACATGAAACCATGGACCAAGATGCACTTCGAAGTTCCCCCCGGTGCATGCATTACGACAAAGTGGGTTGCTAAAATTATTTTGTAGCTCACCTATGCAATCTAATGTCTGTTTGATGGAATTTTTGATCAACTACAGGGATCATGATCTAGGTGCATTTGACTTACAAGGTGAGATTCTAGAAATTGCACTAGAAGACATCTATTTTATTATGGGCTTGTCATGATGGGGAGCTCCTGTCAACTTGGAAGGTACCGACAGGGGCATTGACCTTCTAAGTGTTCAGAATTATATTGACACTTACTGTGCACCTACACTTATTGCGTGCCTGGAACTCAGAAAAGGGGAACTTGCATCCCTATTGAACATATAAGGAGCTTTCCATTATAGGTGTTGGTAAGCACAATAGTAAGGGTTGGAGGATCGCCATCACTGCATCTTGCAACTAGAAACCATATGAGAATTGCGTTGGAATGTATACAGGGGGATTTATTTGACTGGTGCTCGGGAGTAATCCTGATAATGAAGAAGCAACTCTCTGACTGCAAGAGAGGCCGACATAAGAACTTTGGTTATTCTAGCATATTGGTGGGCTTTTTCTTTGAGAGAGTTCCCTCTCTAAGCCCCGCAATATGTCTACCATCTTTATCTCCCCATTAGCCTAGACTGAGTAGGTGGGGAGAAATATTCCTCCGCGGGGCGACGGTGGATCGGTTCAGAGTGTTTATGATGATAACTTCTACCTATGGTGGGAGCGGCAGCTACCAGCACTAGAGCAGTTTCCATATGCTGGGATGGATTTTCGGGGTGACAATGACCTTGTCCTCCCTCCTGGAGGAGCATGGGGAGTGTAAGGTATTTTTGTTTTTTCAAGTTTTTAAATTTTTAAGAATTTTTAATCATAAAGGTATATACATATGTATACAATTTTTTAATCCCGTAAATGTTTAAAATGCAGATATTGGACCGGTCCTCCCTGATGGGAATCCTCGTATGTATGTGTGACCAGTGGTAGGGGAGGATCAGGGTTTGATTAGGGTTCTTGAGGGGAAGATGGCCAGGCTTACCCAAAGAGTCCTTACTTTACGCATTGAGCAGATCCCTACCATTATGCAGGAACTAGTGGTTGGCATCCCACCTACCTAGATATGCCTTATGAGAAGGGTAGCTAGGGCAATGCTTGTTTACATAGATGCCGCTGAGGCTGCTACAAATGAAAAAGCTGAAGAGGCCCGAGAGCAGGATGACCAGGATGATCAAGGTGACCAGGGCGGTTTGGATGACTAAGGTGGTCAGGATGACTAGGGTGGTCAAGATTAGACCTAGGGGCATTTTATGGATTATGATACAATTTTTGTATATTTTTTTGTATATTATACAGTTATGATTGGATATGAGGATCAATAAATCGACCTATCTATATGGACAGATATTCACACACATATATATATTTTTCCGGTTTATTTACATGTGCTTTTTCAATGTTTTTGTTGTGTATTATTGATATAATTCACATATGCATCAGTTAATGAATTTTGATTTCTTGGAATATGAGTAAATGCGATAAAATCAAAATTTCTTTCCAATAACCTAACTTGCATAAAATGATGTAATAAAATAGGGTTCCACACCTGATAATCTCGATTGAGCTGGGAAACCACCAGTTGAGAGTCAAGTCTGACTTCTATCTGGGTGATGCCACGTGACAAGGCATCCCATAAAACCTCAATGAAGGCCCTATATTTTCCCACATTATTGGTAGAAGGACCGAGGCAAGCTCCTCCAGAGGCAACTAGCTGTCCCGAGGGTGAGTAAATAACCCATGCGGCTGAAGCCAGGTTGCAAGTGTGATGACTAGCGCCATCTGCAAAACCTATGAACCACTTAGAAGAAATCAGTAACAACCAATAGATGATATAAGAACACAAAACAATGAACTATTGTAGATATAGTTACATACAATAAAAATACAAGAAAAAGTGTTATGCCTAATCATAGTACTTTTTCAAGTAGAGCTCATTTCTAGGCTCAGGCAGCTTATTCCCCTCAAAATCAGTTAATTCATATGCACCTTTCTTCAGAAATTTTGACACGACATAGGGTCCTAACCACATAGACCTGAATTTCCCTACCCCAAGGGACTCTTTATCCTAGTCCCAGAGAAAGACAAGTTCCCCTTCAAAAAAAATCCCATGTTTGACCGATTTATCGTATTAAGTTTTCACCCTATTTTTATGAGCCTCGTTTGCAATCAGCCAATCCCTATGCTGCTCATCTAGATGTTCTAAGTGTAACAAACGTTCTTCTAGCTCAATCATATCAGGAAACACATTAATGGAAATATTTAAGGATGAGATTTCGCATTCAACTGGGGTTGTTTCTTCCACCCCATGAACAAGTTAGAAAGGAGAGAACCCTGTGGCAGGTTTCACATTGGTTTGATAAGCCCAAAGTGCAGGATACAACATGATGTGCCAATTTGGCCGGGATGCATTAATAGTAAGTTTGAGAATAGTCTTCAAGGTATTATTTACTGCCTTGAATTGACCATTTGCTTGCGGATAGAAAGAAGACAAATTTTCTTGTTTAAACCCTAGCATAGTGGTCAATATAGCCATCATGTTGTTTATGAAGTGGCTGCCATGGTAAGTGAAAATCTCTTTAGGAATACCGAAACATGCAATAATTTGGTTGAAAATGAAAAAAGCTACAGTTTCCCTGTCTGCCTTACAGGTGGGAATTACCTCTTCCCACTTTGTGAAGTAATCAACAACGACGATGATGTATTTTTTCCCCCCGACAGAAACTAGGTTGCACATCATGTAATCTATCCCCCACTTATTGAAGGGGCCTGTTATAGCTGATTTTACCACTCCAGGTGAATCACACTAGTATGGCCTTCCCTTGTCCCTCTGCAAACTCCTTAGACACCTTGGACCATTTTTTGTCCTTTGATATTTCCTTGACCATCCCTATAAACATGTGAAAATTGATACACGCGACTTTTAAACCCCTAATCACGTATATACACGGGTTTGACCCCTAAAACCACATACATCGCGATGTGTGCAAAATCCAAATCCTTTTGGAGTTTTCCTTGACATGGATCTGACTCATTTGACTCCTGGCCTTCCATATGCCTTGAGATCACTCATATTCAACCTTTGATTACCCCTTTGAAAAGCTATATAAGGAACTCTTTGGATACATTAAAGGCATAAGAGAATTGAGAGCAAAGAAACTGTAGTCCATTGTTGCCGAAACTTGTGCTTGAGTCTGCATCCCTTTGTCCCTTGGAGCACTTTTGTGTTCTTCCCAAGCTTTCCTTTTGGTTGTGAGCTTGCTATCGAGAGATGGAGGATTGAGGTGGTGGAGGCCCAAGTGGGGGATTCGGTTTCTCCGATTTGCAGATGTGTTGACAGAGGTTGTATCCATTGTAATCTCTGATTTTATATTAATAGAAATATCTTTTCCTGTCCAATAATGTATGTTTGAATGAATATTTTATCCATGGATGATTTTTAATGCTTATACATTGTTGATTATATATGCTAGAATAGATCTAACACCAATATATATAGTATGCTTGTCTTGTTTACTTGTTGTTGAGGAAGTGATTCATCAATTCAAGATGAAGTTGGAAAGATAAACGGGGATCTACTTCAAACGTCCGGAATAAGGTACGAGGTCTGATCCTTTAGTGTTAGATATTTGATTTCTATTGCATATTGGAAAGGATTGATTTCTGGAGTCAAGCTGTCTGTCGTGGTACCCCAAGCCATAGGAATTTGTCTCCGTAACAGAATTGGCGACTTCGCTGGGGACTTTACTTGTTTTTATTTAGGGTTTGGGGGCACAATGGGATTGATATTCTTGACTTGCTCTTTGTTTCTCCTTGTTTATGTGTTGCATTTTATAGTATGTTCATCCATGGACACTCTCCTTTATTGGTTTGACCCTTGGCCTACTTTTTACCACTGCGTTCTCTGTATACGCAGGTTTTTGGTCAAAAGTTGCGTATACACGCAGGTTTTTGGCCAAAATCCGCGTATACATGCAGGTTTTTGGCCAAAATCCACGTATACATGCAGGTTTTTGGCCAAAAGTCATGTATATACACAGCTGTTCTTTAAATAGTCATGTACATCCTCCCTTTTGGTGAGTTTGATGTTGTGGGAGGTTGCTAGGTGGGTTGTGAGTGTGGTTGGGTCTTCCTTGGGTTTGATGTTGTTTGTTGGATGCTTCTTTTGTGACCAGAGACCACTTTTTCATTGATTTTTCTTTGAAATTAGTTTTAGTCATTTATCCTTTTTGTTTTTCCATTAGTGCATTACTCTTTTTTGTCTCGGTGTCTTGCTGGGCTTGTCTTTTATACTTTCTGCAGAGACTGAGATTTTTAGATGACTTTTATTGCATTTTTCATTTCTTTTATATTGAAAAATACAAAGTAGTTGCACTCTTAGTTGCATCTTAGATATGGATTTGGGGAGGTACTTGCATTGGATTGCTTGGATGAGAGTTGTGTTTAGGCTTCCATATAGGAAGGATTGCATTGGCATTCGGAAAGGAATATATATTTATGCATCTCATGTAGTGGCATACCCTATTTTTCATTTGACAAAGATTGCACTTAGCATTGTTTGTTATGGTGTGCATATTTATTTCACTGCTGAGTCATAATGTCATTAGTTGCATGGTCATTTCCCTTTGATTAATTACAACCAAATAAAATCAATGCTTAATTAAAATGAACTACACTATTTTATTTGATAGGGTTCACCAACAAGATTAGGTTTTAGGGTCTTGGAATAGTTCATTGTGATTAAATTCTCCAAGACCACTAAACAACAACATGTATGTGTCTGTCTAGGTGAGTGTGTGAAATTCCTTGGTATAATTAGTGTTTCTCAAGATCCTCCTCTTACAAGGGAGTTAAGCACGAGGCAGTGTGAGCGATTATTGATTGGGATGAACCCTAGTCATAACTAAGTAGCACCGAAGATATTTCCAGGATTGTATTCGTATCTAGGGGCTCTTTCAAGAGTTTCGGGCTTTGCTACCATGCCCATACGGTCAATCCCGCCTGTGACTATCCACCTGAGCATTGATTATATTGAGGTGACCTTAGTTTCCTTACCTAGGTTATCTAGGGGGTACTTCGCAGAGGTTATTCTGCAGGTGTCCCGGCCAGGTAGAGGTCGGATAACATAGTCACTTTATGCCTTGAAGTTGAGGGCCACTATAATTGGTTACATACCTCCGCTTGTAGTGTATGGGAGTTTCGAGCCTCTCCTAGGCGAGACATACCTGCTTTGTTCGGGAGCTCACATATCCTCCCCTTGGTTTGCTTGTATTTTGGCTGTAGATTTTCTTAGGAGTGTGCTCTTTGTGCACTATTTGGCCTTTGGGATCGTGGTTACTTGAGTATATTTATGCTCTCTTGAGTTCGGGTCCTTTTATTTTCAGCATGCCTAGTATTCTATCACCTGTCCTTGGTCCTAGTATGGACCCTGGTGTCAGACTTGGGGGCATCACATCCCCTTACCATGCTCATAGATTTGTGAATGGTCATATTCCATCCTCTACTCCACTTGTGGAGGATTTTTATTCCTTTCTCTCGGTCTTTACACTGGTGGTCACCCTCATGGGGGTGGTAGTGGATGCATGAACGTTGGGTCTACACCTTACTTTCCTTTTTATATCCCATCGTTCACCGCATTTTTTCCTTTGGGTGCAGTTGTCATGATCATTCCTCCCTATATCCTATAGTTTGGATTCTTTATTGACTATTTTGGGTTGTTTTGGACTAATATGGTTGTCATGTAGGGTCCATTTTTTGTACACTCTCTTTGAGGTTTTGACCCGTTCATTCCTATCACAGGTATTATGTCTAAACTGGCATATAGGTTAGGATATCACATCCGCTTGCACTTATGAATTGCCTTATGACCATTCCATCTTAACCTTAGGTACGAACCCATTCCATGGTATCACAGAACCTTCATGCTGCTGTTAGAAGTGATATTATGTGAATGGTAGAGATTTCCTGTACATGGGTGTCCTAGTTAGATCCATTTTGCATTTGGTACCCATGCTGTGAGTCCTCTCTTAGGTCCAGGATTCCCCCTTTAGTCCCACCATGTCCTTGAGCAAGAGCTTCATACTCCTCTTGAACTTTATACTGGACATTCCCCCGGGAATCCCTTATGTCAAGTTGTAATTGCATTATCATGAGCTTTTCCTGCCTTCTTGAGCCTTACGCCAGCTTCCCTAACTTTGAGTTTCAGCCATATAGCCCAAGCTTGTCTCATGTCTAGCCATGCAGAGCCATTTTATATATCCTTTGCAACTTGATTCCTTATTTTTACCGGGAGGGGACTTTCCCCCGAGTGTCGCTATCCTACACATGTATCCTTGCACTGAGCATAGGTATGTTCCATTGCTTGGAACTAGTTTGTTTGCCCATATGACACTCGTCTCCTCCTAGTCTGTAACGATAAAGCAATTTTATTCTTTTTCAAGATTTTTAAATATTTGAAAAAGTCCAAAAAAAAATTAAAAAACCAAAAAGATAGACAAGGAAAGATGTTATCTTTGGCAGCTGTCGAGTCGTGTCGCCGTCGAACAGAGCACTGCATATCACATCTGTTGGTTGGGTTTATAGTTTGAATTTAGAATCTGTACTCATTTTATCTGAGTTTATCTCCATCGACTGGTTAAGCTTCCAGTCCCCATGGTGCCTCTGTCGATGCCTCCTATGTCGTAGAGATGTGCCAGTTTTGTATATCGAGTATGTGCTACCTTTATTCAGTCACCATTCGTCATTATGCTCTGGTTCGAAGGAAATTGAAACCTGAGTCGACCATTCCTCAGTTATCTTGACTTTGCATGTCGGCCATTCCCGGTACAGTTACTGGTTTGTGCACCTTATGATCGAGTCCTTCCACATTATACAACTTTGCTGAGTACCTCGTGTTAGATGATGGGGGATACCCTAGTGCCCTCCTTCCAGCAGATTTCATCCCATTGAATTCAGATCATTTATTATGGGATTGGAATCTAGAGTCATTTTTGAGTGCCTTGAGACTTGCAATCATCAGTGGCAGGTTCTCTCGCCATCGACAGTTTTTGGGAATACAGCAATGTCCCGTGATCGATGGATCCTCTGAAGTGTTCAACCTCAACACATTTATTCACACTTGTTATTTTGCACTCTAGTACCTTGATTCCTATTTTCATTATTGGTGGGTGATCTCGCATCTGTTAACGGTATACATCAATGACAGGTAATCAGACAATGGACTACTATGTTCGACCTTGACACCTCTATTCACATAGTAGGACATGTACTCGTAGAGGTTTGTGTAGAAGACCTTCCAGAATGGTGGTATTTCTTATATGCTACCTCCTTGATCATGCCAGTGTTCATGAGATTTCAGCTCTCGTGACTTGATTCCAGTATATGTCAGATATTTCCAGCTATTATGATGATCTTGATCCATTGTATATCTTTAGCCATTATGGAGATCATGATCCTTTGTATATCTTCATCAAGGAGATTCTGATCTATATATATTGTATGTGGCGATGACCACTTATGTGATATTTTGTATCATGCCTATTCATGGCCATTGTACTCTTATGTATCCGGGACTGCTATATGTATTTGCAGTTATGTGCAGAGTTGTATCATTATACTATGCTGATTGGGTGGCTGGTCTTCCATTTGGGATCCTTCATCACTCCACTTCTGGGATGGACTTATAATGTATTTTGACTATCGTATGACCCCTCTGACCTCACACATTAGGGGGCATCTGTTATAGCTGATTTGACCACTCTAGGTGAATCACACTTGTATGGCCTTCCCCTATCCCTCTACAGACTCCTTAGACCCCTTGGACCATTTTTTGTCCTTCGATGTTTCCTTGACCATCCCTATAAACATGTGAAAATTGATACATGCGACTTTTAAACCCCTAATCGCGTATATACGTGGGTTTGACCCCTAAAACCACTTACATTGGGATGTGTGCAAAATCCAAATCCTTTTGGAGTTTTTCTTGACATGGATCCAACTCACTTGACTCCTGGCCTTCCATATGCCTTGAGATCACTCAGATTCGACCTTTCATTACCCCTTTGAAAAGCTATATAAGGAACTCTTTGGATACATTAAAGGCATAAGAGAATTGAGAGCAAAGAAACTATGGTCCATTGTTGCCGAAACTTGTGCTTGAGTCTGCATCCCTTTGTCCCTTGGAGAACTTTTGTTTTCTTCCCAAGCTTTCCTTTTTCTTGTGAGCTTGCTATCGAGAGATGGAGGATTTAGGTGGTGGAGGCCCAAGTGGGGGATTCAGTTTCTCTGATTCGCAGATGCGCTGACAGAGGTTGTATCCATTGTAATATCTGATTTTATATTAATAGAAATATCTTTTCTTGTCCAATAATGTATGATTGAATGAATATTTTATCCATGGATGATTTCAAATGCTTATACATTGTTGATTATATATGCTAGAATAGATCTAACACCAATATATATAGTATGCTTGTCTTGTTTACTTGTTGTTTAGGAAGTGATTCATCAATTCAAGCTGAAGTTGGAAAGCTCAACGGGGATCTACTTCAACCGTCTGGAATAAGGTACGGGGTCTGATCCTTTAGTGTTAGATATTTGATTTCTATTGCATATTGGAAAGGATTGATTTCTGGAGTCAAGCTGTTTGTTGTGGTACCCCAATCCATAGGAATTTCTCTCCGTAATAGGGCCCACTGAAGTGACGGGAAATAACAGAGCAGGATGTGACTGCATATTTATGGTGTAAAACTGCCAAGGATGACATCACTTCATGACTTCTACAAAATCCTTAAAGATCATGGGCCAGAAATAACCGGCACATAAGATCTTCTGGGTCATTGCTAACCCAGATAAATGACCCCCACACGCTCCACTATGGGCATCATTTAGGACAATCTACCCCTCTATGATATAAAGTATCTCCAATAATGAGGTAGTTTTTCGCATGTAAGCGTAATTTGTGTCGTTCTTCCCATGGAAAGGTTGCAGGACACTTTATAGTCTGGAGATAGACAAGTATATCCCCATACAAAGGGTCAGAGGTGGAAATCAAGAAAATGTGCTCATCTAGGAATGAGTCTTCTTCAATGGCTACATCTTCTTCAACTGGAAATTCTGCAATGAGCTCTGCAAAAACTAAGGATTTTTTGGATTTGACAGATTGAAAATCTAAGTCAAACCTCTAGAGAATGACAATCCATTTATTGAATTTTCCTCCAACTATCCATCGGGACAAAACATATTGGAAAGGATTAACATCTGCCACTACTGTCGTAGTCCTCAGTAATATGTAGTGATGCAACCTCTTAACAACATACACAGTTGCTAATGCCAACTTTTCAACATGGGAGTACCTAAGTTCAGGGCCAGCTAAAGCACAACTAAGATAGTAGATGACATGCTCTCAGAGCTCATCATCCTCCTAGACTAGTACTACCCCTATGGTTGAATCAGATGCGGCCAGATACAATATAAAATCATGAGAGTAATCTGGTGGATGTAATAAAGGTGCCAACAACAAATATTTTTTTAATGCCTCAAACAGAAGTTGTGTGATTTCATCCCATAAAAATGGGGTGTCCTCCTTCAACAGGCGCATGAAACATTTGGTGATCTTGGCATAATTCATGATAAAATGCCATATAAAGTTAGACTTCCCTTGCATGCTCTGAAGCTGCCCGATGGAATGAGGAGGAGGCAGATTTACTATGGCCTCAACTTTCAAAGGATCCACCTGAATACCTTTGTTAGACACAATGAACCTAAGTAGCCTACCTGACTCGACACAGAAAACACACTTGTGGGGATTCAAGCATATTTTATAATGTCTGCATCGTTTAAAAATTAAACGCAAGTGATCTAGGTGATCAATCCTCTTTCAAGAATGTGCTGGTAGATCATCTAGGTAGGGTTTAACGATAGAATTGATGTCATGAAAGGAAAAATTCATTGCACGCAGAAAGGTAGCCCGTGGATTTTTCAATCTAAAAGGAATTTTCTTGTATGCAAATGTACCCCAAGCACAGATGAAAGCTATTATATGTTAGTCTTCCAGTTTGATTTGAATCTGATTGTACCCGAAGAAACCATCAATAAATGAAAAGACCTCACTACCCACACAAGTATCAATTATTTGATCTATGAATGGTGTGAGGTAGTTATCCTTAGGACATGATTTGTTTAAATCACGAAAGTCAGTACAGGAATGTATCATCCCTTTCTTTTTTTCGATAGGAATAGGGTTATATACCCATCCCATCAAAGCTATCGGGTAAATAAAACCAGGTTTCAACAGTTTTTTAACTTCAGCCTTAAAATCTGTTGCTTTACACAGATTGACAGGTCTAATTTTTTGTTGAACTGGTTTGGCATCAGGATAGGTTTGGATTTCATGTTCGACTATTGATGGATATATTCTTGGCATCTCCTCATATAACCAATAAAACACACCGTGTAATTCCTTAAATAAGGAAGTATAGATAGAAATCTCCTCCAAAGAGCAGTTTGCACCAATATATACATTTTCCACAATGTTTGGGTTCATAGAGATGTTGATAGGAATAGTAACGGAAATGTTTGCCGTATTCCCCTTGGAAAATATTCCCTCCCTTGGCAAGGGATTGATTGGTATATCAGCATCACTTGCCAGCCTCATATGGAACTCTTGGTTTTCAATCTTGCTTAAATCTGGAATAAAATAAGATCGATGATGAAGATATTCATAGATCTTATCTCGTCCACACATAGCTTCCAAGATGGCTTCATCAGATGGAAAAACCATGTCTAAGCGATATTCAATATGCAAAGAGTTCTCTACCCAAGCAGGTAGATAGGATTCTTCTAGCTCCTCTGAAACTCTGAGAGGGACCCAAATGGGATCAACAATGGTATGAATGATAGCTTGATAAGATACTTCTTCTGTTGATAAGGGAAATTTAGGTTCATGTTGGGAAGGAAGAACCCAAGGGTTCGTTCTATCGACTACCATTGCGATAGACTTCCCTACACTAGTGGAACCTAAGTAATTAATCAGGACTGGAATATCGAATGTGCCAGTCAATGATGAATACATTCCAATCCCTAAGCTCTCTGAAGTAGGTTTAACTTGATCAAACAATGGCACGGTGGATTCATTAGTTTCCATGCGGCCCTTCCAAGGAAAACTGAGTTGGTTTACTGTAACCAACTTCCCTTTGTGCGGAAACACTACTACCCAAAGAACGACTAATGCAATAGTAGACATGGCATAAGTCCAACTTCTCCCCAGGAGAAAGTTATAATCCAATGGCGCATCAATCACTTCTACCTCAATAGACATTGCCTTCCCTTCCAACTTTATCTCGAAATCTGGTAGGATACCATGTGGACGAAATGACCTTCCATCGAAAAAAGTAAGCAGGGTGTTCGATGGAACTAGCTCTGGAGATCCAAGAGCCTTCCAGTAAGACAAGGACATGACACATGTGGAAGTGCCCTCATTGAAAACTACCCTTCTAATGGTTTTTCCTCCATGGATGACATCTATCGATAAGGCCACATGATATGGCAGGCGAATTTTGACATCATACAAATTAAAATTCGCCACGAGGCTTGATGAATCCATGCTGCCTAAGTCTACTAAGAGTGGTATCTCGCTGGGAGGGACAACTTTGTAACACCTCTAAAGCCTACATCATGCAAGTGGTTTGGGATAAATCTTCAACTACAGAGTAATTGGTTGCAACCCTAGCATTAGGATTGTGTAATGTTTTCTTGAAGACACCTTTTGGTATCTTGGGCATAGTTTCGACAAGTTTTTCAATTGTGAGAGGGTTAGAAGTGTTATCACTCTAGGAAACTCCTCTAGGTTGCAGCTTGAGGATTCCTGGTAACTTAACTATTTTTATGGTTTTCCTAAATGGATCAAGTCAGATGACCTAAAGGACCTCACACTCTCAAGACATGCATAAAACTCAATCAAAGATAAGGATTCTAACTACCATTGTTCAGAGGTTTGCTAATAGGGTGAAAAGATGGAGAACTTACTATGCTGGAAGATTCATATATAAAAAAATTACATATAAATGCCTAATCATAACAAGGAAAGTACTTGCAATTCAACTCATCAACATACAAATAGGATGATAGCTATCAGACATTAGATAACATGAATAAACCTGAATCAGACATTTAGGCACAAGCACATATTAGAAAAGATATGGAAGATGAACACATGATAGCAAAAGAGCTTATATTAGGTCATGAATAATATGAGAATATTGATAATAATAATGGTCTAAAGGTCCCCGAAGTCGAACCCTTGCTTCAAAATAAGTCTTAGGCTTTATAGCCTTTACAAAAAATATTCAGATCCTGAAAAGTTGGATCTGTTTTACTAAAAATAGATAAAATAAATGTATTTTGCAAAATTAGGTCAAAAACCCTAATTTAAGTACTAGTCTATCTAATGCTGACTCTTGTTCACTCATTGAACTCCTTGATGATTGTAGTGAGTACTGAAGTAAAGCTGTAACTTTTCACCTGATAGACAAACCACTGCTGGTAAAAAAAACAGGTAGGGTTTGTGACCCTTTTCTCCTTGATTGTATCCTCAAAACTAGAACATACCTCTTTCAATGGTGTTTTTCAGCAAATTTCAGCTTTATTTATTATCCTTGAGATAGTTGTATTTTACAAAACTAGTTCTCCATGCCAAAACATCTTTCTGCACCCTTTTATGGTTTTGGTGGTTAAGGAAACATAATCCTGGGTCTGTTAGCTGTCGAAAGCTCTGCTTTCGGTGGCTAACGAACCGCTGCTAAATCCGCCTAAGCCACCGAAAGCTCTGTTTCTACAAAATTGTAATCAAACTCCCAATCATCCTCTTTCAGTTTTGCTGTTGATATTCTGGCACTTCTTCAGGTTGCATAGGGTTTGGAAAAACAACAACATCCAGGGCTACCTCTGGATCTTGAAAGCTTGTTACTGCCGTTGCTAAGGTTTCTAGTGCAAGGTGTGATTGAGATTTAGGGTTTGGATTATTTGCCTTACTGTTTGAGAGGTTTTGGTGTTTTCCCTTTGATGTCTATGTAGCCTTCCTAAGTTTTGAATTGGCAATAGTCTCACAGGATGCTTCTGGTCCAAAGATGGTTATTGCCACTTCTGCTAGGGTTTCTAGCTTCCTGTTCTTCTTGATCTTCAGATTCTAAGTAAGGTAGGTTGAGTATGATTTTGTTTGGTGCTGAAAATTCTTCTACATCTGAATAAAATATTCATGGAATGATAGATGAGGTCGAAAATTCCACCTGGAGGATTGACAGGTCATCTTTTGCCCTAAAATGTTGGCTAAACTACTAAAAATTGGAGCTCAGAGATGGATTTTTCCCTTCAAATATGTGACACCTGTGTATAAACCAAAATATTTTTTTGTATATTGGCTTGTTGTGAGAAAAAAACTCTCTCAGTTTTTTGAAAATTGTTTTCATTTTCCCGAGATATGTATTTCAAAAACATGTGTCAAACAGGGAAATTCTCAGATCCAAAAATTATGGCTCAGAGATGGATTCGATTCTCCCAATATGCAACACCTGTAGGAAAAATGAGAGAGGTTATTTTTCTTTGACATGTTAGTAACAAAAAAACCTGAGCGTTTTGAAAAATAATTTTCCAGTCGCTCAAAATCACCGTTTTAAAATGATTCCTTTTCAAAGTAAAACGCCAATTTCGGTGGCTTGGAGCGCCCTTAAATTTTGGTCTTAGCTGCCGAAAGCTCTGCTTTCAGTGGCTAATGAATAACTACTATGTTCTCCTAAGCCATTGAAATCTTCCCTTTCATAATTCATCCAAAAATATAGTTGATGAGCTTTCAGTGGTTTAATGTCTTCTTGGACCCATTGTTAAGCTGTCGAAAGCTGGGATTTTCGGTGGATAATGAACTATTGGAAAGTTTTCCCAAGCCACCGAAATCCCCCTTTCCTAGATTTTATTAAAAATGTGATCAACAGGATTTCGGTGGTTAACATGGTCCTGCGTTGAAACTGTTAACAGCCGAAAGTTGGGATTTTCGGTGGCTAATGAATTGTTGGCAAGTTCGCCTAAGCCACCGAAAGCTAAAACTTTCAAATTTATTGAAAAATAGAACACCAGATATTCCAAATTTGTTATTCACCCAAACATCTTTCATAATATGCCCTGAAATATTCATCACTATGCAAAAAATAAATTGTTTGAGTGGACTTATTGAAAATTAATTTATTAAGGAGATAACATCTGGCTCCTACTCAAGGATGGGAACCTCCTTGCGAGGTCCCAAGAACCCCAGACCAAATGCCTTTCCTATAAAACAAACATTCCACCTATCCTATAGTGTTCCATTGGGCATGGGTTCAATTGTCTTTTATAACTGATCCCCTACAATCTTCCTATAGCCCGCTTTGCTTATTCACGAAAACAACTAAAAATGACCTAGCTGCTCATATTAAGAGCTTATTTTCCTATCTACTCCAACTCCTAATTATAACCAGTAGAGTATTATTATCACGTGACATAATGATTCTAATTATGCCATGTCAGAAGCTGATCTACTGAACTTATCCTAGCATGCAGCAATGTAGTTTCAAAGGGTGACAGAAGCAGCTATCATCTGAAAAAAATATTTTGATATCTATGCTTCTCATAAGTTCCAGATAGTCAGCAACAGGGTCATAAAAGCCAACAAGAAATACATTTTTATGCTATTGATCCTTTCCTTCACTGATGTTAATGTTGAATGTGGATTGCTCAACCTTTTTCGGATCAAAATGCAAGCTCGATAGCTGATTTGAACCTTCTTGTTCTCTTATGATAAGATCTTGATCATCAATCATTAAAATTTCCTTTTGAGAATAGTTCTCACAATAGGATGATAAAACATGGTTTACATCATATGAATAAAGATCAGTTGAAAACATATAATTTCCTATACAATCATCAATTATCATAGGCTCATCCTAGTTTGCAAACTATTCATAAAATCGAGATTCATACTTGTGTTGGGAGTACTTTGCAAACACTGAAGAATCTGATTCTAAATCTAAAAGGAGATCACATGCTTGCTGCTGTTCCAAATCTGCTTCAGACTCATAATATTCCTGTTCAAAATTTGAATCATATTGATGTTTATCTGGCTTAGGTAGATGATGGTTTTCAAAATCAAACTGCTCTGGGATTCTCCTTGAAGAAAAAATGTTTTCCTCCACCTCTAAAGCATCTTGAAACATAATGCTTAATGATGGATATTTTCTTTCTAGCAGAATAAGGGCAAGTTTTTAATGTAGTCCCATCACATAATATATAATGGTAGCTATCTCTATGGGCCAGATATCCAAAGGAATATTATGATAAGTGTTGTAGAATCTTTGATTGAAGATAGGCAAAGTTTTGTCTTCCTCTCTCTTCAAAGCATAGAAATCAGCGAGAAACAAATCAAGAGATTTGTTCTCACCCTAATGCTTCAAAAAGGCATCAGTGAATTCTATCCAAGAGCCAATGGAGTTGGCTCTTAAAATATTGAACCATATAGCATCATATCTAATCAACAATTTAGAGAAAAATCTCATGATTACATCCTCATGAACAATCTGAAAAATGTCAATAAAATCTTCAAAAGATTCCAAGTGCCTTCAGCTGAAGCTTGATTCTCTCTAGAAAACCATGGGAGATATTCATAACAATCAAGAGGATAAGGATGAAGATGAGAGGGCAGTTTTAATGGCTTAAACATCTTTATCCTAATTTTTATTTGAAAGGCTGCTGGCTGATCATGAGGGATAACAATCTGCTGACAAGGTTCAAAGGTTATGGCAACGAGTGTTGAGCTCTGCATAGGTTTTGAATCAGTTTTGGTTTCTTCAAGGTTACATGGATGATCATATTTAGAAGGAATTTGGATACAAAGGTCATTTTTATAAATGAGTTGTGACACAAAGACTGATTCACCTTATACAATACAAGCAGGCTGCAAATATTCTTCTAAATATGGATTTATAAAAGATGTTTGATAATCTTCAGAATATATAAAACATAGGATAATTATTTTAACATGTGAAGGGAAAAGTATAAAGGAGCTGATAAAAAATAACAGCAGTTCATAAAGTAAACTGATGAAATGGTACCTGGATTTTGAATTCAACCTATTCATCTTTTATCAACCGGGTTCTCCCTACTGGAGATTTATTAAATTCAGATGGATTAGGGAAATAGAAGTCTTTGTAAATTTTCCCTAGCAGCAGGGCTAGGTTTTATTTTCCCTCTACACTCTACAAACAAATATTGAAGAACAGACTCTACTCTTAAGATACTTGATCTAGATGTCCTTGTTGCTCTAGAAGTTTGCCTTTGTAGAGCTCTTCCTCTTCTGATGATCTTCTCTGGGTCTACAACAGATGTTGCTGGTGGCCTCTCTTGATTTTCTCTGGTATGAGCCCTTCTTGGAGCCACAATTATTCAATGGAGTCGCCAGGGATGAGATCTTCACAAGAAGCAATGCTTGAAGATCCCTTAACCCTAAAATTTTCTGATGTATCTCCCTTTGCAGCTCTGGAGGTCTGTCGTAGTGAAGCCCTAGCTCTTCTTAGAATCTCTTTTGGATTTGAAATAGGTGTTACTGGAGGCCCTTTAGGGTTTTCTCTAGTACTTTTTCTTCTTGAAGCCACCTTATTCCAATGGATTCGCCAGATATATGATTACAACCAAAATAGTGTCCATACTTTGTATATCATCAAAGTGGGATCTATGTCGTCTCTCAGGGAAGCTGAGCTTCAATATCCTCTCCTCGGCAATGACACCAATTTGTTATGACTCCAGGAAACTCCTCTAGGTTGCAGCTCGAGGATGCCTGGTAACTTAACTTTTTTATGGTTTTCCTAAATGGATCAAGTCATATGATCTAAAGGACCTCACACTCTCAATACATGTATAAAATTCAATCAAAGGCAAGGCTTCTAACTACCACTGTTCAAAGGTTTGCTAATAGGGTGAAAAGATGGAGAACTTATTATGCTGGCAGATTCATATACAAAACAATTACATAGGATGACAGATTCAACTCATCAACATATAGATAGGATGACAGCTATCAGACATTAGATAACATGAATAAAATTGAATCAGACATTCAAGCACAAGCACATAGTAGAAAATATATGGAAGCTGAACACATGATAGCAAAAGAGCTTATATTAGGTCATGAATACTATGAGAAGCTTGATAATAATAATGGTCTAAAGGTCCCCAAATTCAAAACCTTGCTTCAAAATAAGTCCGAGGCTGTATATCCTTTACAAAAATTATTCAGATCCTAAAAAGTTGGATCTGTTTTACTAAAAATAGATAAAATAAATGTTTTTTACAAAATTAGTTCAAAAACCCTAATTTAAGTACTAGTCTATCTAATGCTAACTCTTGTTCACTCATTGAAATCCTTGATGACTTTAGTGAGTATTGAAATAGAGCTATAAATTTTCATTTGATAGATAAACCACTACTGGTAAAAAAAAATAGGTAGGGTTTGTGACCCTTTTCTCCTTGATTGTATCCTCAAAACTGGAACATACCTCTTTGAATGGTGTTTTGTAGCAAATTTCAGCTTTATTAATTATCCCTGAGATAGTTGTATTTGCTAAAACTGGTTCTATGTGCCAAAACATCTTTCTGCACCCTTTTATGCTTTTGTTGGTTAAGGAAGCAGAATCCTGGGTCTGTTAGCTGCCGAAAGCTTTGCTTTCGATGGCTAATGAACCGCTGCTGCGTCCGCTTAAGACACCGAAAGCTCTGTTTCCGCAAAATTGTAATCAAACTCCCAATCATCCTCTTTCAGTTTTGCTGTTGATCTTTTGGTACTTCTTTAGGTTACATAGGGTTTGGAAAAATAGCAACATCCTGGGCTACCTCTAGATCTTGAAAGCTTGCTGCTGCCTCTGTTAGGGTTTATAGTGCAAGGTGTGCTTGAGATTTACAGTTTGGATTCTTTGCCTTGTTGTTTTATAGGTTTTGGTGCTATCCCTTTGATGTATCTTTAGCCTACCTATGGTTTGAATTGGCAGCAGTCTCACAGGCTACTTCTGGGCCAAAGATGCTTATTGCCACTTCTGCTAGGGTTTCTAGCTTCCTGTTCTTCTTGATCTTCACAGTCTGAGTAAGGTAGGTTGAGTATGTTTCTATCTGGTGCTGAAAATTCTTCTACATATGTATAAAATCTTCATGGACTGATAGATGAGGTCGAAAATGAAACTTGGAGGATTGATAGGTCATCTTTTGTGCTAAAAATTTGGCTAAACTGCTGAAAAATGGGGCTCAGAGATGGATTTGTTCCTTCAAATATATGACACTTGTGTATAAAAAAAAAGAGGTGTTTGTGTATTGGTTTTTTATGAGAAAAAACCTCTCTTGGTATTTTGAAAATCATTTTCATTTTCCAGATATCTGTATTTCAAAAACATGTCCCAAACAGGGAAATTCTAAGATCCAAAAATTAGGGTTCAGAGATGGATTTGATTCTCCAAATATGAAACACCTGTAGGAAAAATGAGAGAGGTTATTCTTTTATGACATGTTAGGAACACAAACCTCTGGGCGTTTTTAAAACTGATTCTCCAGTCATATAGAATAACTATTTTAATATGATTCCTTTTCAAAGTAAAATGCCCGTTTCGGTGGCTTGGAGCCCCTTGAAATTTCGGTCTTAGCTGCCGAAAGATCTACTTTCAATGGCTAATGAACAAATTCCATGTTCTCCTAAGCCACCATGTTATCACTGCAGGAAAATCCTCTAGGTTGTAGCTCGAGGATGCCTGATAACTTACAATGTTTTTAGGGTTTTCTGATATGGATCAAGTCAGTTGACCTATATAACCTTTCAACTCTCAAGGCATGCATAAAAATCACTCGTTTACAAGGCTTTTAGTTGCAATTGCTCAGAAATTCAACAATAAGGTGCAGGGATGGAGAACTCACCAGGATGGCAGCCTTACATAAAAAACACATGCGTATAAATGGCTAAATCCTGATGAGGATGGTATTTATAAATCAAATAGCACTTATAAACCAATAGAATGATAGATATTATCTTTTTAATCAATCTGAAAATGACCTAAATACACATTCAGGCATAAATACAGTAAAGAAAGAGATGATGGATGAACAGATCACAACAAAAGAGCTTATATCATTGATAAGTAAAATGAGAAGCTTGAAAGAATTATCGGCTCATAAATCCCCGAAGTTGAACCTTTATTATAAAATTGATCTTAGGCTTTATAGCCTTCTACAAAAATTACAGATCCTAAAACTTCGATCTGTTTTCACAAAAAATACTCAGAAGTCATAGTTTTTTCAGATTAGGGTTTAAAACCCTAGCTAACTATTTGTCTATCTATTTCGAAGACCTAGTTAACTGAACGAATACTAAATAGCTATAGTAGCCACTAATAATCACCACTATTGGCTCAGTGTAAAATTGTCGCCAAAAGCCAGTGTTTCGGCAGATAACTGACGTGACCTTTCTTGTTTAATTTGCTGGAATTTTCTAGCTTGTTGCCGTGGTCGCCGATCAAAAGCTCTGACCTCTAACCCATCGACACCCCAAGCCTCAATGCTACCGTAGTGTCAGTGCCTCAAATGACTAATTTCATGACAGTTTATGCATCGAAAATTGGAAGTTCTGTCCTCTAGCCCATCGTCACCCCAAGCCTAAACGTATCAGTGCTTTCCATCACTAGCTTGTCGACGACTAGAAGCTATAATAAGTAATGCATCAGAACCTCTTATCTGAATGTTGCCGTATTGTCGAAGCTTTAAACCACTAGCTTCACGATAAAAAATTGGAAGCTCTAGCTACTATCCTATCGACGACTTAGACCAGAATGCTGCCGCAGTGTTGGCATCTCAAATCACTAGTGTCACGATGGTTTCTACATCGGTGATCGGAAGCTCTATCCTCTAGCCCATTGGAACTTATTATCTGAATGCTGTAATGTCGATGCTTTAAACCACTACTTGTCGCTGATCGAAACCTATCACCACTATTGCATTGGAACTTTAGACCGAAACGCTGCCATAGTGTCGGAGCTTTAAACCACTAGCTTCGCGATCGGCGATTGGAAGCTCAAGCCACTAACCATCGGAATTTTAAACCTGAGCGCTATCGCAGTGTCGATGGTCAAATCACTAATTACTAAGCATTGGCGATCGAAAATACTAACCACTAATCTATCGGTGATTAGATGCTCTAGCCACTAAACTCTTCATCGGCGATAGGAACTCCAAACCACTAACCATTGGCACTTTAAACCACTATCTGTTTTCACAAAAAATACTCAGAAGTCATAGTTTTTTTAGATTAGGGTTTAAAACCCTAGCTAACTATTTGTCTATCTATTTCAAAGATCTAGTTCACTGAGCGAATACTAAATAATTGCAGTAGCCGCTAATAATCACCACTGCTAGCTCAGTGTAAAATTGGCACCAAAAGCCAGTGTTTCGGCGGATAACTGACGTGACCTTTCTTGTTTAATTTGCTGGAATTTTCTACCTTGTCGCCGTGGTCACTGATCGGAAGCTATGTCCTCTAACCTGTCGGTAATCGGCAATGACTAATGTCATGACGGTTTATGCATCGGAAATCGAAATTTCTATCCTCTAGCCCATCGGCACCCCAAGCTTGAACGTATCGACGCTTTCCATCACTAGCTTGTCGGTGATCAGAAGCTGTAATAACTAATGCATCGGAACCTCTTATCTGAACTCTTCCACAGTGTCGGAGCTTTAAACCACTAGCTTCACGATAAAAAATTGAAAGCTCTAGCCACTATCCCATCGGTGGCTTAGACCGAAATGTTGCCGCAGTGTTAGCGTCTCAAATCACTAGCGTCATGATGGTTTCTACATCAGTGATCGGAAGCTCTATCCTCTAGCCCGTCAAAACTTCTTATCTGAATGCTGTAATGTCGGCGCTTTAAACCACTACTTGTCGGTGATCGAAACCTATCACCACTAATGCATCGGAACTTTAGACTGGAACGCTGCCATAGTGTCAGAGCTTTAACCCACTAGCTTTGTGATCGACGATTGGAAGCTCAAGCCACTAACCATCGAAATTTTAAATCTGAGCACTGCTGTAGTGTCGACGGTTCAAATCACTAATTACTAAGCATTGACGATTGGAAAGACTAACCACTAATCTATTGGCGATCAAATTCTCTAGCCACTAAACTCTTCATCGGCGATAGGAACTCCAAACCACTAACCATCAGCACTTTAAACCACTAACCATCGGAAATTTAAACCACTATATTTTCTGTAGTGGCGGTGCCGTAGTGGAATAAAACTCTGAAACGTCAGTGTAATAGATGACTACATAACTGTTTAAAAAGGTTCCAATGGCAGTAAAAAATTTAGCAATATGTCTAACTGCTGAAAGGGTTTTCCACCTGTTGTTTATCTTCCAACTTTCGGTGGCTAATGAGGTGTTCCGATCCTCGCTGAAGCCACTGAAAGCTACAACTTGTGAAATTTTTACCCAAATAAAAAACAGAGCCTTTCAAACTGTCAGTGATATTCATATCCTTCATTGCATGAGTTGAATTCTTCATATTATAAAACTAAATTATTTTGGGAGATAACATCTGGCTCCTACTTGGGGATGGGGTCCTACTTAGGGATGGGAACCTCCCAATGAGGTCCCAAGAACCCCAGACCAAAATTCCTTTCCTTAAAAAAAGAATAATTTAAGCTATCTTCTATTGTTCCATTGGGCATGGAGTTATTTGTCTTTTATAACTGATCCGCTGCACCCTGCCTATAGCCCGCTTTGCTTATTCATGAAAACAACTGAAAATGACCTAGCTGCTCATACTAAGAGATTATTTTCCTATCTATTCCTACTCCTAATTCTAATCATTAGAGGCTTCTTATCACGTGACATCATGCTTCCAATGAAGCCATGTTAGAATTTGCTCTGCTGAACTTATCCTTGATCTTGACCTGAAAAATAAATGAAACCCTAGCATGCAGCAATGTAGTTTCAAAGGGTGACAGAACGAGCCATCATCTAAAAAAATATTTTGATATCTATGCTACTTATAAGTTCTAGATAGTTAGCAACAGGGTCATAAAAACCAACAGGAAATACCTTTTTATGCTGTTGATCTTTTCCTTCACTGATGTCAATGTTGAATGTGGACTGCTCAACCTTTGTCTGATAAAAATGTAAGTTCAATAGTTGATCTGAATCTTTCTGCTCCCCTTCACATAATTTGAATTAATCATGATGATAGGCTGGCTTATCACATCTAACAATTTCCTCTTCCACAATAATATCTTTGTAGGATATACCAAAACTAAAAAGATCTATATTGGACTTTTGAGAAGTAGATTCGTAACAAGCATCTATCACAGCATGCACACATTTTTTATCATCTCTCTTCTAAAAAGAAGAACTATATGAACTTTGAGTAAACAATAAGTCTTCAAAAATTTTAACCTCTTCTTCCTCATCACTGTATTTGTTAAATATAGGAGAATCAAGATAAGATCCTAGTGATAGAGATGAAGGCTCTTGTATAGGAGTATCAACAATAAAATTTTGAAACAGATCTGGAAAAATGTTACCTAGTTCCTTGTCATGATTTGAAGCAACATGTTCATAAGGAGAAGGAATATCTTCCTGATGTTCTAGTTGGAGATTAGATAGTCACTGGAAATCTTGTTCCTCCTGGTTACTGCAACTTTCCTTGATTTGCAAATCTGGAAATTGTGAGCTAGCTTGACTGATTTCAATGATAATTTGACTAGTAGAAAGTTGATCATTTCCATGTGTAGTTAAAGAAATCAATTCCTCAGATTCACCACAATCGGATTTAATGGTGGTAGGAAAACCTTCAACTCCTTTATAATTCATTTCTAGTTTATGTTTATGGGAAAGTACCTCATTGTGAATATCATAAGAGAGATCAGGTAGCTCTTGAGGGAGATATTATTCTTTATTTATCTTTTCATCCTAAGAATGCAACTCATATTCTTCACAACAATTATCAAATGCAAACTTGTCTGAATAGTACCTTTTACAGTGCTCAGTGAATGCTCGATGAAAATCTTTCAGTGATAAAATGCTGGAAGGAGGTAAAGAAAAATACCACGGATGTGCATCACCATATAATGAATACATGAACATCTTCATGCTACTGATCTAATATATCCATGCATTCGTGAAACTTGAAGAGGTTTTCTGCAGGATTATCTTCTTCCTCCTCCTTGAAGATAGGTAGAAATTCTCCCCATTCAGACATATCAGGTACTGGATATGGGAAACCAGGAACGGAAGAGAAGTCAAGAGGTGGAAACCTCCGAGCCAAAAGAGAAGAAAATGCTTTTGACATCTTAATATTATGGAGTCGCCACTAAATTCATCTTTCATGGAGTCTCCAGGGATGAGATCTTCACAAGAAACAGTGCTTGAAGATTCCCAAACCCTGATGTAGCTTTTTGTGCAACACTGCTGGTTTGTCTTAGTAAAGCCATAGCTTTCCTCAAAATTTCTTCTGGATCTGAAACATGTGTTGCTGGTGGCCCCTTTGGGTTTTCTCTGGTACTTGGTCTTCTTGAAGCCACCTTATATCAATGGAGTCACCAGATAGATGATTACAACCATAATAATGTCCAAGATTTTTCTATCATCAAAGCATGGATCTATGTTGTCTCCTAGGGAAGCTGAGCTTCAATCTCCTCTCCCCAGCAATGGCGCCAATTTGTTATCACTCCAGGAAACTCCTCCAGGTTGTAGCTCAAGGATTCCTGGTAACTTACAATGTTTTTAGGGTTTTCTGATATGGATCAATTTAGTTGACCTATATAACCTTTCCACTCTCAAGGCATGCATAAAACTCACTCGTTTACAAGGCTTTTAGTTGCAATTGCTGAAAAGTTCGACAATAAGGTGCAGGGATGGATAACTCACCAGGCTGGTAGACTTACATACAAAACACATGTGTATAAATGGCTAAATCTTGATGAGGATGGTATTTATAAATCAAATAGCACTAATAAACCAATAGGATGATAGCTATCATCTTTTTAATCAATCTGAAAATGACCTAAATACACATTCAGGCATAAATATAGTAAAGAAAGAGATGGATGAACAGATCACAACAAAAGAGCTTATATCATGAATAAGTAAAATGAGAATCTTGAAAGCATTATCAGCTCATAAATCCCTGAAGTTGAACCTTTATTATAAAATTGATCTTCGGCTTTATAGCCTTCTACAAAAATTACAGATCCTAAAACTTCGATCTGTTTTCACAAAAAATACTCAGAAGTGATAGTTTTTTCAGATTAGGGTTTAAAACCAAAGCTAACTATTTGTCTATCTTTTTCAAAGATCTATTTCACTAAGTGAATACTAAATAACTGTAGTAGACGAAGATAATCATCACTACTGGCTCAGTGTAAAATTGCCGCCAAAAGACAGTGTTTCGACGTATAACTGACGTAACCTTCCTTGTTTAATCCACCAGAATTTTCTACCTTATTTCCACGATCGTCGATCAGAAGCTTTGAACTCTAACCCATTGGAACCCCAAGCCTCAATGATTCCGCAATGTCAGTGCCTCAAATGACTAATGTTGTAATAGTTTATGCATCGACGATCGAAAGTTCTGTCCTCTAGCCCATCGACACCCCAAGCCTAAACGTATCGATGCTTTCCATCACTAGCTTGTCAGCGATCGGAAGCTGTAATAACTAATGCATCAAAACCTCTTATCTGAATGCTGCTACAGTGTCAGAGCTTTAAACCACTAGCTTCATGATTGGAAATCAGAATCTCTAGCCACTATCCCATCGTTGCCTTAGATCGAAACACTGCCACATTGTTGGCGTCTCAAATCACTAGCGTCGCGATGATTTCTACATTGGCGATCAGAAGATCTGTCCTCTATCCCATTGGAACTTCTTATCTGAATGCTGTAATGTTAGTGCTTTAAACCACTTCTTGTCGGTGATCAAAACCTATCACCACTAATGCATCGGAACTTTAGACCGAAATGCTGACGCAGTGTCAAAGCTTTAAACCACTAGCTTCGTGATCGGCGATCGGAAGCTCAAGCCACTAACCATCGGAATTTTAAATCTGAGCGCTACTGCAGTGTTGGTGGTTCAAATCACTAATTACTAAGCATCTGTGATTGGAAAGACTAACCACTAATCTGTCGACAATCGGATGCTCTAGCCACTAAACTCTTTGTCGGCGATCGAAACTCCAAGCCACAAACCATCGGCACTTTAAACCACTATCTGTTTTCACAAAAAATACTCAGAAGTCATAGTTTTTTTAGATTAGGGTTTAAAACCCTAGCTAACTATTTGTTTATCTATTTTGAAGATCTATTTCACTGAGCGAATACTAAATAACTGTAGTAGCCGCTAATAATCACCACTGCTAGCTCAGTGTAAAATTGGCACCCAAAGCCAGTGTTTCGGCAGATAACTGACGTGACCTTTCTTGTTTAATTTGCTGGAATTTTCTACCTTGTCATCGTGGTTGCCGATCGGAAGCTATGACCTCTAACCCATCGGCACCCCAATCCTCAATGCTGCCGCAGTGTCAGTGCCTCAAATGACTAATGTCATGACGGTTTATGCATTGACAATCGAAAGTTCTGTCCTCTAGCCCATCGGCACCCCAAGCTTGAACATATCGGCACTTTCCATCACTAGCTTGTCGGTGATCATAAGCTATAATAACTAATGCATCGGAACCTCTTATCTGAACGCTGCCACAGTGTCGGAGCTTTAAACCACTAGATTCGCGATAAAAAATCGAAATCTCTAGCCACTATCCCATCGATGGCTTAGACCGAAATGCTGCCGCAGTGTTGGCGTCTCAAATCACTAGCGTCACGATGGTTTCTACATCAGTGATCAGAAGCTCTATCCTCTAGCCCGTCGAAACTTCTTATCTGAATGCTGTAATGTCGGCGCTTTAAACCACTACTTGTCGGTGATCGAAACCTATCACGACTAATGCATCGGAACTTTAGACCGGAATGCTGCCACAGTGTCAGAGCATTAAACCACTAGCTTCGCGATCGACGATTGGAAGCTCAAGCCACTAACCATCGAAATTTTAAATCTAAACACTGCTGTAGTGTCGACGGTTCAAATCAGTAATTACTAAGCATTGGCAATTGGAAAGACTAACCACTAATCTATTGGCGATCAGATGCTCTAGCCACTAAACTCTTCATTGGCGATAGGAACTCCAAACCACTAACCATCAACACTTTAAACCACTAACCATTGGAACTTTAAACCACTAGATTTTCTGTAGTGGCGGCACCGTAGTGGACTAAAACTCTGAAATTTCGGCGTAATAGAGGACTACACCTCCGATCGCTATTTAAAAAGGTTCCAATGGTAGTAAAATTTTTAGCAAGATGTCTAACCGCTAAAAGGGTTTTCCACCTATTGTTTATCTTCCAACTTTCGGTGGCTAATGAGATGTTCCGATCCTCGCTGAAGCCACCGAAAGCTACAACTTGTGAAATTTTTACCCAAATTAAAAACAGAGCCTTTCAAACTGTCAGTGATATTCATATCCTTCATTGCATGAGTTGAATTCTTCATATTAAAAAACTAAATTATTTTGGGAGATAACATCTGGCTCCTACTTAGGGATGGGATCCTACTTGGGGATGGGAACCTCCCAATGAGGTCCCAAGAACCCCAGACCAAAATGCCTTTCCTTAAAAAAAGAATAATTTAAGCTATCTTCTATTGTTCCATTGGGCATGGAGTTATTTGTCTTTTATAACTGATCCGCTGCACCCTGCCTATAGCCCGATTTGCTTATTCATGAAAACAACTGAAAATGACCTAGCTGCTCATATTAAGAGATTATTTTCCTATCTATTCCTACTCCTAATTCTAATCAGTAGAGGCTTCTTATCACGTGACATCATGCTTCCAATGAAGCCATGTTAGAAGTTGCTCTGCTGAACTTATCCTTGATCTTGACCTGAAAAATAAATGAAACCCTAGCATGCAGCAATGTAATTTCAAAGGGTGACGGAATGAGCCATCATCTAACAAAAATATTTTGATATCTACGCTGCTTATAAGTTCTAGATAGTCAGCAACAGGGTCATAAAAACCAACAGGAAATACCCTTTTATGCTGTTGATCTTTTCCTTCACTGATGTCAATGTTGAATGTGGACTTCTCAACCTTTGTCTGATAAAAATGTAAGCTCAATAGTTGATCTGAATCTTTCTGCTCCCCTTCACATAATCTGAATTAATCATGATGATAGGCTGGCTTATCACATCTAACAATTTCCTCTTCCACAATAATATCTTTGTAGGATATACCAAAACTAAAAAGATCTATATTGGACTTTTGAGCAGTAGAGTCGTAACAAGCATCTATCACAGCATGCACACATTTTGTATCATCTCTCTGCTGAAAAGAAGAACTAGATGAGCTTTGAGTAAACAATAAGTCTTCACAAAATTTAACCTCTTCTTCCTCATCACTGTATTTGTTAAATATAGGAGCATCAAGATAAGATCCTAGTGATAGAGATGAAGGCTCTTGTATAGGAGTATCAGCAATAAAATTTTGAAACAGATCTGGAAAAATGTTACCTAGTTCCTTGTCATGATTTGAAGCAACATGTTCATAAGGAGAAGGAATATCTTCCTGTTGTTCTAGTTGGATATTAGATAGTCCATGGAAATCTTGTTCCTCCTGGTTACTGCAACTTTCCTTGATTTGCAAATCTGGAAACTGTGAGCTAGCCTGACTGATTTCAATGATAATTTGACCAGTAGAAAGTTGATCATTTCCATGTGTAGTTAAAGAAATCAATTCCTTAGATTCACCATAATCGAATTTAATGATGGTAGGAAAGCCTTCAACTCCTTTATAATTCATTTCTAGTTTATGTTTATGGAAAAGTACCTCATTGTGAAGATCATAAGAGAGACTAGGTAGCTCTTGAGGGAGATATTCTTCTTTATTTATCTTTTCATACTAAGAATGCAACTCATATTCTTCACAACAATTATCAAATTCAAACTCGTCTGAATAGTACCTTTTACAGTGCTCAGTGAATGGTCGGTGAAAATATTTCAGTGATGAAATGCTGGACGGAGGTAAAGAAAAATACCAACGATGTGCATCACCATATAATGAATACATGAAAATATTCATGCTGCTGATCTAATATATCCATGCATTCATGAAACTTGAAGAGGTGCTCTGCAGGATTATCTTCTTCCTCCTCCTTGAAGATAGGTAGAAAGTCTCCCCATTTAGACATATCAGGTACTGGATGTGGGAAACTAGGAATGGAAGAGAAGTCAAGAGGTGGAAACCTCCGAGCCAAAAGAGCAGCAAATGCTTTTGACATCTTAATATTGTGGAGTCGACACTAAATTCATCTTTCATGGAGTCTCCAGGGATGAGATATTCACAAGCAACGGTGCTTGAAGATGCCCAAACCCTGATGTAGCTTTTTGTGCAACACTGCTGGTTTGTCTTAGTAAAGTCCTAGCTTTCCTCAAAATTTCTTCTGGATCTGAAACAGGTGTTGCTGGTAGCCCCTTTGGGTTTTCTCTGGTACTTGGTCTTCTTGAAGCCACCTTATATCAATGGAGTTGCCAGATAGATGATTAAAACCATAATAATGTCCAAGCTTTGTCTATCATCAAAGCATGGATCTATGTTGTCTCCCAGGGAAGCTGAGCTTCAATCTCCTCTCCCCGGCAACGACGCCAATTTGTTATCACTCCAGCAACCTCCTCTAGGTTGTAGCTCAAGGATTCCCGGTAACTTACAATGTTTTTAGGGTTTTTTGATATGGATCAATTCAGCTGACCTATATAACCTTTCCACTCTCAAGGCATGCATGAAGCTCACTCGTTTACAAGGCTTTAAGTTGCAATTGCTGAGAAGTTCGACAATAAGGTGCAAGGATGGAGAACTCACCAGGTTGGTAGACTTACATACAAAACAAATGTGTATAAATGGCTAAATCTTGATGAGGATGGTATTTATATCAAATAGCACTAATAAACCAATAGGATGACTGCTATCATATTTTTAATCAATATGAAAATGACCTTATAAATACACATTCAGGCATAAATATAGTAAAGAAAGAGATGAATGAATAGATCACAACAGAAGAGCTTATATTATGAATAATTAAAATGAGAAACTTGAAAGCATTATCGGCTCATAAATCCCTAAATTTGAACCTTTATTATAAAATTGATCTTAGGCTTTATAGCCTTCTACACAAATTACAGATCCTGAAACTTCGATCTGTTTTCACAAAAAATACTCAGAAGTGATAGTTTTTTCAGATTAGTGTTTAAAACCAAAGCTAACTATTTGTTTATATTTTTTGAATATCTATTTCACTAAGCGAATACTAAATAACTGCAGTAGCCACTGATAATCACCACTGCTGGCTTAGTGTAAAATTGCCGCCAAAAGACAGTGTTTCGACGTATAACTGACGTAACCTTTCTTGTTTAATCCGCCGGAATTTTATACCTTATCGCCATGATCACCGATTGGAAGCTATGACCTCTAACCCATTGTCACCCCAAGCCTCAATGATTCCGCAGTGTCGGTGCCTCAAATGACTAATGTTGCAATAGTTTATGCATCGATGATCGAAAGTTATGTCCTCTATCCCATCGACACCCCAAGCCTGAACGTATCGGCGCTTTCCATCACTAGCTTGTCAATGATCGGAAGCTGTAATAACTAATGCATCAAAAAATCTTATCTGAACACTGCTATAGTGTCAGAGCTTTAAACCACTAGCTTCATGATCGGAAATCAGAATCTCTAGCCAGTATCCCATCGGTGCCTTAGATCGAAACAATGCCACAGTGTTGGCGTCTCAAATCACTAGTGTCGCGACGATTTCTACATCGGCGATCAGAAGTTTTGTCCTCTAGCTTGTTGGAACTTCTTATTTGAATGCTGTAATGTCAGTTCTTTAAACCACTACTTGTCGGTGATCAGAAGCTATCACCACTAATGCATCAGAACTTTAGACCAAAACGCTGACGCAGTGTCAGAGCTTTAAACCACTAGCTTCGTGATCGGCAATCAGAAGCTCAAGTCACTAACCATCGAAATTTTAAATCTGAGCACTACTCCAGTGTCGATGGTTCAAATCACTAATTACTAAGCATCAGTGATCGGAAATACTAACCACTAATCTGTCGGTGATTGGATTCTCTAGCCACTAAACTCTTTGTCGGCGACCGAAACTCCAAGCCACTAACCATCGACACTTTAAACCACTTTCTGTTTTCACAAAAAATACTTAGAAGTCATAGTTTTTTTAGATTAGGGTTTAAAACCCTAGCTAACTATTTATCTATCTATTTCGAATATCTAGTTCACTGAGCGAATACTAAATAACTACAGTAGTCGCTGATAATCAACACTATTGGCTCAGTGCAAAATTGCCGCCAAAAGCCAGTGTTTCGGCGAATAACTGACGTGACCTTTCTTGTTTAATCCACCGGAATTTTCTACCTTGTCACCGCAGTCGTTGATCAGAAGCTCTGACCTCTATCCCATCAGCACCTTAATCCTCAATGCTTTCGCAGTGTCGGTGCCTCAAATGACTAATGTCGTGACGGTTTATGCATCGACGATCGAAAATTCTGTCCTCTAGCCCATCGGCACACCAATCCTGAACGTATTGGTGCTTTCCATCACTAGCTTGTCAGTGATCGGAAGCTATAATAACTAATGCGTCGAAACCTCCTATCTGAATGCCGCCGCAGTGTCAGAGCTTTAAACCACTAGCTTCACGATCGGAAATCGGAAGCTCTAGCCACTATCCCATCGACACCTTAGACCGGAACGCTGCCGCAGTGTCGACGTCTCAAATCACTAGCGTTGCGATGGTTTCTACATCGGCGATCGGAAGCTCTGTCCTCTAGCCTGTGAAAACTTATTATTTGAACGCTGTAATGTTGGTGCTTTAAACCACTACTTGTCTGTGATCGGAACCTATCACCACTAATGCATCGGAACTTTAGACCAAAACGCTGCCGCAGTGTTGGAGATTTAAACCACTATCTTTTCGATCGGCGATTGGAAGCTCAAGCTACTAACCATTGGAATTTTAAATCTAAGCACTGCCATAGTGTCGGAAGTTCAAATCACTAATTACTAAGCATTAGCGATCGAAAAGACTAACCACTAATCTGTCAGCGATTGGACGGTCTAGCCACTAAACTCTTCATCGACGATCGGAACTCCAAACCACTAACCATCGACACTTTAAACCACTAACCATCAAAACTTTAAACCACTAGTTTCTTCATAGTGGCGGTTCCGTAGCGGACTAAAACTCCAAAACGTTGGCGCAATAGAGGACTACACCTTTGATCGCTGTTTAAAAAGGTTCCAATGGAAGTAAAAAATTTAGCAATATGTCTAACCGCCGAAAGGGTTTTCCACTTGTTGTTTATCTTCCAACTTTTAGTGGCTAATGAAATGTTTTGATCCTCACCCAAGCCACCGAAAGCTACAACTTGTGAAATTGTTACCTAAATAAAAAACAGAGGCTTTCAAACTGTCAGTGATATTCATATCCTTCATTGCATGAGTTAAATTCTTCATACTATAAAAAAATATTATTTTGGGAGATAACACACCAAAAGATGCCCTTTCATAATTCATCCAAAAACGTAGTTGATGAGCTTTCGGTGGTTTAATGTCTTCTTGAACCCATTGCTAAGCTGCCGAAAGCTGGGCTTTTTGGTGGCTAATAAACTGTTTCCAAGTTCGCCTAAGTCACCAAAAGCCCCCTTTCCCATATTTTATTAAAAACGTGATCAACAAGATTTTTGTGGTTAATGTGGTCCTACATTGAAACCGTTAACTGCCGAAAGTTGGGCTTTTCGGTGGCTAATGAACTATTGGCAAGTTTTCCTAAGCCATTGAAAGCTAAAAATTTCAAATTTCTTGAAAAACAGAACACCAGATACTCCAAATTTGTTAGTAACCCAAACATCTTTCATAATATGCCCTAAAATCTTCATCACTATACAAAAAATAAATTGTCTGAGTGGACCTATTGAAAATTAATTTATTTAGGAGATAACAAAAAGTTTCACCTATATAGTTACCCTTGTTTGGAGCCTCTGTCTCATAGTCTAGAGTAATGTATGGGATCGAACCATGTTGATATAATTTGGGTCAGGGGAATTTGGAGGGCCCCATGCTACATTAGAAGCTGAAGCAGAATTCTTCCATTGGGGAAAAGGATCCTTTAGTACAACCAGTTGTTGAAGTTTTAGCAAATTCTAAGCTTGGTCCATAAGGGGACATTGATGAGTCACGTTATCTTCCTGGCACAACTTACATTGAAATTTCACCTTCTTCTTCTCTTTTTTCCCTCATCAGCATTGTTTGTTGGTTTTGGCTTGTTTTGGTTTCCCTCACCTTTCTTCCCCTTTTTCTTTTTCCCACCGAGCTACTGCTTGCCCATTTGGGAGGATTGAGCAAAAACATTTTCATTTTGGGGTGAGGGGGAAAACTTTGCTGCCTCTACTGTAGAGTGTTTGACAAAAAAATCATGGAGCTTCTTAGCCAAAGATTCCATCCACAGTGGGAAATTTCACTAAACCAACAACACCATCAACATTAGGTCTAGGCTTAGGTTTCTCAACACTATGTGTTGGTCTCGGTGCATCAAGAATGATTTCATATAGAATCCCAGACTGAGAACATATCAAATCTAACTGTTGGGCCCTAAGGATAGCCTCTTCCTCATTAGTTACTCCCGAGGTGGATACATCCTTAGATATATATGGCAATAAGGACTTAAGGAACCATTCTAATAAAAACTCGGGAGGGATAGTGGCCTTAATGAGCCTTTTCTGCCTTCTCCACTCTTGGATGTGATCCAAAATGCGAGTGTCTTTTTCATGCCGAAAAGTGGACAGTAAGTATGTGCCAGCATCATACCAGACAAGAAGTTGGAAATGGTTAAGGAACACATTTTCTAATTCCCAAAAACTACCAAACGCAGTAGAGGGCAGTTCAATGTACCACTTTGTTGCAGCACTAGTCAGAGCTATTTGGAACAATCTCAACCGAATGGTGTCATTGTTCAGTGAGTTGGAATAACACCACAAGTGAAAGGTGGTGATATGAGCCCTTGGGTCTTCACCAACTTTGCCTTCAAATTTTGGAATATTCGAGGGTAGCTTAGTAGGGATAGGTGGCCAAGAGGCATCATGTTTCACCAGATCATTCATTAGTTTGGACAAATCTAGGAAATTCAGAGTTGTCAGGAAAGGAATTTTAGGCCTAACCGGAGCATGAAAAAACTAGTATAAAATGAGAAATTAATGACTAAAAAATTGACTAAAATCAGGCTATAAATGACTATTTTTGAGTCGGTGACTAATAGTAGAAAATTTCCACTATCTTATAGCTAGTCATATTTCACTAGTCATTAATAGCTTGAATTAGTAGTCATTGATATACAATGCTTTAGTCATTGATAGTCAATGATTTATTCATTGTTTTAGTCATTGATAGTTAGTGATTTAGTCATTGATTTAGTCATGGATTTAGTCATTGATTTTCGTCACTGAGTTAGTCATTGATTTAGTCACTGATTGCAACCATCAATGACCAAATATACGACTAAATAAACTACTAGATGTTAACATATTAATGACTAAGCTAAATACGACTAAGATACGGGAAATTAGCTACTAATAGTCGTATATATGTGAATTTAGTTGTTTTTGTAGTCACAAATTTATGATAGGGCATGGAGGAATCGAACCACCAACCTCCTACCTATAATTAGGCATGATCTCTACCATTGAGATAGAACCCTTTAAGAAGTTTTTATTGCTTGACAATGATGATATTCAAACAAATTTATGATAGATATCAATCTACAAACTACATAATTATTACTATTACAACTTACTAGTAACTAGTATTTATGATAAACTAATTCTTGAGAGCTATGTACAATTTTCCCTGTAACTAAAGCTAATAAAAATTTAAGCAATTACCAAGTGTCACCCACTACCGGACTTTCAAAAATCACATCACTCGAATAGTTACATGAAGATCAGACAACTTATCAAATGATAGGATTCAACTTTCCTATATCAAATGACCAAATTTGCTGATGAAATAAATGGTATGATATCATGTTTGTAATCAGCAATATTTTTTAGCCATAAGCAAAATACATCCATCATCCTACCCTTGTATTCCATTGATTTTGATTTCCTTGTTATCTATTTGTACATATTGAATTTTACAGTTTTCTTGAACAGACCATATAGGTGCTTTGTGGCTTCCTTGGAAGCTTCATGTAAAGGAAGGTAGTTAACAATATTTCGGTAGGCAATCCATGCTTTAACCAGTACATTTCCAAGTCTGCATAAATTAAAGTCTATGCTTTTGAAAATGAGATGAGCATAATCATAACAGATACAGGTTCCATCTATGGAATGTCTTAATGAAAGTCTATCTAAGGAACTACTCTAGAAAATAGTTTAATTTAGTTTAGATTCTCACAATATATTCATTTGAAAACATCGCTAAGGGATTTCATATTCAAAGTTGTCAGGAGAATTGAATGTTTGGAGTTCATTCCTGGCACAAATCTCTCAAATTAATGCAATTCCCATATCCATGTCCATACTAGGCTAGTCCATAATGAGGTGAAGATCCATATTTATCTTCAGTCTCCAAGTTCATTACAACTTGGCGACTATAAATACACAGTCTTGAGGATGCTATTTTCTCCTTTTCTCATCATTTTGCTGTGTGTTTGGATCACTTTTGTAACAAATAGCAGAGATAAAGATGTAGATGGTCTGCCTATAAAATATCAAGGTATAGGCCTCAACCAATAGCAAAGTACCTAATCCTCTATTACTTTGGTAACAAATAGCAAGGAGGAAAATGTAGCTTAACTACCAAAAATATATTAATTTACAGGACTCGACCAATCAAAAGTACCTAATCCTCACTGATGCAACAACAATTCAAAGCTCCAACACTAATAGAGAAAATTCTTCAATAAGTAAGGCAAAAGATTAGATTGTTTAATGGTTAACATTTTTTAATTTCAAATAGGCTGTAAAAAGTCTAATTGCATAGAGCACATGCACACAACATATATACCTGAAATCTAACTATGCAATTTTTCTGACAATGAACACCAAAGGCTATCTTTAGTAGAGAAGATTGGTTTTTATGTTTATAAGTTAATTCACATTGTGGTCAAAATTGCAGGAAACAACACTACATCACATCAATATTAGTTCAATTTCCATAGAATCACATCAATGAGTACAACACAACATAGGAGGCCCCAAAATCACAGACAAACACAACTGAACTTCAATGTGGTAAAAAAAGGTTTAAAATAAAATAAAAACAAGGATTTCCACTGGATTTAGAAGGGCTATTAACTGAATAAAGTCACTTAATAATAGAAAATAACTTACCAGGGTCTGATTCAATAGTACACCAAGACATCCGGCATTAGCCTTGAGTCCTAATCTGCAAAAAGAAGCGATGTCAACAATCAGAAACCGAATAAATTTTTGAAATTTAACCAAAAGAAAAGGGTTTTTCAATGGAAGAGGTATATTACCACTATTTTTTTACTGTAAGAGAAACTACTGGAACAACAACTTTGTATATGGCGAAGACTGTAATGGGCAGGAAAAATATAGGAGCGTGTAGGGTAAAAGTGGTGCATAGGAAGCCTTGTGTGCCATTAACACCAAAACTATAAATAAATTGTTGTGAAAAAAACTGTCGCCTCTAAAAATATAAAACTAATTAAATAGCTAATGGCAGATAGAAAATCACAGGGATGTTGTGCACATAAAAGGAAATACCAATATAAATCCCTCAATAGTCAATTTTATGAGATTTATTGAATGAATGATTGGAAACGATATGGTTTAAGAGCCCAAAACGAGTAGAAATATCACCTACAATGAATAAAGATGGGAGCAAGAGGTTTGTGCTTGTTCTTGTGGATGTGCAGTAGGGCATGCAACAACAATTGGGGCCAGGTGGACACTAAAAGACATGACTTAAAGTTACAATAAACCAAATCAATCTTAAGCAATCTCCTAATGTCTAATATCCTAACATTTCAAATCACTTTAGGGTAGGCGAATGTTTGGGATAAGGGTAAATTTCACGGAAGTGCCAATCCCCCCTTGTTGTGGTAGTTTTAGCTGAATTGAAGGGAACTTGAATTATGTATTCAGTGGTCCACCCCTTGACAGTGCCTATACAGGAAGGCTGCTTGTGACGCTATGCCTCTTTAGGCCAATTGTAATGCTTCTCAAGTTACAAACTAAAATAACTTACAAAATTGGGCTGAGATCAACATTAATTCTTCGCCTCCATCTCAGCTATATTAATTTCACATGGATATAGATTCAGATATCTTCTTGACCATTGACACAAACAATGAGGTTATGATGAAAATCATAATACATCTAAAATTGCAATCTTTGTCAATGTACAAGGGTAGAACTCAAAACCAACTACCTGTAGATATGGGTTTCTTATCAAAATGCCAGATCGGGGCATTTGGCATGGCACCAATGTCATTGGTAGAAATTCAATCTGTGGAACTCAATTTGGAGTTGTAGCAATGTATTGGCATAGTAGGTGTAGGTTTTAAGTCAAGAGCAACTACCTATGGACATGGGTCCTTTCGGCACTTTACCAGGGTCATTGGTAGAAATTCAGCCATAGAAACTCCATTTGGAGAAGTAGTGATGCAAAGGGTCATTGGTAGAATATCGACCTATAGAACTCCATTTGGAGTTATGGCAATGCATAGGCACAGTGGCTGTGGGTTTGTTAGAATTTTAACAGGGCATTCAGCAATGTACCCACATCATTGGTAGAAATTCAATCCAGGAAAGTGTATGTGGTGTTGTCATGATGCAAATGCACTCTGGTGGATGGAACTCAATATCAACTACCTGTAGATATTAATATGGGTTAATTACCAAAATGCCAGACCAGGGAATTCACCAAGGTACCCACTACAATTGGTAGAAATTCCACCCAAGTAGCTGTATGTAAAGTTGTCACAATGCAGACACCATAAGTATTGGAACTCAATCCCAACTACTTGTGGATATGAATATGGGTTCTTAACCAAACTACCAGACCAAGGAACCAAGCAAGGTAACCATGCTAGTTTTTGAAATTCTAAACATTGAAATCTGTGTAGAATCGCAACAATGCACAGAACAATCTGTATATCTGTACACTAGTTTTGATGAAGAGAACAATATTTAGAACTATAATCATCCACTGAAAATTGGACTTTTTCCATAAAGGGAGGCACCTCTGGTTTTGAAGAAATAGCTTTAGAGCAACCTTCACCATATGGTTATGCAAAGTGTTCTTCATAATTGTTTTGATACCTATAATCAAATGGAGACCTTTGTAGACAATTCTCAACACGGTATCCTGAAAGCATTCTACTGCTCACAATCTCTTTCTGATCACCATGAGAAAACAATTCTAGGTCTTTATTTAGAGCACATACTTCAAGTACATTTTGGTACTTGTTTCTACAATGAACAATGAACTATGGGATTTGGGCCACAAAAGAAAAACAGATATCTAGGAAATGCAAAGGTCACATTTATTACATTGTGTTCTCCTAGCAAAGGTCACATTGCCACAGCTAGAAACAAATTGACAAAAATGTAACAATTTCCTTAATATTTCAACAAAATAACCAATTTAAGTGAAAAACTTCATAACCAAACTAATCAAACACTGAAAGAGAAAATTAAAAACCAAGCATTGTTAATCACTTTTTGATCAAAATCTGATTAAATTCAACTATCAAATTTTATTATAGGTCCTACAGACATCTTGGGTCCAAACAACTAGAAAGATGTAAAAGAAATGTTAGTACAACGACTAGTTCATGTGATCACACATACAACTAATATTTGTTTAACAAAATGTAAGTCTTTTAAGAGCCATTTGTATTGTTCATCACTTCAAACCACCAGAGGCACCTACAATATCAAATGAAATTATTTCGTTGAACTCAGACATGATAAGAGTTTCTTTAGTATCAAATGATACTAATTACTAATTCTAATTTCTGCCAACAAACTTGTCATATCATCTGAACTTACTGCTGAAAATGAAGGAGCTTCAATGCCAAGTTTGAGAAACTTAAATGAGGGGCCTCTTGCAATGCCTCAAAGTTTTTTTTATTTTTGCAAAGACTTATACTTTATAATTCCATCCAAACATCTTCCTATACTACCTTTGTAGGTCTCCCAATGCCATCAAAAGGAATCTTTATTGAGGAAAGAGCCATGCTACCGCAGGGTGCTCAACTTGTTGGAAATGAAAACTGCTCTTTTGGTACGAGGGTGAGCTTGAATTTAGTGGAAATGCCTCAAGTTGCACCTTCTCTTCTTTCAAGAAATTCAGGAGAAACAAATACAACAGGGGAGGTTATACATGGTTCTACCTTGAACCCAACCCATCCTAAATCTTACATTGTTCCCAATGGAGTTGGAAAGTCATTGACTAATATTTCTGCATGTTTTTTAGGGGAACAAAAAGGTCCAATGAAGGAATAATTAGGCAACTGATCTTTTGGAGTTATAGATGGATTGACTGGAACCTTTGTTGGAAAATATATATGTGGGTCCTCAGCACAAGTATCTAATTATCCAAATCATATGTCTGTTTTTACAAGATACAAATATGGTGTTCACTCTGGGAATAAATTTACTAAGTCCAATATGGTTTCTTCAACATCATATACTACAACAACAAAAATAGGTTTTCCACGAATATATTCTCTTGAAAATGTAAATTATTAACCCATGAACAATTTAATCCATATATTTGGAAATCCTGTTTTGCGGTTAATGGAATTTTTTTTGATGGTGTCAAGCAAATATTTTATACAAGTGAAGCAAGTAGAGAGTAGCATGACCAAGAGTAGTGATGGAATTCCAAACTCAAATTATGTCAAGCTTGTAGAGGCCAGACCTGAAGCCAATTTTGGGCAAAATGGATCCAGTCACCTTCTTCAAGCTCTTGAAACATGTGTAGCTTCTAATCATAATCTACTTCAATATTTTGAAGATGGAACAGGAAAAGATAAAAATATGCTTCAAACTTTTGAGGATGAAAAAGGAAAAAGTTAAAAACTCTTCATTTGTAATATTTTAGAATTTGTGCAGTCTCCTTCATATCCTCTACGCATATGTAATGCTTGAAAGGAAGAACACTCTCCACTAACACAAATTTCTTAGTTTGGTCATGTATTATATATGTAATACGTTCATTAATCTTCATATGGATTGAGTGACTTCTCTTATCTATGCATTTAGCCTCCTTAAATTGATTTCATATTTCAAAAACACAACTAAAAGGATTCATGCACATCCGCTACTAATATAAAAGTAGCAGTTCGAGAAAACAATAGACAATGAAGACATAATAGACATAATACCTCATATTATCCTATACATGTATTTCTACAGATTTCCCAATTGTTTAAAATATTTAGATCCAAGATTTTTCCATGTACTTTTAACATCCATCGGAAGATGTGAATGAGTCAGCAAACCCAGTTGGATGTGTTGGAAGACTTCCTTGGCTATCATCCAATACATTCACACTTTTTTCCTTGAATGCTTTCCATTTCTTCAGATCCTGAGGAAGACTCGTCTCAAAATCATCTCCCCGAGAATCATCATTATCTATATCTTTGGGCTTCCATTTCTCAACTAAAGGTTCCAAAACATTGAGAGCATGGCACATATCAGGCCATTAATATGGTTCACATGTAGTGCAATGGCCTACTAGTTCAACAATAGTGCAAATACTTTCAGGATTTTCCTGTAACTTCCAGAATTCGATCTATTGCCTTCATTACTGATTCTTTGTTTGAGTTCATTCGGCAAAAACATGATGCTAAATGCATGCTCTCCTCAGGTTCATTCTCATTGAGTGCCCTCCCTCTAGTAATGACTCATGAGCTCCATTAACACAACACCAAAGATATGCACATCTGGTTTTGTGGTGTGTTAAGTCATGGTCTTGTTTTCTTCAGTTTTATATTTTGCTTTTGATTTTTATTTTAAGTTTGCTCATTTGCTTATTTTAGAAAATTTTTGGTTTTAAGTGAAATTTTGATTTTTTTCCTTTAGGTTTTCATTTTTGTTTTTTCTTATGGTTTTGAAGGGTTCTATAGGACATTATGTGGATTAATTGGTTCACAAATAACACCATGATCAAATTTTACCATTAAAACCTCATTCAAAATGGAATTAATGACTAAAAAGTGCCAAAATTGGTTTTAAAATATTCTTGTAGCGCAACGGCCAAAAAATTACACTACGACGCTACAAAAAAATCGTTTTTGCCAAAATGGTCATTTTTCAGTCTGATTTTTTTGGGGATTTCGTTCCTAAAGTGTTAACTACATTATTGGTCACATTTGATATATGTTTTGCCAAGTTTTTTTCATGTAAACAGGTGTCTGGTCTCATGTGAGGGAGATTTCGGCAATTGTATGCAAATTTATGGCAAATGATGATAGTGAGTGAAATAAGGCAAGATTTTCGGGAAAGAGGTTCTAAATTAAATATTATGAAGCAGGTGGAGACACATTGCTTAAAAATCAGAATTGGCAGCCTCTAGAAGTTTCATGTTATCACAGGATTGTACAGATTCCCACTCCATGTCTGCAGAGTTGGACCATTTGCAGCAAGCATGTCAGTCTGGAGGAAAGCAGTGTAGTTCTTCGCAAGAAATAAATGCTTGCTCCGATACTGGTGGAAATGGGAAACAGAATTGGCAAGTGGAATCTAATAAACCAGATGCAGAACAGATTGAAGCATATAGGGAATCATTTGGGTTCAGTGCCGATGAAGTTACAACTTCTAATTGTGATCTTTCAGAAGTTCTAGGGGACAGCCTTGTGATATCTCCCTTTGGAGCATGAAAATCATACACTGGAGAATTTGCTCCGTTTGACAAGAGAAGTATGAAGTCAGGAATGCAGACAGCATGGTTAGCTTTATTTGATTATGCAAATGTAGTTCCGTCAACGAATTGCAGAGCACATGCTAACCCAAATTATTATAGGCAGTCAAAAGAGATAGAGGCTGGGTATGTAAGCGAAACAGAGAACTGTGATCAAACTGATGAACTAGAGAGCTTCTCAAGATTTGGGGAGTTCAAATTTTATAAAAAAGATGGGACAAATGCATTAAGCTCCATTATAGAGAAGTGGACAAAATATAGAGAGAAAAGGATTGCAGAAAATGGAATGAGAGATCGGGAAATTTTTCACATCCTGCAGCCACAACTCTGAAAGATAGATGTTGCTCTTGCAAAGGAATGAAATGGGAATAACTGAAAGGAGGGAGGCTATTACAGAATCTTTTCTGATAAAAATACACCCTTTGCATTTTCATTCCTGCCTTATGCTGAATCAGTAAGCATTTACCTTATTTTGTCAGTAATGATAGAGAGAAGAAAGGTAAGAAGGCATGAATATGTGGTAACTTATTATTGTCTAGAGGATCTAGTGCAGAGAGGCTTTCTCTGAAAAAATTACCATGTTGTATTTGTCTTAAGCAAGTGTTTTTTTAAATCTACTGTTTAAAGTCTCTGGATATATTGAACTACTGGAAACAAAACAGATTTTAAGTGTTTACAATAAGTTCTAGGTTGTTGCCTTCTCTCTAGCTGGAAATATGATGACATGATGTCCACTATGTCATCTAGCCTTGCATATGAGAATAATATCTCTGATGTGGTTGGCCTGAAAAGTGAGAATGATGGGTTCAATGAGAACTTCAGGAAAAATGGCTGCCATCTTCAATCTACACAACATAGTCCTATTTGTGAAGGAAATTAGGGCTTTGCAACAAGCCGGGATTGAGGTCAAAAAGCTCAATACGATCTCTCCTCATAATGATTTTGTTGCAGCCCCTTGTGAGCATGCAGCAGATTGTGGAGGCTGTAAGACACATAATCTTGCATATGATGCACATGTCTAGGAAAAGGAACAACAAGTGCACGATTTTTAATAACTCATATAGGAAGATTTCCCATTCAAGGACTTGGATTTGTAGACTATATGAAGCCTATTTTACCATGTGATGTTCAATTTCACTATAGGAACAAGATGGAGTTCTCATTTAGGACAAAGAGTTGGAGACCTGGAGAGGTTGTATGTGGACAAGATAGTCTATATGCTAATAAATCTGCTTTGGGGCTACATGTGCCAGGTTGCTTTGATAAGATCCTTCCCATCAACAACTGTTTATTGCAAAATAAAATTGCAAATCAGGTACTAGAAATCGTGCAGGAGTGTTGGCAGCATCCAGCATAAAATCTATCAGCTTATGATGTTCATTCTCACAGTGATTCCTCAAACATCTTACTTTAAGAGCAGGTAGAGATCAAACAGGATTGTCAACGCTGATGGTAAATTTTGTAACATCATCTTACAAGCCAGACTTGTTTCAACCCATTGTGTGGAAAATTATTAATAATATTCCAGAAGTGGTGAGCATTGTAAACAATATAAACACTTATGTTGGAAACACATCAATTGAAGAAGCAACAAATTTGAAAGGAGATAGCTCAGAGATAGTTCTGGATTTGTTTTGTGGCAATGGTACCATTGGTATTACACTGGCCAAAAAGGTAAAGTATTTCTATGGCTATGAAGTGGTCCCCCAAGACGTGGCAGATGCTCATTGAAATGCACATTGGAATAACATTCGAAATGCAACAAATTATTGAGATTTCTGTTATGTTTTTCCTGTTTTGAATTACTGAAATTGAATGCAGACCACAAGCTAATGGAGAGGAATTTTAGAAAAAAAAAGAGGTTTTTGTTCATAAGATACCCATTTAAAAAAACCTCTCTCAATTTTGCAACAGATGTCAAGGTTTGAAATATCCAATTTAATATTTGCAGCCTATTTTTCAGGGTTTTTAATATTTAATATTTTCCTGTTTTAGTGTTCATCTTGCAGGGCATATTATGATTGATTGGAGATGAATTTTTAAAAACCAAGAGAGGTTTTTGTCCATAACGGACATATTCACAAAAACCTCTCTCATTTTTTACACAGGTGTCACAAATTGAGATATATGGAAGCTTATTTGATACCTATTTTCCAGAAATTTGCCATATTTGCCAAGAATCCAATTTGCTATTTTTAGTCAATTAGTTGAAAGTTAGTTAATGTAACCGCTGGGTAGTTTCAATTTCGACTTAATGAAGGGAAGATAGAACTACTTCTTTGTAATTATAAAAGAGGGACAAGGGTATTGAAGAGGGGTTCTACTTTTTGGCTGGCTTAAGGAGGTCTGTGACTTGTTTATGAGTTAAGTACATAACTCTCATCTGTATTTGTTGAGCAGAATTATGAAATATATGATCTATATTTCCCTTCAGACTGTGTTTTAGCTTCATCTTTGGCTTGTTTAGCTACTTGAATGATATATTCATTGCTGGTTTATGGTTTCTTTGCTTGTAATGCTTGTCAGTTATGAATGAACTTTAAGATTATATTCTGATTGGTATATGGTGATTATATTATGCATCTCTATTCTTATTTATTTATGATTTAGTTCCTGCTTGGCTTATGAATGTATTCCCTTCAGTCACCAAACATTATAACCAGAAAAAAAAACCTTTCAAAAAACCCTAAACCCTAGTTTTACTTGATTGAATTTTTGAGATTGTGTTGGCTTGTTTCTTTATAGCCTTGGAAACAATTTCCGGCATGAACGTCTTTGGCGTCGTTGCTGGGGAATGAAGTTGAAAACATATTTTTCGCTGGGATACTTATCATTTCACTGGTTTTAAGAGGTGAAATTAAACCAACACATCTTTAAGGCTACTTTTCACCAATTTGTCACAGTGGCTAATAGGGGAATTAGAACTAGAAACAGACCTGTTTCACCTTTGCAGCTGGGTGTTTCAGACCTAGAATAGATACTGAAAATAGTTAGAAGAATTATAAGGTTTCAGTCATCCCCAGCTTTATGCAGCCCTAATTAATTTGAACTACTGTCACCCCTTTCTCTTTCTGAGGAGAAAAAAAAAAATCTGTCTTGACAAATTGATTGGCGACTCCACTATTTCAAGATGCAGAGGCCGATGTCCATGGAAGCTATTCTGGCTCGAAGGTTTGCACCTTTCAATTTTTCTGATATTCCAGGTTTTCCAAATCCAATACCTACTATGGATGTTTGGGGAGATTGTCTTCCACGATTTAGGGAAATCAAAGAGGATAATCCTTCAGATCACCTCATCAGATTTCATCATTGTATGGTCCGGTTAAATATCCAGCATGAAGATGTGCTCATGAAGATGTTCATGTATTCACTTGAACAAGATGCACGATATTGGTATTTTTCTCTTCCCGCTGCTAGCATCTCCTCACTAAAAGAATTCCACACATGTTTTCGGAAACATTGTAAGTATCTGTTCTCAGCTAAACTCTTTTTAAAAGATTGTTGTGAGCAGGTTGATGTTTATAATACAATTTCTGATTTAAAAAATCATGATGATGAGTACAATCAAGGGTTCAAAACATGTCATGAAGAAGTTGAAGTTTCAGAATTTTTTGAAGATGAAGAGGTAATATTTTCAGATACTGTTGTCAAGGAAGAATTCCATGATCATTATGATAATCAAGTTGTTGTTTTAGGCCACTTTGAGGATTATTCAAGTGATGAGATCAGTAGAGATAGTTTGGAACATTCTCATAATGATTTCAACAACCTTAATAACCATTTGAATGCTAATCCTTTTGAAGATCAATCTCTAGTTCAACAAACTTTTGAAAATCATGGTTATGTTAAAGATCAGCTTTGTATTGAAGGAAAAGATGAACATTTAGCATCATCATTCGAAATTTCTCAGAATGCTCCTTGTTATGATGAAGAGATTAGGGTTCCAAGACAAGAATTCTGTGATGAATTAGATTCTATTCCTTTTGGTTTTGATACTAAAATCGATGAAGGCCAGGCTGTTCATATTTTTTCAGAAGTTACTTATATTCATGGTTATGATAAATCTGTTGTTCAAAATCATTATGAAGATGCTTTAATTTTTAATAAGTATGATGATGAAATTGAAAAGAAAGACCCAGAAATTTGTGAGGTGTGTGATATGTCACAATCTGATCAGCAGATTCAAGAATGCATTCAGTCTATTATCCTTGAACAACAAAATCCAATCCATGATAGTCATTCATTTGAAGACAGTGTGAAAAAGGAGGTTCAGAGTGTTGACATTATTGATGATACTATCCAAAAAAATACAGAGCAAATTCAGGCTGATCCTGATGTATTTTTTCGCCAATGCCTGCTTGATATTCATGGAAGAAAATATTCTTATGGACAGCCTGTCTTTTTCATAGAGCAGGAAGAGGTAACTTATGGAAATTTTTATGATCTAGTAGCAGATTATTTAGAGTCAATACCAGGTTATAAATCTGTTATTTTAGAGACATCATTTGATGAAAGTGGGTATAAGTTGTTAAATCTTTGCTCTTCATGTTTTCCAATATTTCTGATTATATATATATTTGGAGTTGGAAACAAGTTTTGGTGGGTTGATGAAATTTTTTCCTGGTTACATTGGAAATGGGATTTCAATTTGATTCAGTAAATGGAAGGTTCCTCAAAGAAAGAGATTTGATTTTTAGTGTATATATCAGTGTGTGAAGGATTGAATAAGGACTGCATAGCCCAATGGAAATTTTGCAGACTAGTAGGTAGCAGAAGAGAAGGCACTGGTCTACAGGTTCTTGAAGCCTCACAGGGAGGACTTCATCCCGCAGCTGGAGCCAGATGTTAAGTCATGATCTTGTTTTCTTTAGTTTTATATTTTTCTTGTGATTTTTATTTTAAGTTTGCTCATTTGCTTATTTTAGAAATTTTTTGGTTTTAAGTGAAATTTTGATTTTTTCCTTTAGGTTTCCATTTTTGTTTTTTCTTATGGTTTTGAAGGGTTCTATAGGACATTATGTGGATTAATTGGTTCACAAATAACACCATGATCAAAGTTTACCATTAAAACCTCATTCAAAATGGAATTAATGACTAAAAAGTGCCAAGATTGGTTTTAAAATATTCTTGTAGCGCAACAGCCAAAAAATTACACTATGACGCTACAAGAAAATCGTTTTTGCCAAAATGGTCATTTTTTAGTCCGATTTTTTTGGGGATCTCATTCCTAAAGTGTTAACTACATCATTGGTCACATTTGATATATGTTTTGCCAAGTTTTTTTCATGTAAACAGGTGTCTGGTCTCATGTGAGGGAGATTCCGGCAACTGTTCTGGCAACTGTATGCAAATTTATGGCAAATGATGATAGTGAGCGAAATAAGGCAAGATTTTCGGGAAAGAGGTCCTAAATTAAATATTATGAAGCAGGTGGAGACACATTGCTTAAAAATCGGAATTGGAAGCCTCTAGAAGTTTCATGTTATCATAGGATTCTACAGATTCCTGCTCCATGTCTGCAGAGTTGGACCATTTGTAGCAAGCATGTCAGTCTGGAGGAAAGCAGTGTAGTTCTTCGCAAGAAATAAATGCTTGCTCCGATACTGGTGGAAATGGGCAACAGAATTGGCAAGTGGAATCCAATAAACCAGATGCAGAACATATTGAAGCGTATAGGGCATCATTTGGGTTCAGTGCTGATGAAGTTACAACTTCTAATTGTGAGCTTTCAGAAGTTCTAGGGGACAGCCTTGTGATATCTCCCTTTGGAGCACAGAAATCATACACTGGAGAATTTGCTTCGTTTGACAAGAGAAGTATGAAGTCAGAAATGCAGACATCACGGTTATCTTTATTTGATTCTGCAAATGTAGTCCCATCAACGGATTGCAGAGCACATGCTAACCCAAATTATTATAGGCAGTCAAAAGAGATAGAGGCTGGGTATGCAAACGAAACAGAGAACTGTGATCAAACTGATGAACTAGAGAGCTTCTCAAGATTTGGGGAGTTCAAATTTGATAAAAAAGATGGGACAAATGCATTAAGCTCCATTATAGAGAAGTGGAAAAAATATAGAGAAAAAAGCATTGCAGAAAATGGAATGAGAGATCGGGAAATTTTTCACATCCTGCAGCCACAACTCTGAAAGATAGATGTTGCTCTTGCAGAGGACTGAAATAGGAATAACTGAAAGGAGGGAGGGTATTACAGAATCTTTTCTGATAAAAAGACACCCTTTGCATTTTCATTCCTGCCTTATGCTGAATCAGTAAGCATTTACCTTATTTTGTCAGTAATGATAGAGAGAAGAAAGGTAAGAAGGAAGGAATATGTGGTAACTTATTATTGTCTAGAGGATCTAGTGCAGAGAGGATTTCTTTGAAAAAATTACCATGCTATATTTGGCTTAAGCAAGTGTTTTTTTAAATCTGCTGTTCAAAGTCTCTAGATATATTGAACTACTGGAAACAAAACAGATTTTAAGTGTGTACAATAAGTTCTAGGTTGTTGCCTTCTCTCTAGCTGGAAAAATGATGACATGATGTCCACTCTGTCATCTAGCCTTGCATATGAGAATGATATCTCTGATGTGGCTGGCCTGAAAAGTGAGAATGCTGGGTTCAATGAGAACTTCAGGAAAAATGGTTGCCATCTTCAATCTGCACAACAGAGTCCTATTTGTGAAGGAAATTAGGGCTTTGCAGCAAGACGAGATTGAGGTCAAAAAGCTCAATACGATCTCTCCTCATAATGATTTTGTTACAGCCCCTTGTGAGCATGCAGCAGATTGTGGAGGCTGTAAGACAATGAATCTTGCATATGATGCACAGGTCCAGGCAAAGGAACAACAAGTGCATGATTTAATAACTCATATAGGAATATTTCCCATTCAAGGACTTGGCTTTGTAGACTATATGAAGCCTATTTTACCATGTGATGTTCAATTTCACTACAGGAACAAGATGGAGTTCTCATTTAGGACAAAGAGTTGGAGACCTGGAGAGGTTGTACGTGGACAAGATAGTCTATATGCTAATAAATCTGCTTTGGGGCTACATGTGCCAGGTTGATTTGATAAGATCCTTCCCATAAACAACTGCTTATTGCAAAATAAAATTGCAAATCAGGTACTAGCAATCGTGCAGGAGTGTTAGCAGCATCTAACATAAAATCTATCAGCTTATGATGTTCATACTCACAGTGGATTCCTCAAACATCTTACTTTAAGAGCAGACAGAGATCAAATAGGATTGTCAACGCTGATGGTAAATTTTGTAACATCATCTTACAAGCCAGAGTTGTTTCAACCCATTGTGTGGGAAATTATTAATAATATTCCAGAAGTGGTGAGCATTGTAAACAATATAAACACTTATGTTGGAAACACATCAATTGAAGAAGCAACAAATTTGAAAGGAGATAGCTCAGAGATAGTTCTGGATTTGTTTTGTGGCACTGGTACAATTGGCATTACGCTGGACAAAAAGGTAAAGTATGTCTATGGCTATGAAGTGGTCCCCCAAGCTATGGCAGATGCTCATCGAAATGCAGAATGGAATGACATTCGAAATGCAACAAATTATTGAGATTTCTGTTATGTTTTTCCTGTTTTGAGTTAGTAAAATTGAATGCATACCACGAGCTTATGGAGAGGAATTTTAGAAAAAAAAAGAGGTTTTTGTTCATAAGATACCAATTTACAAAAACCTCTCTCAATTTTTCAACAGCTATCAATTTTTGAAATATCCAATTTAATATTTGCAGCCTATTTTTCAGGGTTTTTAATATTTAATATTTTCCTGTTTTAGTGTTCATCTTGCGGGGAATATTCTGATTGATTGGAGATGAATTTAAAAAAAAAAAGAGAGGTTTGTTTCCATCATGGACCCATTCACAAAAGCCTCTCTCATTGTTTACACAAGTGTCACGAATTGAGAGATACGGAAGCTTCTTTGACACCTATTATCCATAAATTTGCCATATTTGCCAAGAATCCGATTTGCTATTTTTAGTCAATTAGTTGAAAGTTAGTTAATGCAACTGCTGGGTAGTTTCAATTTCGGCCTAATGAAGAGAAGATAAACTAATTCTTTGTAATTATAAAAGAGGGACAAGGGTACTGAAGAGGGGTTCTACTTTTTAGCTGGCTTAAGGAGGTCTGTGACTTGTTTATGAGCTAAGTACATAACTCTCATCTGTATTTGTTGAGAAGAATTATGAAATATATGATCTATATTTCCCTTCAGACTGTGTTTTAGCTTCATCTTTGGCTTGTTTAGCTACTTGACTGATATATTCATTGCTGGTTTATGGTTTCTTTGCTTGTAATGCTTGTCAGTTATGAATGAACTTTAAGATTATATTCTGATTGGTATATGGTGATTATATTATGCATCTCTGTTCTTATTTATTTATGATTTAGTTCCTGCTTGGATTATGAATGTATTCCCTTCAGTCACCAAACATTATAACTAGAAAAAAAACCTTTCAAAAAACCCTAAACCCTAGTTTTACTTGATTGAATTTTTGAGATTGTGTTGGCTTGTTTCTTTATAGCCTTGGAAACAATTTCTGGCACAAACATGGTGATTCGTCCAGTAACTAACACAATGCAAATTAATATTCAACAAACATCATAAGTTAATTTTTATCTTGATTACTGTAAAATTCTATAACTATTCCCAAATCCTAAAATCAAGTATTTCCCAAGTCAATTTCTCAACTGATGATCCTTCTGTGAAAACTAAAAAATGTTCTCAATTAACCAGATCTCCCAGATACCACGAACCTGAAAGGAATTCATTTCTATTTGATGTTATAAATACACTGTAACAATGTTCTAAATGCAATCCATGCGAAATCCTCACAAATGTTCCATTCTAGTCTCTTTAAATACTCAACTAAGAATGTACACAATATCACAGATAAATATTCTGGTGAAAAATGAAAATTTGCTTAATTACCTGCATGATCGGGTTCTAGATATCCAAAAATACCAGCTAATCTAGTCTCCATAGAGTATTTTCCCTCTGGTGCCAACTTCACCAATCCAAAATCTGAAACATTTGTCTGAAAATCATATCTAAGAAGTATATTAGATGGTTTAAGGTCTCTATGAATAAAGCTTTTGTGGGCTAGGCCATGCAGATACTTCAATCCTTGAGCAACATCCAAAGCTACTGAGGCGTATCTTTCAGGAAATTGGTTCAAGCCCATTATTGGCCCAATCAAATATATGCCTACTAAGAGCAGCACCCTTTGTCATGTACTCATATACCAAAAGCCTTCAATACAGTAAGCCAACAAGGAACCAGGTGTCTATGCCTAACTTTAGATAAAACCATTATTTGTGACTGAAATTCCTCCAATCCCTTGTTACTTACAATTGGCGCTTCCATTCTTTTAACTGCAATTATGGTTCCATCATCTAGTTTCCCGTTGTATACAACCCCAAACCCACCTCTTCCAAGCTTATTTTCAGAGATGAAATTCCTGGTTACATGCATGAGAACTTGCACCGATAGTCAAATTTACAGCTTCCATCACATGAAAATCACTAGGTCCACTGATTGTATTTCGTGTATCACTCAAACCGATTCCTCCATCACTATTATTATTATTGGCCACTTGAATTTTCACCAATGATTTGATCTATTTGATGGGTCTCTTCTATCAGTGACAAGAGTGCTAGGTGCTTCAACTTGTACAGGTTGGCATGCCTCTTTCTTGTATATGCATAATGTAGTAGGCACAAGAAAAAATAATAGAACAGCTACAACAACAGATCCAACAATGGTTCCAACAGAGATTCGTGAAGATTTCAGATTTGCCTTTATTTGCATCAATTGGATTTGTGGGAGCATTTGACTTAGTACCATTTTCATTGGGTCCTGAACTGATCCCAATAGGTGGTACTGGGGAGACCCAATTACTTAGTGTAGAAACATTTGGAGAGGCCACATAAGGGCAAGATCTCTTTGGATATGGTGACGGAGGACTCCCGGAAGGTGGTGACACGGAAGGGCTCACAGGAGGAGGTGATGATGACTTGATCATCAGAGGATTCCTGAAGTAAGCACTTTGACTTATGCAGATAATTTTGAAATAGGACTTAGGTTATTATTGAAGTAGTCAAAGACTTCAATTGGGTTAGATTGGATGGAATTGTACCAGAGAGCATATTGTCGCTCAGCATGATAACTTTAAGTGATGCTAAATGGACAAGTGAAGGAGATATATTTCCAATGATATTCCTATTGGGTAAATTTTAGTAGGACACATTCACATCTGCATACCTTCACTCTAATTAAATATTTTATCCAATCTGCAAATTGCAGATTGTTCGGTCATAGAAAACTTCAGAGAAAGAATTTGATTGAAGATCAACTCTGGATGTGGAAGTTTCAGAGCAAAGGATTAACTCTAGATGTGGAAGTTTCAGAGAAAAATGCAATACATAATACATATGATATATGATAGCATAAAAATATAGGAATCTGAGCTTCACCAACCCCCATAACTCAGAGCACCTAGAAACATCTAGGTATCTAAGCTTCACCAATCCCCGTATACTATGCAGCTTCACACACCCATTTTCCTACAACCCCTCCGAAGATAGCAATGTTTCCATACTTTTCAGCTCTTTTAACTAGGAAAACCCATAAACATCAAATTTGGTACATGCACTAAGTCGCCAACCCCCATATGCTCTATAGTTTCACACATCCCTCCACCCACAACCTTGTTACAGAGAGAAATTCCTATGGCTTGGGGTACCACAACAGACAACTTGACTCCAGAAATCAATCTTTTCCAATATGCAATAGAAATCAAATATCTAACACTAAAGGATCAGACCTCGTACCTTATTCCAGACGGTTGAAGTAGATCCCCATTGAGATTTCCAACTTCAGCTTGAATTGATAAATCACTTCCTCAACAACAAGTAAACAAGACAAGCGTACTATATATCTTGGTGTTAGATCTATTCTAGCATATATAATCAACAATGTATAAGCATTTGAAATCATCCATGGATAAAATATTCATTAAAACATACATTATTGGACAGGAAAAGATATTTCTATTAATATAAAATCAGAGATTACAATAGATACAACCTCTGTCTGCATGTCTACGAACCAGAGAAATTGAATCCCCCACTTGGGCCTCCACCACCTCAATCCTTCATCTCTCGATAGAAAGCTCACAAGCAAAAGGAAAGCTTGGGAAGAACACAAAAGTGCTCCAAGGGACAAAGGGATGCAGACTCAAGCACAAGTTCTGGAAATAATGGACTATAGTTTCTTTGCTCCCAATTCTCTCATATGCCTTCAATGTACCAAAGAGTTCCTTATATAGCTTTTCAAAGGGGTAATGAAAGGTTGAATCCGAGTGATCTCAAGGCATATGGAAGCCCAAGAGTCAAGTGAGTCGGATCCAAGTCAAGGAAAACTCGAAAAGGATTTGGATTTTGCACACATCCCAATGTACGCGGTTTTAGTGGTCAAACCCGCGTATATATGCGATTAGGGGTTTAAAAGTGGCATGTATTAATTTTTACATGTTTATAGGGATGGTCAAGGAAACATCAAAGGACAAAAAATTGTCCAAGGGGTCTAAGGAGTCTGTAGAGGGATAGGGGAAGGCCATACAAGTGTGATTCACCTGGAGTGGTAAAATCAGCTATAACAGATGCCCCCTAATGTGTAAGTTCAGAGGGGTCATACGATGGCCGAAATACATTATAAGTCCATCCCAGAAGTGGAGTGATGAAGGATCCCAAATGGAAGACCAGCCACCCAATTAGCATAGTACAATGATACAAATCTGCACATAAATGCAAATACATATAGCAGTCCTGGATACATAAGAGTACAATGGCCATGAATAGGCATGATACATAATATCACATAAGTGGTCATCGCCACATACAATATACATAGATCAGAATATCCATGATGGAGATATACAAAGTACCATGATCTCCATAATGGCTGAAGATATACAATGGATCAAGATCTCCATAATAGCTGGAAATGTCTGACATATACTGGAATCAAGTCACGAGAGCTTAAATCTCATGAACACTGGCACAATCAAGGAGGTAGCATATTAGAGATGCCATCAACATGGAAGGTCTTCTACACAAACCGCTACGAGTACATGTCCTACTATGTGAATAAAGGTGTCGAGGTCGAACATAGCAGTCCATCATCTGATTACCGATCATTGATGTATACTGTTAACAGATGCAAGATCACCCACCGATAATGAAAATGGGAATCAAGGTACTAGAGTGAAAACTAACAAGTGTGAATAAATGTGTTGAGGTGGAACACTTGAGAGGATCCATCGATCAGGGGACATTGATGTATTCCCAAAGACTGTCGATGGTGAGAGAACCTACCACTGATGACTGCAAGTCTCAAGGCACTCAAAAATGACTCTAGATTCCAATCCCAGAATAAATGATCTAAAGTTGATGGGATGAAATTTGTTGGAAGGAGGGCATTAAGGCATCCCCCATCATCCAACACGAGGTACTCAGCAAAGTTGTATAATGTGGAAGGACTCGATCATAAGGTGCACAAACCAGTAATTGTACCGAGAATGGTCTACATGCAAAGTCAAGAAAATTGAAAAATGGCCGACTCAGGTTTCAACTTCCTTCAAACAAGAGCATAATGGCAAATGGTGACTAAATAAAGGAAGCATAGACTTGATATACAAAACTGGGACATCTCTGCGACATAGGAGGAATTGACAGAGGTTCGATGGGGACTAGAAGCTTAACCAGTCGGTGGAGATGAACTTAGATAAACAAATACAGCTCCTAAAGTCAAACTATAAACCAAACCAACGGATGTGATATACAGTGCTCTATTCAAAGGCGACACGACTCGACAGATGCCAAAAGATAACATCTTCCTTGTCTGACTTTTTGGTTTTTTGATTTTTTTGGACTTTTTCAAATATTTAAAAAGCTTGAAAAAGAATAAAACTTCTTTATAGTTACAGACTAGGAGGAGACGAGTGTCATAGGGGAAAACAAACTAGTTCCAAGCAGTGGAACATACCTATGCTCAATGCAAGGATACATGTGTAGGATAGCGACACTCAGGGGGAAATCCCCTCCCGGTAAAAATAGGGAATCAAGCTGCAAAGGATATATAAAATGGCTCTGCATGGCTAGACATGAGACAAGCTCGGGCTATATGGCTGAAACGCAATGTCAGGGAATCCAACGTAAGGCTCAATAAGGCAGGCAAAGCTCATGATAATGCAATTACAACTTGACATAAGGGAGTCCTGAGGGAAATAGGCTAGCAAAAGATCAAGAGGAGTATGAGGCTCTTCCAAAATTTCATGGCAATACTATACAATGGACTCCCACACCCTTAGGGACAAAACGTCAGCATGGGCACCAAATGAAAATAAGGCGCTAACAAGTGTACCCATGTAAGGTCAAGCTCTACCACTCATATCATGCCACTTCTAAAACAACAAGAAGGTTCCGTGACATAATAGAGTGGGTTCGTACCTAAGGCTATAATTAAATGGTCATAAGGTCATGCAAAATGCAAACGGTGATGAAACCTAACCTATATGCCAGTTTAGACATGATACTTGAAATTGGCACGAACGGGTCAATCCAACAGTTGAAACGACACTCAAAAAGGTCTCCTACATCATAAATTAGTCCAAAAATGGTCCAAAAGGATTAGAAACGGTCCAAACTATAGGAAAGGGGGTAAAAATTTTCAAAAATTTGAAAAATTTCTATAAATAGTAAAAAATTCAAAACATTTGAAATTTTTACCCATTTGAACTCAGAATTTCAATAGCGAATTCCAGGAGATCCAGCCAGCGGAATCCACTACCGTTTTTTCCAGGTACTTACCCATGCTATACTCTTCCATTTTGATGTAATTTTTGTCAAATTCCATGGTGATTTTGGATTTCTAGGCCATTCTAAAATAGGCGCTGTGGCCCATGCAGAAATCGAGGGTTTTTCCATGTATAGGGCTGGATATACGCAAAACATGCCCTCATAATCACGTACATACGCGGCTGTTTGGCAAACAGTCGCGTATGCGGTTGCGCTTAAGGTTTTTCAAGTGTTCTAATGGGAAAAACTCAAATTTTTTGTGCAGGATGGTCCTAGAATGGAGAGAACGTGAACATGGTGATGTAGAAGAGGCAGTAAGGGCCGATCTAATGGCTCAACAAGCACTACGTGCATGTGGGATCTACAAATTTTGGTGTCTTGGTGGCTTAAGGGCCAAACCAAGACTATTGCAAATGTTGGTGGACTACTGGGATCCATATTTAGAGTCATTCTAGATAGATAGGATGTCCCTCACCATAGAGGTGGAGGACATATACTTTATTACTGGACTTTTCCGATGGGGGGAAGTAGTGAACCTACGTTCTCGTGGGCCTAGAGGTGGCCTGACTATAGATGAGTACATTGCGGTGTACTACTATCCAGACATGGAGAAGGTGGGGAGTCAGATCCCAACTAACTCCATATAGATGCTAGGCCTAAAGGCCATCCTATTGACATTGGGCAGGATAGCAGGCTTGGATTCAATCCACCAGGACTCGCGGCCTCTGATGTTCTATGCAGTGGAGTGCATGAGACCCACAGTATATGATTGGAGCACTGCTCTACTGGGCAACATGAAACATCAGCTCAGTGAGTGTAAGATGGGAAGAGTGTGAAACTTTGGTTTTAGCAGCATACTGAGCACATTTTTCTTCGAGCGTGTTCTAGGATTGAGCCCTAGAGTTGACGTTCCTCTACACGTGGTTCGAGATCCGGCCCAATGGTGTTGGGTGGATGCGATGCGCAGACTGGTGGGAGGTAGGGTGTCCAACCACTATCCAGCTGATTTCTTTCCATGGTGGTGACGACAGATAGTTCCCATCGATGACTACCCCTATGCGAGGATAGATTTCTGAGGGTACCCAGGCATGCCGCTACCACTAGGATCAGCATACGGTGACATAGGTAATGAATCTCGACCCTTTCTTTAAAATTTGTTGAGTTATTTTTTTTTGTGTTTTCTGATTATATGGAATCAAAAGACATGTTTTTGGGTGACAATACATAGTGAAATATACCATATGCATGCAGATGTGGGACCACGGTGGCCTGAAGGCTTCCCTCGTCACAGACAGAGGGGAAGAGGAGACGATATCACAGGTGTGGATGCGGAGCGAATGCTCCAAAGAATTCATACCAACTTTGTGAGGCTGAAACACAGAGTTCCCATGGCCCAAGTCAAGGACTTGCCTGAGGCCATGTAGCGCTAGGTGGTGGGTGTACCACGAGCATGGGTGCGATTATTCTGATGGATAGCGAGAGCCGTAGTGACATTCCATGATCACAACCCCCCTCTTCCTCCACAGGCTTAGATACCTGGGAGCGATACATTTTGTATTACCGTGTATTATATTTTGGTGGCTTGAGAGCCCCATCTTTGTATCATGACACTATGTATTACCACATTTTGGATGTTTTTAAAACTTTTATGATGATCGGTTTATTTATTTACATGTGTAAAAATTTGTGTTTGTGATGAATTTATTGTGTATGAAACAAATGCCAATCTAACACGTAGTTAACATATGAGTCAGAAACTTGATTATTATTTCTTGGAATATGTATATATGTTATATTGTCAAATTGCCATTCTAATAATCTCACACGTAAGAATCTTCTTAATAATGTCGGATCTCTAACATGGTACAAACCATTAAGTTGTGACACTACTAACTCCAAATCAAGACGTACCTCAAGAGAGAGAATGCCATGTAAAATGGAATCCCGTAGAAGCTCAATAACGGCACTATATTCAGCAACATTGTTGGAAGATGGCCGTAAACATACACCTCCTGAAGACAACACCTGACTCATAGGAGTATAAATCACCCAAGCAACAGAGGCTAAGTGTTGAGTGTGATGGATCGCACCATCCGCGAATCCTATGAAGGTGGAAGATTCCATTGACATCTGCCAAGAGAAATGGAAACTAATCACAAACCCGATCACTATAAGAAAAACACCTACATATGAAAAATTGTATAATAATATACAATAACTAGCCTTGGCTGAAAATCATGCATAGTACTTTTTGAGATAGAGCCCATTTTTAGGCTCTACCAAGGCTGTCCCCTCATAATCCACTAACTCATAAGTGCCCTTCTCTAATATACGTTTGATGACGTAAGGACCACACCACATGGGGTTAAAATTTCTTGCCCCCAAGGTTTCTTTCGGTTGATCCCACAAAAGGACCAAGTCTCCCTCACTAAACCTCCTTGGTCGAATAGACTTATCGTACTGGACCTTTACGCGATGCTTATTCACCTCTAGAGCCACCAAGGCATCTCGACGCTGCTCATCAAGTTTCTCAAGGTGGACCAAATGCTCCTCCAATGGTGAAGTGTCTGGTAAGAGCTCTATGGATAGCTTCAAAGAAGGAATCTCACACTTAACCAGCAATATCGACTCCACTCCATGTACAAGTTGATATGGAGAAAAACCCGTGGCAGTCTTAACAACGGTTCTGTAAGCCCACAAAGCAGGATATAACATAATGTGCCAATTAATCTTGCTTTGTGTGATGGTTCGTTGGAGAATGGATTTGAGTGATTTGTTCACTGCTTCTACCTGTCCATTCGCTTGAGGGTAATAAGAGGAGGAATGCCCTTGTTTGTACCCTAACTTTGATGCCAACTCTTCCATCATACGGTTCTGAAAGTGTGAGCCATGGTCAGTGACAAGCTCTTTCGGAATCCCAAACCAAGTAATAATTTGGTTGAATATGAAGTGCCCGGTTGTCTCTCCGTCGAATTTAATTGTAGGCATAGCCTCATCCCATTTCATGAAGTAATCAACAGCCACTATGATATGATGATTCCCCCCAGCTGAAGCTTGGTTGCAATCCATAAAATCAAGCCCCCACTTAGTGAAGGGACCAGTGGTGATGATGGGATGTAACAGGGTAGGTTTCGAGCGCATATTATGTGCAAACATCTAGCAAGGGTGGCACCTCTTGACCGCATCTACACAATCCTTAAAGATCGATGGCCAGAAATAACCCGCTCTTAAGATTTTTTGGGCTGTAGAAATCCCAGATAAATGACCACCACACGCCCCTCCATGGCAATCATTCAACACTACCTCAGCTTCTTCATGAGTTAAAAAACGTCATAAAATGGAATCTACCCCACGGTAGTATAAAGTTTTATCCACTGTGAGGTAATTCTTAGACACGTGACGTAGTCGTCGTCATTCATCCCATGAGAGGTGAGTAGGGACCTTCAATGTTTGTAAATATATAATGATATCCCCATACCATGGGTCTAAAGTTGAGATTAAGAATATGTGCTCATCGATAAACGTATCTTCACAAACCAACTCCTCGTCCTTGCTTGGGAAATCCGATATAAGCTCTGCAAAAATTAACGATTTCTTCAATTTTGCTGAAACAAACTCGAGGACGAATTCTTGCAGGATGACAATCCATTTATTATATTTTCCCCCAATCATCCTTCGAGTGAGTACGAATTGAAATGGATTGACATGGGCTACAACCAAGGTCTGGCGAAGGAGAATATAATGTCTCAACCGTTGAACCGCATGTACGGTAGCTAAGGCAAGATTCTCAACATGAGAATAATAGATCTCTGCGTCAATAAGATTTCAGCTCAGATAGTATATGACATGCTCTTGGAGCTCCTCATCCTCTTGAACCAGAACCATACCACTCGTCTCCATGGATGCAACCACATAAAGTAGAAAATCATGGCTATAGTCTGGGGGACTAATCACCAGGGCCGATGCTAGGGCTCGCTTGAGCCCATCAAAGGACTCCTGGGCTCACTCATCCCAACAAAAGGTAGTGTCCTTATTCAAAATACGCATGAAGCCTCTAGTCATATTGGAAAAATTGACAACGAATCTCCATAACAAGTTTTCCATGCCTTGCAAACATTGAAGATGACGAATATTTTTCGAGGGAGACAACTGAAGTATTGCCTCAACCTTCAAAGGGTCGAATCTAAACCCTCTTTAGACACAATGAATCCTAACAAGCGACGAGACCTCACACAAAATATGCACTTGTGAGGATTTAACCTGACCAAATAATGGAGGCACCTTTCGAATACCAATCTCAAATGATAGGAATGACGCATTTTCATACAAGAATGAGCAGCAAGGTCATCCAAAAATACTTCGATAATTGATTTGAGATCATGGAAGATCAAGGTCATGGCCCGCTGAAAAGTAGCTCCGGCGTTCTTAAGGCCAAAAGGCACTTTTCGATATGCAAAAGTTCCCCAAGGAAAAATAAATGCAGTCTTATGTTGGTCCTCAGGTTTAATTTGTATCTGATTGTATTCGAAAAAGCCGTCCATAAAGGAAAAAACCTCGCTACCCGCACACTCATCCAAAATATGATCAATAAATGGTGTGGGGAAATTATCCTTAGGACAGGCACGATTCAAATCATAGAAATCAGTACATATGCGGATCACTCCTTGTTTCTTGTCAACCGGAATGGGGTTTGAAACCCACTCCGTCAAGGGAACAGGATAGATAAAATCGGCTTTCAACAGTTTCTCTATCTCTTTCTTAATTGCGGGTGCTTTCCTGGGATTCACTGCACGCAAGCATTGCCGAACGGGCTTAGCATTGTTATAAGTCTTAATCTCATGTTCAACAATGCGAGGGTCAATACCTGGAATTTCATCGTAAGACCAAGCAAAGATATCATGGAATTATTTAAATAGCTCGGTGTATTCTTGAATCTCAGCATGGGAACATTCTGCCCCAATATAGACATTATCTATCCTGCCAAGATCGTGAGAGATATTGATAGGAATCATTGGAGATATATTTTCCATGTTTCCATCAGCCATCAGACCAGGAGAGCTTAATGGAACCATAGGACTACCAATTCTCTCACTAAGAACCTCCCTAAAGTCCTCACGCTCCAAGCGGTCAAGCTCGGGAAGAAAGTAATATCTATGATGGAGCTCTTCCCATGGTGGCTCAACTCCCAACATGGATTCAATAATCGCTTCGTCTGAAGGAAAAACACTATCAAGGTAGTCATGCACGTGAGAAGACTGTACTGCCCATGCAAGAAGCACATAAGGGTCCTCCTCCTCCGTCCACTAAGAGGAAGGACTGGGCTTTGCAACACACTCAAGATTAGGTTGATAAGCTACCATAGTTGCAGGAAATGGCACATCCGTTACAATGGGCTCACTCAAAGTATTCGGTGTAGGAAGAATCCAAGGATCTTCCATATGACTCGTGTGAAAAGACATCGATCTCATAGATGTCAAAGCCTCACCGAAACTAGACCCTATCATAAGGATAGGTGCAGGGCAACTAAAAATTCCCATAAGGGATGGATACATTCCCACACCCACACTCCCAGTTGCCGGCTGAGAGTGCTCTATAATCGGGATCGAAGCTCTTGAAGATGTGGTAACCAACGGATTCTTGAATGACGTTTGACCAATCATAACTATCTTCCCATTAAATGGAAAGTATACAACACGAAATAGGAAAGAAGCTACGACTTTCATACTGTAAATCCAATTCCTACCTAGCAAGAGATTGTAGTCAAGGGGAACATCAACCACCTCGAACTCTATCGCAACGGTCTTCCCTCCCAAATGGACCTTAACGGAAGGGAGTATCCCGTGCAGCCTAAATGATCTCCCATCAAACGCAGTTAACATGGTCATGGATTTAGACAACTCAGGGGAACCTAAACCCTTCCAACATGATAAAGACATCACAAAAGTAGCAGCACCTTCGTCAATCACAGTGCGCTTGACGGTCATGTTAAGACATTCTATGTGAATCAAAAGAGACACATAGTAAGGCAAGTGAGGATGAAGTCCTGTGGTTTCAATTTTAATCACAGAGAAAAAATTATCATCATTCACACCAAGGGAAGAAAGTAAAGCCTTCCTTTGTGAAGGACAACTCTGAAGCACTTCCAGTGCAGACATCGCACAAGAAGTATGGCCCAAATCCTTGACAACAAAATAGTTCTGGGCGGCTCAGGCATTAGGATTGTGCCCCGAATGCTTAAGGACTCCCTGAGAAATGCGAGGTGTAGCTTCAGGTTTATCCACAGGTTTTTCAATATGCAAAGGAGTACCTGGTGGATCAGGTTCCTTTCTTGGGTTGGGTTGTGATGACCCATAGTATTTTGCACACGTCACAACTTTTGCAGCATGTACCATGTTAGTGCAACCATGACCACTACCCTCCGGTAGATCTTGATCACCACCAGATTGATCATGGGTCCTCGAGTTCATATTTTTATTGTGAGGTAAAGGGTTAGTCAGCACAGCTGGGACCTGTGCCAAGAATCTCGAGGCTTCATCGATACGAGGGCACAAGTAAGTGAGGTGATCCTCCTTACACAACTTGCAAGGGAATTTAACCTTACATTTAGCTTGCTTTCCCCCCCAGCATTACAGGTGTTCTTGTCATTATTATTAGCATTTTCATTCCTATTCCCACCCTTATGATTATTTTTACCCTTCTTTTTAATCCGTCCAGGCTGCTGGTTACCCTTCTAGTCCGACGATTGCACTGAAAGCACACTCGCCGTTTGTGTGGGTTGAGACGAAGCCGTGGCTTGTCCCGAAGCAGATTGGTTGATTGACAATTGACTGACTTGTTTTGCAACTGAATCCACAGGTTTAGCACTCGCACAACCAACAATGCCATCAGCATGTGGTCCAAGTTTAACTTTGGGGTCGAAACTAGAACGTGGAGCATTGTGAATGATCTCATATAACAAAGTGGATTGAGCATAAATCAAATCCAATTCCTGCACCCTAAAAATGGCTTGTTCCTCATTTTTCACTCCAGATGTAGAAACATCCTTCGCTATATATGGCAATAACGACTTAAGGAACCATTCGAGGAGGAATTCCAGCGGTATAAAAGATTTAATTAACCTCTTCTGTCTACACCACTCTTGGATATGATCAAGATATGTGTGGCTTTATCCTTCCAAAATGTTTACAAGATTTCAGTACCAACATCATAATGCACTGGTAGCTAGAAGTGGTTAAGAAAAGTCATCGCTAGCTCATCGAACAAAGCGAATTCCCCCCTAGGTAGCTCTATATACCATTTCGTGGCAAGCCCTATAAGGGTGCGTTGAAACAGCCTTAAATAGATTGAGTCTTGATGTAAGGAATTTGAAGAGCACCATAGGTGAAAGGTAGTAACATGTTTGCTCAGATCCTCTCCTGATTTTCCCTCGAATTTGGGTATGTCCGAGGGAAGCTTAGTAGGGACAGTCGGCCAAGTCGGGTCATGAGCTACAGGATCGTTCATCAATCTCGACAAGTCAGGAAGATTCAGCGTCGTGAGGAGAGGAAGCCTAGGATGCTTAGGTTGATGGAACGCTCCTTGATAGTTTTGATTCACATAGGTTTGATTACCATAACCACCATGGCCTTGGCCATGGTGTCCTCCTCCCATTTGACCGATATAGGGTGGCATGGAAGCACCATAGTGTGGTGTACCTTGAATATTTGGAGCTACAAAGCCATAATTTGGAGAGTAAGTGGGTTGTTGATACCCACACCCATAAGGTGAAGAACCCTATCCATAATGCGTCCCATAATAAGGTCCATAAGTCATCGCATGAGATGTCCCATGAGACACTCTGTAAGTAGGGATATATGCTCCAGAAGGAGGAATATACATTCCAGAAGTAGGAATATACACTCCAAAAGTAGTAATATGACCTCTAGAAGTATGAACATGACCTCCCAAAACAACGGGCGGTACATGAACCTGAGACACAACTAGTCGAGTAACCGCAGTACAGACATGACTCGTAGCAACGTTCTGGCCTGAAGGACCATGTGAATGAGGTGGAGGGTGAACATTCGAAGAACTAGGGACAAAGGATGAAGGGACCTGTGTAATTATGTACATGTTATTCCCTATAGTTACTCATCTTGAATCTAGTATCCTAATAGGATCACTAACCCTAGACCTAGGAGGAATATGTGATGTAGCTTCCACCGCCAGGATGGAAGGTGCAATGTGACTTGTGCTCCCAAACCTCTCCGCATGGTAAGGAATGAGAGTGCCCCCAGGCATAGTGTTAGGCTCAAACTCAGATTCGACATGGAATGCCAAATCATGTGTGGGAAAACCAAACATACCATAACTACCATAACTAGTGCTAGTGGGTTCAAAATGAGTCTCATCATCCTCTGGCATTCCATACCGGCGATGCATCAATGGGGGATTAACACTAGAATAAGTAGGCCTATCATGAAAAGTACCTATCTCAGAAATCACAGGACCTAACTCAGTCAAATTAGGTGAAGGATCATAGTTAGGAGTAAACTCCCCATCTTCCACTTGAATGGGAGAAGGTGGTTCAAGAATACCTTCAACATGGTCTCCCATCGTGTGTGAATCAATGTGTGAAGTAGTCCGCTTGGATTGTCTGTTTCTCTCTCCCAAAGGAGGAGGAGATGTAGAAGGCATAAGTCCTGCTAAACGATGATAACGGCGTGGAGCCACACCCGAATCCACAATGACTCAAAAAATATAAAAGACTCACTATCTACTCAAACCCTAGGCAAGCTAACGTGCACAGAGCAATCAGCAATAAAATCTAAAGCCAAATAAAAGCAATCAAGGGTAGGATAAGTGAGCTCCCAAATGAAATAGGTATGTCTCGCCTAGGAGAGGCTTGAGAATCCCATACACAACAAGAGGAGGTACATAACCAATTATTGTGGCCCTCAACTTCAACGTGTAAAGCGACTGTGCTGTCCGACCCCAACTTGGCCGAGACACCCGCAGAATAATCCCTGCAAAGTACCCCCTTGATATCCTAGGTAAGGCCACTAAGGTCACCTCAATATAATCAATGCTTAGGCGGATAGTCGCAGGTGGAGTTGACCATATGGGCAAGGCAGCAAAGCCCGAAACTCTCGAAAGAGCCCCTAGATATGAATACAATCCTGGAAATATCTCCGGTGCTACTCAGTTATGAGTAGGGGTCATCCCAATCAATAACCGCTCACATTGCCTTGTGCTTAACTCCCTTTTGAGAGGGGGATCCTGAGAAACACTGGTTATACCAAGAAATTTCACACACTCACCTGGACAGACACATACATGTTGTTGTTTAGTGGTCTTGGAGAATTTACTCACAATGAACTATTCCAAGACCCTAAAACCTAATCTTGTTGGTGAACCCTATCAAATGAAATAGTGTAGTTCATTTTAATTTAAACGTTGATTTTAATTGGCTTTATTACTCAAAAGAGGTATATGTCTATGCAACTAATGGTGTTATGACACAACATGAAGCAAAATGCACACCTAACAATCAATGCAAATGCATTGTGTCCATGAAAAACAGGGTATGCTACTACATGAAATGCACAATTTTCTTCAAATGATAGATGCACGATTTCCTATATGAAATCCTGACTAGTACTCCAAAGCAAATCTAGTGCAAGTACTGTGCAAAATGCAAAATGCAATGCATAATGATAAGCAAATATTTTTGGATTTTTTGAAATAAAAATGAGATATTAAAGCAAAAGAATGGCTCTACAACCCCTAGACTTTGCAAGCACACTCAAGCAGCACTCAAACAAAGTACTAATGTAAAATAAATCTAATGCACTAATCCCAAAACAAAAAATCGAAAATGCAATGACAAGAACATTCTTAAAAAAAAAAATTTACCCTAAAAAAAACAGTCTCTGGTCAGAAATAGAGGTGTATACAAACTCTAGCAGTATCAAAGGAGACTCAGCAATCATCAAATAGAGGCCAGCGTCCATCCAACTTCCTCTAGAAGGAAAAACTAAGGGCATACGTGACTGTTCGCAGTAAACCCATGTGTGTACGTGGAAATAGCAGTGAACCCACGTATATACGTGACTGTGAGTTAAAAATTCGCGTACATGAAGAAATGTGCATAAAAATAAAGGCAAACAGACAAGCTGAGACAAACTTCACACCAATCAGACACTACCAGGTAAACATGCCCCTAGACCCGACACAGAAACAAGAGAAAAAAAGCAATTCAAAGCCATTGAATGCCGATAGAAAACCCCCAAAGGACAACTACTAGGAACTCCCCAGTGGAGTCACCAATTCTGTTACGGAGAGAAATTCCTATGGCTTGGGGTACCACAACAGACAACTTGACTCCATAAATCAATCCTTTCCAATATGCAATAGAAATCAAATATCTAACACTAAAGGATCAGACCGCGTACCTTATTCTAGATGGTTGAAGTAGATCCCCGTTGAGCTTTCCAACTTCAGCTTGAATTGATAAATCATTTCCTCAACAACAAGTAAACAAGACAAGCATACTATATATCTTGGTGTTAGATCTATTCTAGCATATATAATCAACAATGTATAAGCATTTGAAATCATCCATGGATAAAATATTCATTCAAACATACATTATTGGACAGGAAAAGATATTTTTATTAATATAAAATCAGAGATTACAATAGATACAACCTCTGTCTGCACGTCTGCGAATCAGAGAAACTGAATCCCCCACTTGGTCCTCCACCACCTCAATCCTCCATCTCTTGATAGCAAGCTCACAAGAAAAATGAAAGCTTGGGAATAACACAAAAGTTCTCTAAGGGACAAAGGGATACAGACTCAAGCACAAGTTTTGGAAACAATGGACTATAGTTTCTTTGCTCTCAATTCTCTCATATGCCTTCAATGTACCAAAGAGTTCCTTATATATCTTTTCAAAGGGGTAATGAAAGGTCGAATCTGAGCGATCTCAAGGCATATGGAAGCCCAGGAGTCAAGTGAGTCGGATCCAAGTCAAGGAAAACTCCAAAAGGATTTGGATTTTGCACACATCCCGATGTAAGTAGCTTTAGTGGTCAAACCTGCGTATATACGCGATTAGGGGTTTAAAAGTGGTGTGTATTAATTTTCACATGTTTATAGGGATGGTCAAGGAAACATCAAAGGACAAAAAATGGTCCAAGGGGTCTAAGGAGTCTGTAGAGGGATAGGGGAAGGACATACAAGTGCGATTTACCTGGAGTGGTAAAATCAGCTATAACAAACCTCTCCAAAGATACCAATGTTTCCATACTTGGAAGCTCTTCTCACTTAGAGCACCAAGAAACATCTAGGTCTATAATATTTCTCACCTACACCAAACCACGTATACACTTCAGTTTCACACATCCATGTTCCCAGAACCCCTTCAAAGATACCAATATTTCCATACCTGACAGCGCTTCTAATTCAGAGCACCTAAACTTTGGAACCTGCGCCAACCCTCGTATGGTCTTCATTGTTCAGCGTCACACATATCCTAAGAAACATAAATGTTGTGAGACAGTAAAAATACATGCATTAACAAAACAAATTTTTATTTATAGTTGAATACTTGTAGAACCCCTAAATTATTCATAGAAACCCAGGAAAGGCAGGGAAGCATGGGACAGTTTTCCCAACGGAGCCATGAGAGATTGGGTAATTCCACACCCTTACAAAGCCACCATTTCTTTAAACAAGCTGAACTGGATTTCTTAGTAAAGCTCCTCTCTCAATCCCTTGGAAAGCCCAGGAATGCATGGACGGCCATCAAATCTCTTACCCATAAACAGGGTTCTTACGCTTCTCAAAACCTGTCGTTGCTCATGGAAAACAAAATTAATTATGGAACACAACGACCTGATGTTCTTGCTGAACACGTTGACCTGTTGTTAATTGAAATGTATGCATTGGATGTTAAGGTATGCAATGCAGTGCAAATCAATGCGAGCAGGATGATGGACACCCGCAGACACCAAAGCAGACACAGTAAAAACCAATGGACAATTCCCATAAGATGAAGAGGACACTGGGAAAAATCTCATTGGAAAGTAGTGTTCAAAATTGAATCCTTCCCATCCCTTCGAAAGGTTCTAGCCCTTCCCAAGTGTAAAGTTAAAACCGCCCTTAAAAAAAATTTAAATCTGAATTTTACCCTTCCAATTAAGAAGGGCATAATTTATTTAAAAATAAAGGCAACATTTGAAATTACCCATCTATATAAATTTCGCAAGATGTTGAAATTCCTATGCTATAAAGTTCAATTCATCATTCAAAATATTGGAAATATGATAAATTATAATTATTCACTCACTCATGGCATGCACTCAGTGCTTAGTTGTGCAAGATGGAGAGTAATCATTCATAACTACGAGTCATTAGCCATCAAGATGTGACTATGACTCCCGAGTCACTTGGGGCTGCAATCTAAAGTGTAACAATGTGTCAACAACTACAACTATAAAAAAAACAACAACTACTAGTCTACTACTAGGCTCGAAAGGAGATCAAAACTTTGTGCCTACTACCTATGTGAACCTCGCTACCAATGTCCACTCTTTTTTTGTCAAAATGAAATTCAAAAGTCCAGTTTGACAAGTCCTCCCCTACAAGAATTCATTTCGTGCATGAATATCATGGACTTGCAACAACTATAAACAACAGTGGATTCCATTCAAATACAAATAATGGCATGTAGATCTAGGATCACAAACTGAGCAGACGTCGATTTATGCATTTCTATAGAGAGGTTCCATTCGGCACACGATATGGAGAAACAATGGTTATTAATAAAATAAAAAAAACAATTGTGGCTCGAGAATAGTCTTCAATTTGATGGGTGGCATGTTGTGATGTAATCTCGCTCCATCCTTCCAAACATTTGTGGTTTCTCACAACATTTGTCCTTAGCGCCACCAAAATACATATAAAAATTACTTGTCTTAACATCCTCTTCTCTTTAAATCCCCGGACCTAATCGCATAGTCATAAATAAGGATTATTATGCATGCACATCCTCACATAATAATACGAATTGGGTCAAGGTGCAAAGACAACCATAAAGTATTAAATGTGTCAAGACACAAAGAGTAAGAGACAATTATAAGTAAGTATTATATTAAATTTACCATATAAGTCTTTAATTAAAACTATCAACTGAGATTTGACATGTTGGATTGTTGTGATCTTCTTATCACTCCTTACCAATGTGATTGCAAGGCATTTTTTGAAGGTTAAGTCCATAATTTTAGGGCTTCTTCCTCATTATCATGCCTTTTGGTAAGACAATAAAGAGGGTAGTGGCCTGCATCAGCATGGAAAACAGTTTTTACATAGAGGTTATACACATTAATTGTTTACATTAAATAACGACATAGAGGTCATACACTTTATTTGTTTACTATAAATAACATAAATTCCTACCCGTGATTGTCGATTCATTGAATCATGGACTGGTACAAAACACAAAAATTTTTAGAGCCCCGAGCCCTTAATTACTCACACCTATAACTTTCTCAAATATATCCATTAATAAACTTCTTTTGGTATTTTGGTTCAATTTAGAAGGTGGATTTTTGAGACTTAGACATGCACTGAGTTGCAAGGATTCAATTGAATTAGGATTGATTCCATTTCACCTCCATCCCATACATGTATTCTTTCACGACAAGTGTTGAACAAAAAAATTCTAAATAGAGGGTTATGGTCGGGAGTTTTTAATTAAGGTCATTATAGGTGTCCAAGATTTACTCAATTTCCACCCATCATCCCTATTGATGTTTTTAGGGTGCTTCTCGATCTCGATGGATTCTATGACGCGTCGTTTCATGTAATGATCAATCCTAGCAATGACCTTTGCGTCTTCAATGCAGATGTGGTTTTTGGAAGTAACAGAGTGCTAAGCTAGTGCAAAGTTTTTAGTGCATTCATGGATAATGTCGGCACGGTGCTCTTTAATTCTTAGTTATATTGGGTGACCTATTTTACCAATATAAACCTTCCACAGGACACGCCAAAAGTGGATGCAATAGCAGATGCACAAAAAGACGTAAACATGGATGCAAAATGGGATGTAAATGAAGTGAGTGCAAAAGTGGATGAAAAAAAGGATGCGAAAGTGGATGCTAAAGTGGGTGAAACAAAACTAGATTGAAAACTAGACACAAAACATGATGTAAACTTTGATGCAAAACTTGGCGCACGATGCGATACAAAAAAAGAAGCAGAAGTGGATGGAAAAGAGGATGTAAAAAAGGATGAAAAAGTGGATGAAAAGATGGGTGTAAAAGTGGAGGAAAACATGGACGTAGAAGGGGGCACACCAAGAGTATATGTACAAACTAGGTGCAAAACTGGGCACGAAACCTGGCGCAAAACCTGATGCAAAACCTGGTGCATAATAAGGTGAAAAACCCGATGCAAATTACGCCATATCTAGAAAAAATATGCAAAAAAATGCCTAAAATAGCACCAACCCGTGAAATTGCGCTATTTTGTCCAAAAAATGAAGAAAAATACATTAAAATATGGTCTAGATTGGAAAAGGGAAGCAAAAAGCGATGTTAACCACAGGGTTTTGTTGTAGTGAGAGGTCATCACTACATTATTATATGTATCATATTCTGCGAGGTCATGAGACCTGTATTAAGAGGTCAAGGAATCAAAATATTTACCTGAAATTATGAGATGGGTTTAGGCCTCTACCTTTATATTGCACATGGATATGAGACTGTTTCTGGGTCAGCACCCAAGTTTAATTATAATTGAGTCTTTTATTGGTTAAAATATTGTTCTTGGTGCTTCCATCGGATCAACTGCTACGATGTTTAAAGGAACTTAGCCTGGTGAAGCTATATCGACTGCTGTAGCTAGACGTTCGACGGTCACATGGGATCATGGATATAGTTATATTGAAGTTATAAAATCATCTTAGACGTATGGGACTTGCAAGGACTCTTACATTGTCGAAGTATCAATAACTAGCTATGATGCTTCTATCTAGGTATCGATATGGTACGGGTTCTAGTACCTAATTCATAATTGACTTAGGAACCTAATTTTCCTTTGGCATGCACTTAATCGGGTTTGCTTCAATGGTGCAATAGGGATAAAGATGGTCAAGAGAAAATTCATGCAATTGCTTTGTTGGATATCTGAAGATCGAGGTGCATGGCACCGATATTACTAAGAAAAGGTATACAATTTACAAAATTTACACTTCATTGTCAAATTTGCAAATTTCCATGACACAATTAAAAATGACTAATTCATATTCTTCTAGCTACTCATTTTTTATGTTGTGACTAAATTAGCCATTTATGTTAGTCATTTTTAACCCTGACACTTATTATCTAGTCATATTTGTTAACTGGAGACTAAATTGGTCATTAATTTTAGTCGTTTATAGTTGGGTCAATCAAAATTGCTCATATTTAGTAGTAAATCACTTGAAAAACCTGTGGTGACTAGAATTTTTTAGTCACCTAGTAGATAATTCCTCGTTTTGTACTAGTGAAAGTACCAGCTCGGGAAGTAGAAGGACTTGCCCCCAGATTCCCAAAAGTAAAGGCAGGGTTTCCACCAGCTATTAGTTGCGAAGTAGTCGGACTACTTTGGAAAGGATTCCACCCATAAGCTAGTGGATTGTTCATATGTGGTGTAGTGTATGTGGTTTTAGTAGCTCTAGTTGAAACTAGAGTTTGAAAAACAGGAGCAGGTATCCCCATGCTAAAAAGAAAGAAAGGAGAGCCGTGAAAGGAGCCAAAACCAACGTTTGAAAACCTTGACCATAAGGGTTATTATTTATGAACTGCACCCATACATATGTAGGTGTTGGACCTACATTTGGAGCGGATGGGGGAATATTCCCCCCATTCCAAGGAAAACCCTGGACAAATGAAGAGTATCTAATAGGACCACTTTGAGCAGTGTGTACAAAAGAAGGTGAAGCAGAAGGTACACTAGGAATCCCTGTGACCACCCCACTAGAAGATCTTACTACATTTGTGGAAGCCTGTGGTTGAACCACCCAACTAGCTAGAGTTAAAGGAGTAGTAGGTATATTTGTTCTAGGGGCACCAACCGGGGGAGGTGGCACTCCTTCAGCCATAATAGCTTAGGTGGAGGTAAAAGGACTTTCTCCTGCACTAAACATTAGTCTTCCCACGGGAACACCAATCACAGGTGAATTGAAAGGATGAACCTGGATAATCACTAGATCGTTTAGGTCAGTAAGAGGCGAATTAAAGTTTCTCGCAAACTCGTCAGCCTGCAAGCCTTCTATCTCTACTATGGTTGTATCAACCTAGTTTTTCCTAAGTTCTGGTTCACCCAGAACTTCACTAATTCCTACTAGTTCGAAAGAACCATTTGTGTCTAATCTCCACCTTTGAGGGGGTGGTGGAGGTTCCACTGTAATAAGTGAAGGAAGGTTTTGCAACCTTCTTGACCTTCTGAGAGGTTGGTCCTCCATGATTGAAAATTTGACTCTTCACACCCTGTTATAGCTAGATTTTGTTTTCTGTTTTTAGACTATATGCTTTATTCTCAAAACATGGTTTTTTTTATTTCTTTTAAGATTTTGAGCTTGCTTTTTGAGGTATTTTGAGCCTATTTTTATTTTTTGATTTCATAATATTCCTTTTAAATTTACTTTATTTAGTTGTTTTTATAGTTTAATGGGCTTATTAGGTGTATAAATTTTTGAAAGGTTGAAAAGATATATCATAAGGTTTAATCAAAGTTTTATTATATAATCTAACCCTTTGTTTTTAAGGTTTTTGTGAAAAAATATGGATCAAAGATTCCTGTAGCGCAAAGGAAAAAACCGTGAACTAGACTGCTACAAGAAAATCGGGGCACTCAAAAAATCATAAAATGAGCTCATTTGCGATTAAAAATTGCAAATGATGGAGTTTTAAAATCTGTAAAAGTGAGATGATACATGTAAGGACCTTGAAATCATTATAACAGATGTATAAAATAGAGTAAGGATTACATAGGTAAATTGCAGCTGTCCCGAGCCTCAAATATTGGAAGTTTGTTAAACTTTAATGATAGGACATTCACAGAGTTTGTGCTGAGCAAGTGGTGAATTTGAAGGGCATACATGAAGTTGAGAATATCATGGTAAATTATTAAATGGTTTGGGTGTAATCGTGGTTGTCAAAGATGAAACTGTGGAGACCTGTCTATTATCAATGAGGACAGGGTTGCAAATTTTCAGCATTTTGAACTATCATAGTGACAAGTATGCCATAAGATCCGGAAAGAATTAAATGAATCCTAATCTGTATTAATAGAGGGTTAGTATGGATTAGGGAAATTGAGAAATTGCAGGCTAGGGTACTAAATTTTCTCAGCCTCTAGTCTATTGTTGTAATAAGATACTTTCGAAATAGTTTTAACTATTTTTTGAAGGAAAGAACAGTTAGAATTCAGTGCAAAAGATGAAGAGAAGTGGAAAGACTCACAAGGACATGCATTCAAATATGGCATGGGCTAAATTTTTTCTTGAATGTGCAAAATTGTTTCAAAAAGTAGGCTGGTTTCAATATTTTGAGAAAATTGATGGTTATCATTTAGAAGTTTCATATGGATTCGCTCAGGGGTTAGAGAAAGATATAGTCCAGTTGAATACCCTAAATATTGAGTTGACTAGAGAGTTGATAGCAGAAGCCACTGGTATAGCTAACGAGGGTGAGTTTTGGTTCAAGAAATGGCCATTTATCTTTAATTCAGAGAATTTCATGTTGCCTGATGTTGTAGCAGATTGGGGCAAGGGAGTTCATATACAGAAGTTCAAGCCTGAATGGAGAGAGCCTATTAATATTTTGCAAAGTTATGTAACCTTTGATAGTAGATATGTTTTTGTCTTTAAATATCACATTAGATTTCTACAGCATTTGAGTCAGGAGTCAAAGATGAATCTACCCTTTTTCTTCCTAAAAATATTGCATAATATGTCAAATAGGATAAGGGAACATCGGGATCATACTAAATAGTCTATCTTCTACTATGGATTGATAAAATTGATTATTAGTACCGTGCTCCAAAAAAAACGTGAGACTAATTGGGATTACTTTTTGTTCTGGTCAGGGTTTCAAAGCGAAAAGGAGGACCAATAAAAAAGGAGACAAATGAATAAATCATATAGCCCAGCAAAAAAATTGAAGAAGGAAGTCATTTTTGAAGCAATAGAAGAGACTACTCAAGTAGAGTCTTCAATACATAAACTTAAAGAGTCTGTAGGTGGAGAGCAAAAGAATATTGATGAAGATAATTAGTTGGAAATCTCTGAAGGTTTGAAAGAAGTACCTGAAATAGTATTAGAACAACCAGAAGAAAAGGAATCAGCTAAGCCTGATCTAGATATCAATGATATCCTAGAAAACATTATAGAGGTCTCTATTCCTGTCAAGATGGAATCAGGGGAAATACAAGTTCCCAGCGAGAAAACTAAGGGAAACTCAATGGTTGGATTTAAAAAGGAAGGATTACTAATATCTAGTGTAAATTTTCAAGGAAGATCTTATGCAATGTTAGGTGAGTCAACTTGGAGGCCTAAAATGAGACCAAAGAATAATTTAAGACTGAATATGAAAAAAATGTTGAATCCAAAATTTTCTAAGGAAAAAATTACTGTGATTGATTCAGAAGATTCCTCATCTCAAGAAAATTTAAAAGAAGATGAAGACCTGTCTGAACAACTAGAGAATAAGAGAGAAGATTCAGTGATTGAGAAGCTTTCTCTAGTGAAGGACACGGTTAAATAATAGTTCAAATATTTCAGTTTTAAGGGAGATAGTTCTAAACAAGTTCCTGTAACATTAACAGAGCAACATAAAGAGGATGATGAGGAAATTTTTAAGAAATTAATATCCCTTGGTTACTAGAAGAATCTTCTTCATTTCAAAAAGGGAAAGTCATAGATTCAGAGAATGAAAATCTTCAGAAAAGTGTTAAACAGTATAAGTACCAAATAGATTTTCTAAATGAAACAAATGAAGGATTGATAATGGAAAATAGAAGGTTAAGAGAATATCTTGAGGATATTAACAGCCATTATCAGGAGTTGATTGTGGTTTCGAAGGAATCATTGAAGAGGAAAAGGAAGACACAAAACATGTGTGAAGAGCTAGAGCAAAAGATCCAAGATTTAACTCAGCACAATCAAGAACTATCAAAGAGAGTTGAAGACCTAGAAGCGGAGCAGCAAATAGCCAGAAGAAAAACACAAGCTCTAGAGGGGATAACACTTTTGCCTAAAGTTGCCAAAGATCTTGAAAGGGATATTGATGATAGGTGTCTTTTAGTTAACTTTTGTTGTAAAGATAATAGTTTTTTTTGGAAAAACTTTACCTTACTATTTGTTTCGATAGTCTGACCTAGAAGGTAGTTAATTAGTTAAGTAACTATTTTTTCGATGTAACCAAGATAAAAGAAATAAATTAGAATGAGAAATGGTTCGAACTTTTGTACAAGGGGAGGCTTCCAAGCTACTGTGTATGGAGCTAAGTTTAGAAACTCTTATATATTCTTGATGACTGATTTGATATATATGCAAACTATAAGCCCATATTATTCTATTTGTTGTTTTCATTTCTTATTGGTGTAGTCACTCAGTTGACAAATTCATTTCTTATTTGAGGTTATTATTCATGGAATTCTTTTGAACTATGGGTGAAACTTAGTATTGTGCTTATGTTGTTTTTGGTTTATATTTCATATATAATGCATCTTAGTCCTTCACTGTTACATGGTTTAGTGTTTGTCTTAGCTTGATGATATTTTACCCTCTTGTTAACAAATTGTAAAATCAAAACCCTAAAAACCTATTTTACTTTGTTTTATTTTATGAGATTGTGTTGGCTTGTTCTTTAGTAGTCTAAGAAAAATTTCTAGCACTAACATCTTTGGCGCCGTTTCCGGGGATGAAGTTGAAGCATACTTTCCCTGGGTTATTCATCATTCAACTGGTTTTTAGGGGTGGACAAAACTAGCAAATCATTAAGACTACTTTTCACTAGACATTTTTCACAGTGTCTTCTAGGAAGGATGGTACAAGAGAGAGACCTACTTCACCATTAAACCTGGGTGTCTCAGACCCAAAACAAATATTGAAAGAATGTAGAAAAATTGAAAAATCACAGTCATCTCCATCTTTATGTGACCCCAATCAATTTGACCTACTGTCACCCTTTTCATTTTCCAAAGAAGAAAAACAAGATCCATCATGGTTAACACCTTCTATACCTGTTAGCAATTTTCAAATATTTACTGATCCTCAGTCCTTTAAAAAGAAAAAAATCAATCCCCTAGAAAAATTCCATTGTTCCAGTTCAAAACCAGCAAAATCCTTTTCCAGCCAAGTACCAGTCTAGTAAACAAGTCTTTGCCTATAGCAAACCCTAGTAGTTTCACAATGGCAGCTCAACAACCTCCATTAGATATGATGGATAGGATGGTGGCAGCTAGGTATGCTCCACTAGTCCTTCCTCAACCCTTAAATGCTCTGAAGTCACTAACAGGTTCTGAAAATCACACAGAAGCATCATCAAGCCCTGGTAGAGCAGATGAAGAAGAGTGGGAAGACCAACAGGGCTGAGCCCACTGAACTAAATTGGATAGAAAAGTTTCCAGGATGTGCTGAACTCTTTGAGAATGCTGGATGGTTGAACTTCTTTAAGAATATTGATGGATATAATACCGAAGTCTCTCATAAATTTGATCAATTTTATAACCAAGATATAGTATCATTTGATACTCTGAAGTTCAAATTAACTATAGAGTTGGTGGCTGAAGCAATAGGGGTCAAGAATGAAGGAGAACTTTGGTTCAAAAAGGTGCCATTTACCTTCAATGCCCAAAGGTATCTATTACCTGGCATTGTTTCAGATTGGAGCAAGGGAGTGCTCATCCATAATTTCAGAGCTGAATGGGTAGAGCCTATCAAGGTTCTACAAAGCTACATTACATGTGAAGGGAGGTATGATTTTTTCTTCAAGTATTATTTCAGGTTTCTTCAACACCTGAGTGGTGAATCAAGGATGAATCTCCCTTTCTTCCTGCTAAAGAGCTTGCAGAAAATGTCCAGCAGGATCAAAGAACATCATGACCACACTGCCCAGTCCATCTTTCACCATGGATTGATCAAGCTTATTATTAGCAGTGTTCTGCAGAAAGAAGGAAATACTTGGGACTACTTTCTCTTTTGGTCTGGATTCCAAAATAACTAGGAAGGACAACCTACCAGAAAGCAGGTTGATAAGGGACAAACCCTAATTAGAAAATTAAGACAAAAAGTGAATGTTGAAGATGAAAAATGTGTCAAGTTATAGGAAGTGGAAGAACCTTCAAAAGGAGATTATGAATCTCAACACCCTCCAGTTGACAGTGAGAACAAAAATTTACTGTTTATACATAAGGAAACCCAGCCTGTTCAAAATGAAGCACTCATTGATGAAAAAATTGTTCTTATAGAAAAGGTTTTAGGAGATGAAGAAAATACTAAGGTCCAACAACGAAGTCCAAGTACCATCTTGTCTGAAGATGAAGCATATTTGTTGGAAGGAGATGAGTTGACTATCAGTGCTAAGGCTAGGGTTGACACACACAGGGAGTTCTACAGTCAAGAGGATAAGACAGTAATACCAAAGAAAAATAAGATTGAGGTTAAAGAATTTGCCTCTATCATGCATCAAGGAAAATTTTTAAAGATGGTAGGAGAGTTTGCTCCAGGCTGGAGACCCAAAACTAGATCCAAAAACAAATTGAGGCTGAACATGAAAAAGCTACTAAACCCTAAGTTAAACACAAAAGAGGTAACTGTGCTTGATAATTCTTCCTTTGATGAAAAGCTGGATATTGGAAAGGGTAACATCAAAGGGAAGAAAGAAGAAGCTCCAAAAGGTTCAGCTTCTCATCCTGCAAAAGGAAAAAGGCCATTGAAAACAGATGAAGAATCCAGCCTCACCGAGACCAAATTGTCTGCTGTGTTTTTGGAATTATAAGGTGAAATGTTGAAGGAAAAACAGAAAGAGGAAACATAAGTTTCTTATTCAAAAAACAAGCTTTTGATGGATGAAAATGCACCTACTGAAACAGATAATCAAGAAAAACCAAGTGTTCATGATGCTGCTACAGAGTTGCTTCTTGAGGAGGAGGAAATCATCAAAAAGCTAAACATCCCATGGCTGCCTAGTGAACTACAAAGTATAACAGGAAGCAAGGCATTTGAATCAGAGAAGAAAAATTTGCAAAGAGCCATCAAGCAGTATAAACATCAAATAGAGTATATGCAAGAAACAAATGATGGTTTGATTACAACTAATAAAAGACTTAGGGAAGACCTAGAAGAAGTGAATGATCACTACCAAGAACTTATTGCAGTCTCCAAATAGGCCCTAAAAAGGAAAAGAAGTACAGATTTACAGTGTGCAGAATTAAAACAAACTATCATAAATCTACAGCAACAGAATAAGGAGCTTACAAGAAGAATGACAGAGATGGAAGCTGAGCAGCAGAAAGCTAGGAAAAAGGCCCAAGCCTTAAATGGGATAGCTTTATTGGCAGAAGGTGCTAAATACCTTTGAGCATTGTTAGCAAAAACAGTTACTTTTTATGTTTTGATGAGTATTTTACTTTTGTAATTATTATATTGACAATATCCTATCAATGAGTAGACTAAAAATAGTCAGGTTTTAGACTCTAACTGAATTTTGAAAGACAGTATTTAGGAAGGTCACAAATAGAACAAAGGGTTCGACTTTTGGATGGCTAGAGGAGGTCTCTTGACTTATTGATAAGCTAAGTACTTGAATCTCATGTGTATTTGATGAACATAATTATGAAATATATGCTCCATTTTACCCTTCAGTCTGTGTTTTGGCTTCATTTATAGCTTGTTTAGCTACACAATTGATAATTTCATTGCTGGTTTATAGTCTTTATGCTTGTAGTGCTTGTCAGTTGTGGATGAACTTCAATGTTATGTTATGTTGGATACATGATTATTATATTATGCATATCTATTCTTATTTACTTGTGATTTAGTTCCTATTTGGCTTATGAATGTATTCCCTTTTGTCACCAAACTTCACAACCAGAAAAACCTTTCAAAAACCCTAAAAACCTAGTTTTGTTTGATTGAATATTTGAGATTGTGTTGGCTTGTTTCTTTGTAGTCTGGAAACAATATCTGGCACAAACATCTTTGGCACCATTGCCGGGGAATGGAGTTGAAAACAGATTTTTCCGTGGGATACTTATCATTTTACTGGTTTTAAGAGGTGAACTTAAACCAGCATATCTTTAAGACTACTTTTCACCAGTTTGTCACAGTGGCTACTAGGGGAGTTGGAACTAGAAACATACCTATTTCACCATTGCAGTTGGGTGTTATAGATACTGAAAAGATATTGAAGACAGCAAGGAAGATTAGAAGGTCTCAGTCATTACCATCCCTATGCGACCCTGACCAGTTGGATGGTTTATCACCTTCGTTTGTGTTAAGAAAAGAAGAAGTAACTTCACCTTGGTTAAAGCCTATAATTCCTGACAGTAACTTCCAAGTTTTTACTAATCCTCAATCTTTCAGAAAAGATAAAACAATATCCCCTGGTAAGATACCTCTTTTTCAGTTGAAAGTAGGTAAAAACCCCTTTCAGCCAAGTTCCAGTCAAACCTCTTCATCACCAAAGTCAGTCAGCCTTAAAATGGCAGCCCAAAACCAACCTATAGACATGATGGACCGAATGGTTGCAACCAGATATGCACCATTGGTTTTTCCTCATCCTTTAAATGCACCACCTGGAGGTGACTATCAGAAATATCTACCTAGGTTTAATGGATAGGGGGAAACTACAGTTGAAGAACACTGGGAAGCTTTCCTTAGTTATGCTGATAACCAAAACATTGAATCCAAGGATGTATGGATGAGAATGTTTGTGCAGAGCCTTGATGGAGATGTCAGGAAATGGTTCAGGGAGTTGCCTGCTAACTCAATCACTATCATTGAAGAAATTCATGATCTCTTCATGAGACAATGGGGTGACACCAAAGATCATACATACTACATAACTGAGTTTGGAGCCCTTAGGAGGAAAAAGGATGAAACTATTGCATACTTTTCAAAGAGGTTTAACAAAATGTACAGTAGAATTCCTGCATAAATAAAGCCTATAGAAACATCTGCAAAACCTACATATGCAAATGCTTTCGACCATGAATTTTCCTTACTACTAAGAGAAAGGAGACCTATTTCTTTACTGATAATGCAGGATGCGGCATTGGAGGTAGAATCTAACATATTGGCTTCCAATAGATTGAAGAAGGAAATAGCTCAACAAATCTACGATAGGAAAGGAAAGAAAGAAGCAGCTTCAGGAAGTTCAACTCCTCATTCTGTAGAAGGGAAAATTGATGAGATGGCCAAGTTGGTGAATATTTTGACTGCAAAATTGAACAAATTAGAACTAGAGAAAAATTCCAGCAAGCCTGTTCAAGAAGGTGAACGAAACCCTAACAATCAGAACCAATTCAGAAGACAATTTGCTCCCCATTTCATGCCTAGAGAATGAAGAAATAATGATATCCAGCGGGAAAGGAGAGAAACTAAGGACCAAAGAGTACCACCACCTCTTCAGAACAATGTTGCTGATGAAGAAGAGGTTGATGATGAAGTGATATTTGAAGACACTGATCAGGATATCAATCATTTTGGAGAAATATTATCTGGGGGTTTTTTCACTGATGAGGAATTTCTAAATACATAATACTATGATGCTGATATGTTCGAAACAGAGGATGATTTAGGTCTAAAAATGACTGCTGTAACCGCCGATGTCTGTCAAAATGAACTCAAGAAGACTGTGAATCTGAGGTCAGGTCCAAAATAGGTTGTACAAAGCCCGAATAAGAAGGTAGCTTTCCCTGCTAAGCAGCCATTTGATCCTGTGACAGAAAAAAGACAAGTTTTAGAAAAACAAAAGAAGAACATGGAGGTTGAAGAGGTAAATAAAACTGTGCAGAATTTTAGCCTGGAGAATGAATTAGGCAAGTTAAAGATTCCTGTACCTTTAACTAAATTAATGAAAAACCCTTCATATAAAGAACTAGTTCTTAAGATGATTAATTCAGCAAGCAATCAACCTATTTCTGATACGGTGAATTTACAGGAAGAAAATCCTAAGATTTTCATTGGATCAGCCTTGGCTGAAAAGACTGAATATGAAGCAGGTGCTTCACCTCCATTTTACATTACTCTGACAGTTCATGAACAAATGATACATAATTGTTTGTTAGATTTGGGAGCATCACACAATTTATTGCCAAAGGCTGTTATGGAGGCTTTAGGTCTGAGTATCACCAAACGCTATCATGATCTGTATGCATTTGACTCCCGAGAAGTGAAGTGTTTAAGGGTAATAAAGGACATGGTTGTCAGTTTGGCTCAATTACCCATGAAAAGTGTGATCATGGATGTAGTGGTAGCTGATATTACACCTAAATTTGGATTACTTCTCTCTAGGTCTTAGGCAAAGAAAGTCGGTGGAACCTTACAAATGGATTTATCATATGCTACTATTCCTGTGTTTGGAGGAGAAAACAGAAGACTGTACAGAGAGCTTCAGTTTGCCTATATTGTAACAGATGACAAGAACCCTACCAATCATCCACTGTATGCTGTTGATAAAGACCTGGGTACTTGCATGTTACATTTTAGTGATGATGACAATACTGTTGGTTTGTTACAAGTTAAAAGGGAACAACTAGTAAAATGCAGCAGAGAACAGGAGGATGAGCTGTGGCAATTATACTATGATGGATCTTCTTGCAAAGAAGGTGCTGGAGCAGGGGTTCTTCTTATATCCCCTGGTGGTGAAACAATAAAGATGATGTATAAATTAGAGTTTATTACTACAAAAAATACTGCTGAATATGATGCTTTGCTGTTAGGATTAAAATCTGCCAAAGATTTGGGCATTCAGCAGATTTATGCATTTGGCGACTCCGAATTAGTTGTTCAGCAGGTGAAGAACAACTATCAAGTGAAGCAGGGTTTGTTGAAAGTCTACCGAAATGAGGTATGGGACATGATTGAAAATTATTTTGTAGCTTTTAACATTACATATATTCCAAGAGACCATAATCAGACTGCAGATTCATTAGCCTTGGCTGCTACTCACTTTAGGATCCCCAAAACTACTCAGTTGAGATATCCTATTGAAGTTAGGTACAGACCATCTGTACCTGATAATGTAAATCAGTGGAGAGTGTTTGAAGATGATATTGAAATTAAAAGGTTTTTATAGCTTACACATGAGTTTTCTAACTCTCTGATTGATCAAGAAGAGGATGAAGGGGATGGAGAGGTGAAAGAGATTGCTGAAAATGAAATAGCTGGACACAAAATCATTGAATTAAAAAGTAATTTATTTCCAAAAGGTTTGGTACCTTTGGAAAGGATATTTTCAAAAGATGATACACTCTTAAAACCTGTTGTATAGTCCTCAGAAGAGAATGTGGTGGATTATAACATTGGCTCTGCAGAACAACTTAGAATGGTAAAAATTTCTAAAGCACTTATAGCTGAACAAAGAAACATGTACATTAAATTGTTAAAGGAACATGTTGATGTTTTTGCATGGTCTTATGAGGAATTGAGAACATATGACACTGGAATTATACATCATAAAGTCCCTTTAAAACCAAATGTCAAACCTTTTCGTCAGAAATTAAGGAGGATTAATCCAGCCTTGTTTCCTGTTATTGAAAAAGAGGTGAAGAAGTTATTGGATGCCAAGATCATAGTGCCTCTCAGGTACTCTTCATGGGTGGCTAATCTAGTTCCTGTTAGGAAAAAGAATGGAGAAATCAGGTTGTGTGTTGACTTTAGAAATTTGAATAGATCTTCACTAAAGGATAATTATCCTCTGCCTAAAATTGAGCAAATATTGCAAAAAGTAGTCGGGGCACAGAGGATCTCTATGGTTGATGGTTTCTCAGGGTACAATCATATTTCTATGCATCCTGACGATAAGGAGAAAATAGATTTTACAACTCCCCGGGGAACTTTCATGTATGACAAGATGCCTTTTGGGCTAATGAACGCTGGAGCCACTTTTCAGAGGGCTATGTATATTGTTTTTGTCGGAGAAAAGGACAAGTTTGTGGTAATCTACTTTGATGACATTACTGTTTTCTCACAATCAGATGATGAACATCTAAAGCATTTGAAGCAAACTTTCTTGAAATGTAGAAAATTTGGCTTGTCCTTGAATCCAAAGAAGTCACATTTTGCTGTACAGGAAGGTAAATTTCTTGGTCATTTAGTGTTTGCTGATGGTATAAGGATTGACCCTGAAAGGGTAAAAGCTATATTGAAAATAATTTTACCGAGGAGTAAAAAGGATGTCCAATATTTCATTGGTAAAATCAAATTTATGCATTGGTTTATACCAAACTTTGCTGAGATTATCAAATAGATTACAGTCATGCTGAAAAAGGATCAAGAAGTTAGGTGGACCACTGAAGCAAACAATGCATTTGAGAAAATCAAAATGGCTCTTACTGAAGCTCCTGTATTAGTAAGTCCAGATTTTACCAGAGAATTTCTTACATTCTCATTTGCATTAGAGGATACAATAGCAGTTGTTTTGTTGCAGAAAAATAAGGAAGGACTGGAGCAACCTATTGCATTCTTCAGCAAAACTCTCAGGGATTTTGAATTAAAATACAGTATCTTAGAAAAACAGGCCTATGCTTTGGTAAAAGCTTTAAAGTTTTTCAGAATCTATGTTTTGCATTCTAAAGTTATTTCACATGTGCCTAATGCTGCTGTAAAAGATGTTTTGACACATCCTGATAGTGAGGGGAAGAGAGGCAAGTGGATTGCTAAAATCATGGAGTATGATGTAGATATCAGACCTACCAAACTAGTCAAGGGGCAGGGTTTAGCCAAGCTGCTGGCTGAATCAAATTGTCAAGCTTTGGGATTGCATGTGATGGCTAAAGAGTTATCATAGGAATAAGATCAAGCGATGTTGGAAAAAGAGAAGATTATGAACTATTATTCAGCATCCACATGGTACACAGACATAGTGTATTTTCTGTTGTTTTTGCAATGTCCTGAGCATTTATATAGAAAAGATGCTAGATATTTAAAGCTAAAAGCTAGTAAGTATTGTCTAGTAGAAGAGCAGTTATTCTGGAAGGACCCAAGCGATATTCTACTTAGATGCTTGGATAAATTTGAAATTGAAGGAGTAATTTCTGAATCTCATGAGGGTGCTTGTGGAGGTCACAAGTATTGGAACACAACATCATACAAGATTTTAGGAGCTGGGTATTATTGGCCCTCTTTGTTTGCAGATGTATATCAGCAGGTAAGAGCCTGTATCCCTTGTCAGAAGTTTGCTAGAAAACAAAAATTGCTTTCATTGCCATTAAAACCTATTGCAGTAAGTGCTCCTTTCTAGCAATGGGGTCTGGATTTTACAGGGGAGATAAATCCATCTTCCTCAGGACAACACAGGTGGATTCTAACTGCAACAGACTTCTTTACCAAATGGGTGGAAGCCATCCCTACTAGGAATGCCTTAGACAAAGTTATTATGGAATTTATTGAAGAAAATATCCTTAGTAGGTTTGGGTGTCCTCAGAAAATAGTAACAGATAATGCAAAGGATTTCAAGTCTAAGGCAATGGAAGCATTTTGTGAAAAGAATGGTATCTTGCTGAAGCATTCAACTCCTTACTATCCCCAAGGTAATGGTTTAGCCGAATCCTAAAATAAAAACATCATTCAGAGTATCAAAAAGTTGCTTAAGCATAATAAGAGATCATGGGATTCTATGCTGAAATATGCATTATGGGCTGATAGGATAACAGTTAAACAAGAAATTGGAACTTCTCCTTTCCAATTGGTGTATGGAACATATGCAGTTTTTCCTGTTCAATTGGGTATCCCAGTGATGAAGTTTCTTCAGAATTGCCAGGAAGAACCAAATGATATGCAGAGAAGGATTTATGAGGTGATAGAGTTACAACAGAACAAGGAAAAAGTGGAAGAAAGGGCATAGCTATACAGGTTGGAGATTAAAAGCAGATTTGACAGGAAAATCAAAGATAACAATTTCTCAGTTGGTGATATGGTTCTGAGGTGGGATGGTAGGAAAGAGAAAAAAGGGAAGCATGTCAAATTTGACAACCTCTGGTTTGGCCCTTTCCTAGTATCTAAGATGTTGGAAAATAACACTTTTTTCCTGCAGTCTTTGGAAGGCGAGGAATTATCAGGTCCAGTCAATGGATGATTCCTCAAACATTTATACAGTCTTTGAGGAGATTTTTACTTTTCATTGTATATATCGGTATTAGCAAAGCATAATAAGGACTCCATAACCCAATGGAAATTTTGCAGACTAGTAGGTAGCAGAAGAGAAGGCACTGGTCTACAGGTTCTTGAAGCCTCACAGGGAGGACTTCATCCCGCAGCTGGAGCCAGATGTTAAGTCATGAATTTGTTTTCTTTAGTCTTATATGTTGTTTGTGTTTTGAAGCTTTCTTATTTGTTTACTTCTAGCAAATTTTGGTTTAGAGTGCAATTTTGGGTTTATGCCATTAGGTTTCCATCATTTTTGTTGTTTCTTATTGTTAGAATAATCCGTCAGGATTATTGTAAATAAATAAAATAGGAATATGAATAGATAGGAAGCTAAACCAGCTGAGCGGAAGGTGAAACCCAACCGCTAGGAGATTTGTATAAGTATAGGCTTTTGCATTGGAATAGAAAGTCAATCGGGAGTTATACCTAACATCTGGTATCAGAGCATAACTCCTGCCTGTTTGCTTGGCAGTCTTGGCAGTCTGGGTGCCAGACCTACATTCTGCCCTTCGTCCATTTGTTTCAGAGCTGCTGCTCATTGCCCGTCTGCCCTCTCCTCGTCCCTCCTGCCATATGCGTTATATTCTTGATGTAAGCATTGTATTCAGCGACTCACTGGAGACTGCAAGTTTATGAAGAGACCACTGCATGCTGCGTGTATTGATCTGAGTGCGTTGGAGGAATCGTGGGGGCTGCTCTGCAAGAACGTGAAGAATTTGTTGAAGTTTGAAGGCTCCTTCCAACAACGTTGTATGAATGGAGGTAAACCTTTTGTTGACTGCAAAATATAACATATCTGCGTAGTGGCGATACCTCTCCTCCGTTTTGCGAAACCCTAATCCCGTGAGGCGCTATTGCATTTGCGTGGAGACTGTTGGTATCGTGAGGCGTGATACAATTTACTACTGGTATCGTGATATCATGATATAATTTACTTCAATTTGCTGCTAACCCTAATACGCTCCCATACATTTGCGTGGAGACTGTTGGTATCGTGAGGCGTGATACAATTTACTTCAATTTACTGCTGGTATAATTTATATGCTGCTAACCCTAATACGCTCCCATACATTTGCGTGGAGACTGTTGGTATCGTGAGGCGTGATACAATTTACTTCAATTTACTGCTGGTATAATTTATATGCTGCTAACCCTAATACGCTCCCATACATTTGCGTGGAGACTGTTGGTATCGTGAGGCGTGATTCAATTTACTGCTGGTATAATTTATATGCTGCAACGAATTTGATATAATTTATATTCTGCAATGATTTTGGAAGGACGGTATCCATGTTTTAGGCTGCGTGAAGGACTCAGTGAAGAGCCTGCATGGATAATGACTGTGAAAGAGTGCATGGTGCAGTTCTTTT